>CM031917.1:26896152-27496152 GCA_018703695.1 Prunus fruticosa
CCAAAGTACAATTCCAGCCTTATTCCAACCCCACTTCTGCCCTTTCATACCGAGCAAAATCCAGCTCTGCCCTTTGAAAAGCCTTCCAGGACTTGAAATACACTTAAAATCCTGCCAAACTTGAGTTCTGGTATCGATTTGCAGTGAACGATGTCTAAAAGTTGTTGAGAACCGTTCTGAGGATATGGTTAACCCAGTCTAGCGATTAGAAGCATCTGCCCAGAAATGGAACCACAGCCTTCTTTTTATCTTTCTTAATGAAGACGTTCCCTTTAAAGCTTTGTAAAGGGAGTTTGCCTAAAATCAATTCACTCTCTATCATTTGTTTTTGCTAACTACCAATTTGTACTTGTGAATAATCGTGAAAGTCCTCACCAGTCTAGGCAAAGAAAGAACTTACTGGACATATTCCTCACCCAAATTCACAATCGCTTGTTCCAAATACAGTAACTTGGGGCACAAGTTATCTATTTTATCCAAAGCTTTGCCAGGAGTTTCATCGTGAGCAGTGGGACGCCACACTAAAGAAAGTTGACTGTTTGACTCAACCAATGGTTTTCAAGATAATGGGGGTTCTGGCCTACCATCACAGTGTACAAATTAAAATAGGTGAAATAGTAAAGGAAAAAGGGACAAATGGAACGAGGAGTGCAAATTAACCTTTCAAAACTTGAAGGCATGCCGTACTTTACCTCTTGGACTTTTTGAAACCTCAGCTTTACAGAGACTTACATCGCTTACCCTGTGTTGTCCCACTTGAGTTGAGCTGAAGTTACTCATATGAGAGGAGCGGGGGGCCCAAAATCGGTATTTTGCACTTCAAAAGCTCTCCTTGATGTAGTAGACTCACTACTTGAAAATGGAAAATCTCATTTTGGCCCTTGTAGTTTCCACATAGCAATGTTAGAACCTTACTACCAAGCTCACCGATCATTGTCATGACCAACTTTCCTTTGATATCCATTTCTCACAATCATCATGCTTCTCAACGACTCATGAAATGGGATATCGAAAATGCCTAAGTACGACCTCCTCACCCGCGAAGTCTGGTATAAAAGCCTAGCTTTAGCAGAGCTGATCGACCTTTGACCCCAAAGGATCAATCTTTGAACTCATTTATTTGATGAACTTTTTTTCCGAATATTGTTTCACTCTTTTTGAAGGTGGTACCGAACGATGGACGTATTGTACGAGGAGGCTTGATCAGCAACATTTTGATTCTTGGATAAAAAATCCCAATTACGCTTCTTTTATTTTTTGAGTTACTTCTATTCGTGGACTTTGAAATAGAAACAAGGTTAGCATCTTTTGGTTTTAGATGTAGCTTATTTAGTTAAATATATGGATACGGTGGAATGGATTTAGCCAAATATTCCTAGGATTGTTGTATGAAATTAAGTAAATTAGCTTCCCAGTTCTTGTTTCCATTTAATTTGGTATTTGTTTTTGTGTGATATATTTCTTAGGGCCTATTTAAATTTAAATGATAAGCGGGAAGAAACCATCCATTACACGACACAATGCTATTGTTTTGATTGAGTATTTTAGTATTCTTCATATTAAGTTTTTTAGTTGTCTTGGGCTCTAATTTCCTTTTCTTTTTCTTTTTGTTTTAAAAAAAAATTGTCTTAGGAGGCTTTGATGTACCAGCAGACATATTGGCGGACTGATAATTTTTTAGCGGAGGTGAATATTGACTTAGTATGAAAATGGTTTTTCAGAATCACATTTTCTCAAGATAATTTTTTGGCGGCTTTTATTCCTTACATATCAAATAAGAAAACTTGATTTTTTATGGGATTTTAGTATGAAGTATATATTGACTTACTAGCTATTATAATTTTAGCTGTAAAATCGGCATTTTGCACTAAAATCCATTTTTATATTTTGATTTGGTGGGAATTTTATTTTCTAGTATTTTAATTTGAATTCAAATGAGGAGTACTTCCTTATTTACATTGTAAACTTAAGTAAATGGAAGTAATATAAAAAATAATGAAAGTAAAAGGATAAATACACTTACTTAAATGTTGAAAGCTAAAAGGAGGTAATTGTACACCAGTTGAGCAAAAGGGCAATTTTGAAAAACCACTGGATAATTGCTTTTACGATGAAGGCCGAATTACACCTCCTTGCACCTTAATAGGTCCGTCACCGCCAGCAGACCTATGCAATCATGCTGGAATGTAATGAGATTGGCTTTAAAAATAAAGACATGCATTTAACAAATTGTATCTATATCAGAAAATATGTTACCTTGAATATTTATTCTTTAGAAATAAATTTTTTTAATTATTATGGTTTTTTTCTTTAATCACAGTGGTTACTATACTCGACAGGCACAATCCTCAGGTCATTCCAGATCTTAGAAATATAAAGCGAAGTGTGGCAGCAAATACCCAGGCACTCCAATTGCAAGGCGCCATGTAATAGCTCTAGTCCATAAATTAGGAGTTAAATATTAAATTATTCAAGAAAAAGACCAGTTTTATTTCTAGAATATTTTAATGATTTAAAAGTTGATTCTTTGTTTGGGAAAGAATTCAGAACTTGGGTGGCACTATTGCGGAGAGCTCGTTGATATGACTTTGTAGACATGCGGGAGTTAAATTCCGAGTCTTAACGAAGACAAAAGGTCTAGAAATGAAAAGTACGTATTGGTATTTTTTCATCCTTCCTTCTTCCCCACCCCATGACACTTCTTCTTCTTCATTTCTCTCGTAAGACCTCACCCTACTGTGGTCCACTTCCAAGCCACAAAATTCGACGTCGTTGAACCAGGCCAGGCGCTGCCACCTTCACTGGCAAAGTCTTGCCCCGTCGTCCTCTATAAAACCAATCTTAGACCTCAAACGACTTTGACGAATGATGACCTCTGAATCGAAGCTAGAAAATGGTTAGGCTTTTCCGACGGTATTTTTGCATTTAAGAATGAGCTTTGGCCATGGAATTTGACGAGTGAGGTATGGAAAATCATCCCCTCTTCAAACTCTACCTATTTATGTATTTAGTTTGTGTTAATTTTGAACTTTTGAAGATTGTTTTAAATACCCATATCAGGCCAAACGGATTTGGCCCCGATTAAAATTTTTGTGAACTTTTTGGCAAGGGCCCGAGATGAAAGTTGATCACATAGTTGTCACATACACGTAGGTACACAGTGTATCTGTGGGGTGTTTTGAGAATTTTCTGCTTCGTTGGAATTTTCCACAAGACACCCACCCGGTACACGTGTGTGTGGGCGTCTCGTGGGCCATGTTTGGAAAGCTATTGCCGGTTTTAAAATAATCCTCATGTAGTAGGAGGATGTCTGGAGCTTCAAATTTGGTTACACTACTACAAAAAATATTTTGGCGTGACGAAATTTGGTTTTTAACTCCCGTCGCGCAAAGATCGTGGAGAAAGGGTTTGCCGCGACGAAAATGTACTTCGTCGTGAAGAATGACTTTGCACGACGAACACTAATGTCACTCGAGGCTACTTTGCACAATGAATAATAACAACTTTGCACGACTAATAATAACAACTTTGAACGACGAATATTAACTACTTTGCGCGACGAATATTATTGATTTTGGCGTTATCAAATCATAATGTTGCAAAATGTTTTGGCAATTTAACGAACTTATTCAATTTTTTTTATTTTTAATTAAAATAAATGAGTTTAATAGTTTGTCTCTACGAAATATTTTGTTCGTATAAAGGTTTTTGACATTTTGTTTTATTATTTTTCTTATATCAATTTCATTATATTAATTTTTTCAAATTTTTACTTTTTAAATTTAATTTAATTGTATGATTTTATTTTTAAATTACTTTAATTTAGATTGACATATTCAAAACAAAATTACATATGAAAAATAGTGGTCAAATTATTCAATATATATAATATTCAAAATGTACACATGAATTAACAAAGTACAATAATAAAATCTACAAGCCTATTGTGGTGGTAGTAGTTGGAGGATATGTTACGAATAGCGTCCAAATCCTCAACTTTAACCGTCAAAGTCTCAACAATTCCCTACAAAAAAATAAATATTGTCAAAGAACAAAAAATTGATATAAACTCAAACCAACTCCAAAACACATATTAACTCTAAAAAATTTTAAAAATTTGGAAAGAAGAATATACCATTTGCAAAAATTTCTAGTGAGTGAGAATGAGAGGGAAGAAAAGTGAGTGTGATAGGAATTAGAGAAGATAGTGAAAGGAGATGTAGAGAGTGAGTGAGAGTGAGAGATGATGAAACAAGAGATGAGAGAGTGAGTGAGAGTGAGAGATAGTGAGAGAGAGATGAGAGATTAAGTGAGAGGAGTGAAGTACTAGAGAAAGGGTAGGATTGGGGGAGTGGGAAGAGAGAGGAGAGGTAAGAGTAGAAGATATTGAGAAAAATGGTGGAGGAGTTATTTTGGTTTCAAAAACCGTATCACTTTGCGCAATGAAATATTAGATTGGTCGTGGAAAGTATTGAAAAAAAAAAAAAAAACAAATTTAAGTTCCCATTTTCTTGGTGCCCGTGCAAAATTTTAGAGTTTTGTCTTAACTCAAAATATTCCCATGCCCCATTTTTGTATTGCGGAAATTTTTATAGTATATTTCTGCACTGTACCGAAAGTTTAATTATATATTGGTCACGCAAAGTTGTAAAAAAAAATTTAAAAAGAATTCCCATTTTTGGCACCCGCCTAAATTTTCTGCAGTGTACACTTCACGTTAGAAAAACTCTAGATTGGTCGCTCAAAGTCTTAAAAAAAAAAATTTCAAACAAATTCCCAGTTCGGTACCCACCCAAATCTTTAGTAGAAATACTTTGCGTGACGAAATATTACACAGGTCGCTGCAAAGATAAAGACGAAGAATACTTCTTTTCCGCTACACTTCCAGCTTTCTCCCACATACTTCTTTTGCCTGCACTAGCCGAAAATTTCTGGCTTTATGAAGTTCAGACAAGAATAATATTTCGTCGGACATAATTTCATTATCCCATACTTCTTTTGCTGCACTTCCAGCTTTCTTCACATGGGTTCAAAGGTGTCTGCGGCTTGCGTTTTCGCTGTCAACCTACGCCGGGGCGTTTTACCCTCTAAAAAATCATATTTCCTAACCAGAATAGGTGTATGGAGAGGCCAGATGTTACAATAAAAAGTATCCAATCTGGCTCAAATTTGCATATGTTATACTAGACACCCATTTGTAGGGTTTCACGAAGATCATCACCTCATTCGAGCCCAGCAGCATGCTATTGTAAGGCCAAGAGGTTGACCTACGAAACTCGGCTGGCAGGTGCCGAAACCAAAATGAGTCTGTCTTTAAGGTCTTCTTCCATTCACCCCAAATCAGGCCTTAAACATGGCTGGTTTTCATCATTTCCTATCCAAAGCCACCACAGTTACTGTAAATTCTTTATTAACTGAAAGATAAACACAAAAATGATTAAAAGCACAAGTTTAACTCAAAAACATAACCAAATCATAAGCTAGAGGGTACAAACCGAAACACAATTATGGACAGATCAAGACCCCGAAACATAGATTTTGCTAATCCTCGAGCAAAACAACACAAAACAAAGTTAAAAACAAAAGAAGAAGTTAACTAAACCACTTTCGCAGGGAACTCAAATTCTGCATCTAGCACATGCAACAAGCCTTGAAACCTTGAGGCATCCCTAGTAGGAGGAGTTGTGTCTCCTGAGGGTTTAACAGTATTGAACACCCACAAAACGTTTAACTGACTTACAAAACAAGAAGTTAGAAAACTTTACTAAATTTGTTAGTCCTTAAGCAAAATAAAAGAAACACAAAAACAAAATAATTACAAAAATAAAAATAAAACTCAAAACAATTTTCTAAACATTTTCTAAAGAAACTTTCACTCAAAAACATGACTCAAAAGCTTAAAAGCTCAATTTTAGACATTATTTACAAAGCGGCAAAGTTCAAAACACAACATGCTCAAAGTGAGTAGTGTGATTGCCAAATACAACAAATTCCTCAATCTTAGTTTTCACACAATTTCAAAAATCGTACCAAGCAAAGATGAATCTCCAAATCTCACCAAGTTGTCCTCTCACAATGAGTTTACTCTAGAGGCTACAATTCATTATTCTTGAGTCTTATAAACATGAGATTAGAGTTAAACCATAAAGACTTAACTCTGCAAATAGAAAGTTGAAGAACTTGTATTAATATGATCTTAAGAAGGATGCCAAACACTTAAAGAAAGAAAATGCATGCAATTCAACCATATGACATTTAAGATCAATTTAGGTCTTTAACATAGGTTGTAATGGCGCCAAGGTTGTAAGGTGAGTGAGAAATGAAAGGTATGGATAATACAAAGTCCAAGGAACTCAAAATGTAAGAGTATAAAATAATAGTTTACAAGGTTTCTAAATTATCATCTAATAAAATTTTTCTTTTACACTATGCAAAACTCCTTATACTTTCATCCACAAATAATCAAAACTCCTTTACCAAATACCAATGAAACCCAAAAATGAAAATTCATTCATTACCATTTAATTCACAACTTTCACTTTCATTTCTTTCACTAATTGAGTGAAGTTCTTTTTTTCTTTTTTTTTTTAAAACTTTATATAATATCTTTTGGAAAATGGCTAGCATGAAAAACACATCCAATGAGAGCCAATGAGTTCCTTAGAAAGGTAAATATTTGTTTTCGGGCTAAGGGGAGGAAATATAATTGGTAAAATGAAAGAAAATGTTTACATGAGGCTTAAAATGGTTAACAATGAAAAATTATGCCTAAGCATGCATAAGGTCAGCTCTGAAAGGCACAATCCAATTCAAAGAGGGCCTTAATATCATTTCTTAAATGTCATGAAGTCAAATTGCAAAAGAATGAATGACTTTTAAGTGTTCAACCAAATCAATGAATAATGAGATTGGGTAAACAACAACTTTGATGACAAGAAAATAAGAGTATGTGTATAACACTCATAAAATGAAGCACAATGCTCAAAAGCTCACATTATATGGTTATATAAGTCTAATTTATGCTCAGATAAAAATCTTTGGGTCCATGCAAATCCTTTAATTGGAAAATTATGAAACAAATGGCAAGTGAAGAAGGTTTCTGAACATATCATGCTAGAATTTATGCCAAATAATTAATTTTTATCTCAATATTTAAAAAATTTAAATATTTAATATATAATTTTTTTAAAATAAAATAAATAAATAAATAATAATAATAATAAAATGAAATCGAATTTTTTATCAACTGAGACTTAACATTTATCACAATCTCATCATAAAGTGTTCTGAAAGTGAATAAATCAAAATCAAAATTAAATAAATAAAAAATAAAAAATAAAAAAAATAAAGCAAGACTCAAACAAAATATAATAAAACTAAAAATAAGCAAATAAAAAAAATTAATTAAGGAAAAAACTAATTAACATGCTAAAGTCTCAAATAATCTTAACTCTAGAAATGAACATTGTCCTCAATGTTTAAAAATTAGCCACAAGCAATGTCATAACAACAAATGAAGGTATTAAAGAAAATAAAAAAAATAACAAAATACAAAATAAATAAAATAGAATAATTACAAAATAAAATTTCAAAACAAACAAATAAAAAGAAACAAAACAGTAGAACACTTCTAACAGAAAGCCCTACAACAAACTCCACGCAAACCAAAACCGAAAAAACGATTCAAAACTCAACCCAAAAGAAAATGAGCCAACCAAAAACCCTAACAACCTGAAAACCCGACCCAATTTTTTTTTTTTCATCTTTTATTTATTTAAAACAAAAAACAAAATGATTGAAAGCGTGATTATTAACACAATGAGCCAGATTTTTTTTTTTAATAGAACATGGGTCATGATATTTCGTTAGGGAAGGGACCAATTAGCATGGTTAGACACGTGTCGATTGCATAAGACAGGCGTTCGCAGTATTTCTCAGGCGGAACTTACCCGGATGATTAAACTGTGAAAACACTCTCATGATCACGTGCGTCTAAGAAAAGACACGTCGTGAAGAATGAATCCTGGATCTGCTGGAAAGTGAAGAGGGTTGCTGGACTTGAAGGAATGTCTGAAAGTTCAAAAAATGCTTACACGTTTGGAATGGCTAGGATTAGCAAACTAAGTCTATAAGAAGAAAAAAGAAGGGAGGGTGAACAGCAAACTCAGAAAAACAGACAAAAGAGAAAAGAAAAAAGAAGAAAAGAAAGTGAGAAATCAAATGGCCTCTAACTACCAATTTGCACTTGAAACTCGGAGGAAGCTCCACGGAACTAAGCATGGGCCATGAAATCTGCACCAGGACTTGGTGCCACCCATTGCCTTCTACTGATCGGACCCTGACCGTCACGATCTCAGAACTCATGGACAAACGATGTTGTCATTGGAGTGGGCAGAAATCAAGTGACTCCTAAAAGATATACGTGTGTTCTGAACAAGGGCTCACACACGGGTTCGTTAGTGATGCCCCTGCACTCAGCGTGAGAGTACAGCATGTGTCGATCACAGTTTGGGTCATCCGCTGACTTGTGAGTTCCCATGAGGTAGAGCTGCGCGTAAGGCCAGTAGCGGCGCCGAGCCGAAGTATGGTTGAAGAGTGTCAGACTGCTATAAGAAAGCTTGAAAAAGCTCAGTACCTGGAGTCTAGAGTTCTACCTTACGACATGAGCTAGAAGTATTGCCTGGACGAGAATAAAAGCCTAACAAAGATGGGGAAGTCTGTACTCACACGACATGCGAAAGAGTCTAAAGGACCTACACCTCACTCGGTAAACGCAATAAGCAGTAATTTCGAGAGAATTACGCTGATAACTAGATTGTTGATATTTGGGAGCTCAGTGGTGGGCCCCAAGAGGTTGTACTTGAAGCCCCTGAAGAGGATAGCCAATAAGGCCAAACTCAAAGCTCCAAATGGCGAGACATCATATCCGAGAAGAAATGATTTCTACAACATTATTGGTGTTTTCATTTTATTTTGTTGTTTTTGTTTTTGTTATTTTGTTTCGGAAATAAAAAAGAGTAAGGTTGCAAAAAGAAAAAGGAAAAAGAAAAAAGAAAACACACTTCCCAACTAAAATAAACAAAGACGACAAACGGGAAAAGAAAAGCAAATACTTCCCAAACTAAAATAAGACAAAGGTTGAAGGAGTCCCAAAACACAAACACCAGAACACCCTAAGTAAAAAGAAGAAGTGAAGAAGGTGCTCCCCCTTGAACGATTAGGGTTCAGCATACCCGGGAAATCGATGGTGTTGGCTCTCTCTCATACGAGGATATGCCTATTTAAACCACACATCTATAAGCCCACGAGACCGCATAATCTTCCCAAAGAATGAGGAAAAACATCAAAAAATTCAGAAGCAAAACAAATGGCATCCTCATGTACACTCACCTTGATGATCTCAACCTTGAGCTCTCACTTGCACCACCAAATACCCAAGGGCGAATCTCCAACTTCTGCCTTCGAAAACTCCACATATCATCACGGAACGGCCAAACTTTGCTCTAGGCAATACCAAACCTTTCTAGGTAATGCCGAACAGATCAGTGCTCTAGGAACATTTATTGGGAGGAAAACTCACTCCGTAGACCACCCGCAGGTGGCATGATGTTTGACAATATGATGACGTGGATGAGTCCCACTATTTAACCGTGCTCCAGGTCCTTTCGCCTACCAATTTGGGCATGTAATTACTGGCGAGGAACACCTGGAGTGCAAAGCGCGAGGAAGGAAGCGCTTGCCTTGAAGGCCATGGTGGCGGACTTGTAGAAGCGGATTCACCGTGCCAATCAGCATGTGGAACACCTAGAGAAAAATGAAGATCATGAGAGCGCTATAGATAGTCTCACAAGTGCCAGACAATAGAGGCAAGCCATGATGATGATGAAGATGAAGAAGAAGAAGTAGAAGAAGAGAAGTTGTTGTTTTATTTTACTAATGTTCTTTGTTTTTTTGTTTTTGTTTTTTGTTTTTTTTGTTTTTAATATAGCGTTTAAATAAAATGTGTTTTACACTCAGAATTCAACTTACTAACCATACCACAAAAACAAAAACAAAATAAAAACAACGACTGAAACAAAATAAATACAAAAACGAACTCAAACAAAAACAAAAACAAAACAAAACAAAGACTAAACAAAAAGAAAACAAAAATAAATAAAAAAACTTAATTTAAAAACACATGAATGTACAAGCAACTGACGCAGAACAAGGGCCTCAGAAACAAAATTCAAGGGATCCTGAAGGTTGGAGGGGTCACAATGGTCCCTAAAACCCAAACTCTTAGACACCGAAGGGTGTCGCTAAGAACTCTGAGACACGTATTCAAATTGGAAAAGTGCTAATCCTAAGTTACCATAAGTCAACTCATATGGAAATCTTTTTGAATTTTTTGAATTTTTAATTTTTAATTTTAAGATAAGAAACAAAAACAAATTAAGATAAAATGAGACAACAAACCATAAATGAAAATGAATGAAGTACTCTAAAACAAACTCAAAACAAATGACATAATTGTTTACTAAAAGAAACAAACTAAGAAATTCAAAGAAAAACACAAACAGCACTTTCTATTACCCTTTAATCACGCATTTGGAGAGATTCGTTTCTCCGTCTTTTCCAGCCTTTAACCTATGTTCCGGTTTTAACCTAAGAATTTCTAAACGAAGTCCAAATTTTACGTTCTCTAGATGGTTGGATTCAGCACAAAAAAAAAGCACTGCGTGGACCAAAGGGCAAAAACAACTATGAAAATAAAACAGAATTCAAAGAAGAGTAAAAGATCCAAATGCTCCCTTTAAGCCAATTAGGTTGAGCATGGATACACTTGGAGGTCTCTCACTTCTCCCACCGCCTCACTTCCCATTCTTATGATTAAGGTTGTCATCTCTCTCCATTTTTATTAAGCTATCAAAGAGTGCCAAAACAAACACACAAACTTGAAAGGAATTAAAACGATTAGGACTGAAAGCTAAAATGAAAGGAAAAATCAACACACATTCAATTTCATGCTTCAAAGCAACAAACACCAATAGTTGTGTAAGCTCTGGAACTTAAAGCCAGTTCTCTCTTTCTGCCTAGGCAATTGTCCTTTTCCGTTGACTATAAACACAACTTGTCCATTAACGCCATTAACTTTAAAACATGAAACTGTCGAAGAAAAACATGAAAATGAAAATAAAAATAAAACAAGTAGGGAAAAGAAATAGAACCAACTATGTTGCCAATCCCCTGCAACGCCGCCAAACTTGTTGCTTCTATTCAGCCTGTAGCAAAATGGATTTAGGTGCACCTCAACTTGTGACTACCGCAGTGCACGAGCCTTTCTGGTAGTATAGCATATAAGTGAAAGGTTTTATCCCACAAGGATTGGTGATTGAATTATCCAATTCATTTCCCCTACACAAAACAGAAATGAAAAAATAAAATAAATAAAACAAGAAAAAGGAAATAACTCAAACAAATAAGTTCCCAAGTTCAATTATATTAACGGATTGATTCTAGCAAGAATGATTAAGCCATCGTGTTTGGTCAAAACCTCGTGTTTTCTTAATTCCCTAATTTGATCATTTGTCGTCTAACCTAAAATTAAGCATTAGGAACCCATTAAGCATAGAAGAACAATTTAAACAACCAGGCATGTATCTAATTCCCGTTGTTGAATGTCCATACATACTCTCCCTATTCATAGTTCAATTCGAATTAACACTGGTGTACTCTTAATTCAAACCAAGATAGCTAACATGCAAACATAAATGGTGATCAATCATTCAAATGAGCATATTAACTTATAAACAGAGTAAATAAGAAATAAAAACCATAATCAAAACTTGGAAACTAATTAAACTTAAATACTTAAAAAAAGAATGTACATTACAAATAAAGGAAAGTGGAACTAAGAAACTTGAGGGAAAATTTAGTGAACTCATTTGTTACAACAATTGACAACTTGAAGGAAACTAAGGGAGTTTAAGGGAGAGAAGGGAAGGGAGCTCTAGAGAAGTGTTTTAGAAACTCCCTCTTGGGGTGTGTGTTTTGAAAGCTTGAAGGCTTCTCTATTTATAGGGCTAAAGAGGGAGGAACATCATGATGAAATGCAACACCATCATTCCTCCTTTTAATACAACCCATAACTCCCACTTCATCTTGTTCATGTTAGTGTGGTTGGAGTTAACTCATCCCATACTTCTTTGCTGGCACTTCCAGCTTGTTCTTCACATGGGTTCAAAGGTGTTGTGGCTGCCTTTTGCTGCCAACCCATGTGGTTGCCTTTTACTTGCTGAAAAACAATTTCTAACCAGAATCTTGGTGTAGGAAGGCCAGAGTGTTCAAAAAGTATCCAATGGGGCTGAAATTTAGATATGTTATACTAGATCACCCATTGGAGCAATTTCATGAGGATCATCACCTCATTCGAGCCCGAGCATGCTGATCGAAGGCCAGAGGTTGACCTAAAGAACTTGGGCTGCAAGGGCTTGGAACCAAAATTAGTTTGTCTTTAAGCTCTTCTTCCATTCACCCCAATCAGGCCTTAACATGCATGGGATCGCATCATTTCCTATCCGAAGCCATCATTGTTACCTAAATCTCAATTAACGAAAGATAAACACAAAAAGGATTAAAAGCAGAAGTTTAACTCAAAAACATAACCAAATGATAAGCTAGAAAGGGTACAAAATGATAGACAATTATGGACCGAATCACCTATGAATACAATGACTGAATTTGATCTTCAATTTAAAATATTTACACTAGTGGATGCCACAAAATCTTATGTTATATTGTAATAAAGAATAAACAAACTCTTAATTATTAGTGAAGATATCGTTTTGATGGCATACGCATTCTACGAAAACTAGTTTCAATGATCGAACCGTCAAAACTTGTTTGTTTATACTTGGAGATCATATGCGCCAAAATTCGGAAAAAATAAACATTAAAAGATCAAGTAACATGACAAAATATTTCTAACGGTTATAAACGAGAATGAAGATTTAACGGTGATTTCAATTTCTGATTTTGACCTGATATTCTTTAGAGCTACATCTTTACCCTATATGAATACAATGACTGAATTCGAATCGTCAATTTAAAATATTTACACTAGTGGATACCACAAAATCTTATGTTATATGTAATAAAAGTATAAATAAACTCTTAATTGTTTAGTGAATAATATTGTTTTGATGGCATACGCATTTACGAAGCTAGGTTCAACTACCGAACCATCAAACATGTTTGTTATACTTCAAGATCATATACACCAAAAATCGGAAAAACTAAACATTTAGAGATTAAGTAGCAGGAGTAAAATATTTCAACGGTTATAAACTAAAACCAGATTCTACATGTTATTTCAATTTCAATTTTGATGATTTCTTACAGCTACACTCTTGACCCTATATGAATAAAATGAACTATTCTAATTTTGTAATTTAAAATATATATTCTAACAAAAACCCAAATCAACTACATAATATATGCCTGGTAACAAAACACTTTGTGCAATGAAGTTTAGTAATTGGTTGAAAGCCACGAAAAAATTTTAAAAATAATTTATCTATTTTATTTATTGAGAGAATTTTGTCGACGAACCACTCTTGCTAAGCAGACTTTGTGCAACAGTTTTAGAAATTGGGTCGTGAAAGTCACGTAAAGATCTAAACAATAATTATTTTATTTTATTTATTTTTGTATAATTTGCGGTTAATGAACGACACTGGTAGCGCAATAATTTGTGTAACAAAGTCACTTTGCTCGACGAATTTTTTCCTCGCGTAAAAGTTGGTCCGCACAAGGGGTTTTTTTTTACTAGTATTATCGTTCTACGTTTAACGTATTTAGACATATTAGGAACATTCGGGTTCAATATGTTCAGGCCTTTATTTCGAATCCATTTTCAATGTACGTTTATTAGACATCTTGGGATCGTGTAGGAATTCGCACCAGAAATTGGCAGTCCCAGTGATTCTCCAATTTAACAATTTTAGTTTGTGTTTTACAAGAACCGTCTACGTACGATTTTAGCCATTTTGACTATCCCACTCCGGACCGAACTAGAGGGTAGGTTTACCAAAATGTCTTGAACCTATAATAACTCCCTCAATTGGTGATCGGAGGTCCTGGACCCCTCAAGTTGACTGACCAAGTTTTTGAGAGTACTCACCCCTCGGTTGACCGTGAGTCTTCCAGGTAACTTCACCCTTTAAGAAGTACTAGAACGACCTTATTAACGAGTCTTAATTGTTAGTGGAACTATGTTGATTTCTGAGGATTTTGGGATTTGTCTTTATGTTATCTGACTTGCATTCTGGTTATTATTGTGACAATGGATGTTATGGAATAGGTTTAAGATTGGTAATTGATTAGATGTGGGATTTTCTTTAAAGGTTATTACTTTGCATTGATTAAATTACCATCAAACCCACCTTAGAGTCCCTTAGTTGCCTTTGAAACAAATTTGTCATTTATGACATTGCCCCACGAGTTTTGGGACGCCTGAAGTGGTGGAGCGAGGGATGTGCGTTTCGGGCTCACCATATGTCCCCCAGTTCTGCGAGTTCTTGCTAGGTCCGTAGTTTCCATTCCTAGACTAGAGCAGATGATGAAATGATGGAAATATGGTCCTTCCTTCTTCCAACTTGAACAGAACTTATTAGTTTACTAAAGATAATAGAGGAAAAGTATAAGGGACAAAGCACCCACAATTAATTAATGAAATTATGAATATAAGCGTGTTTCAAGTAGAGCCTGCAAAAGTCTTGAAAGTAAGCGTGTTCAGTAGTAGGCAACGGAGCCCATCACAATCATTGCCTGCATTTCTAAGATTATAATCTCCCATATTAAAGAAAGGATAATTGCATCTTAAATACATATATATACACAAAACATGTTTGATGATTTGAACTGGATTTGATTATGTGATAGAATTAGATTGCATTGGATTGGAGAGAATAACACTATCACATGAAGTATTTGGTACTACACATGATTAAGCAATTAGATTCATTGAAATGAACTATTACACGGCCTAGTAGAATTACACATAATCCAATCAACCCTATGGTAAATTCAATCCTACCACATTTAAGTCTAGTAGGATTAGACATTATGAAAGGGAATATTGTGGAATGGTGTTGTCTTGAGATTTCCAAAAACTCTACAACCAAACTTTGAGAGTATAAATCACCTAGCATGCCATATCTAATATGAAATCAAAGTAAAACGGAAGCATTAAATAAACTAGGGATTCATGCAAGTCTCATTTAGTCCCAATCTTTATAAGTCTATGAAAGTGTGCACCAAAGACTTCTAATCCTATTAGAGATAAAGATAAGATGTTTCATACCCTTGGAGCGAACTTTTTAAACCTAGAATAGTGTTCAAGTAGAGGGAATGGTCCCTTTGTCTTGGCTCTCCCTTTCATATTGATTCTCCACTTTGTAGCTGTTGTGTTAATTAGTCCACTCAAAATTGATTCAGCTGCATCCTCAACTTGTGATACTCCAAGTCACAGCCGTACAGATAGCAAATGTAAGTGCGAAGGTTTTCCCCACGAGGATTGGTGATTTAATGATCCGATTCATTTTTCCTACACAAAACAGAAATGAAAAAGAAAGGAAATAAAATAAAACAAAGGAAGAAGAAAATAACTAACTCTAGTAGATAAATTCCCAAGTTCAATTAGATTAATGGATTGATTCTAGCTAATGTATGATTAAGCCATGGTGTTTGGTCATAACCTTGTGTTCCTAATTCCCTAATTTGATCATTTGTTGTTAACCTAAAATTAAGCATTAGGAACCCATTAAGCATAGAAGAACAATTTAAACAACCAAGCATGTATTTAATCCGTTGTCGAATGTCCATACATACTCTTCCTATTCCATAGTTCAATTCAATTAAGGCATGGTGTCTACTCTTAATTCAGAACTAAGATAGCTAACATGCAAGCCTAAATGGTGATCAATCATTCAAACTAGCATATTAACTTATAAGCATAATGAATAAGAACAAAAACCATAATTGAAACTTGGAAACTTATTAGACTTGAATACTTAGAAAAGAATTTACATTACAAAGAAAAATAAATTACAACTAAGAAGCAAAAGGAAAGCTAGAATTGAGAACTAGAAAGCAAAATTAAGAGAATTTGAGGGAGAGAAGGGAGAGGAGCTCTAGAGAAGTGTTTGAGAGCTCCCCCCCCCCCCCCCCCCCCTCCCTTGGGTTGTTTACCGTCTGGAAACCTCACTATTTATAGGCCTAAGGAAGTTGAAAATCTGAATTAAGTATGGTTAATGCATACAACACTTGTATTATAAAATCTGAATTGGTTGTTGCACTTCACCAATAAATCCCACCAGCAGCCCTAGCTCATCTTCATGTGCATATACCACGCTTCCAACAAGCTTATCCTCATGTCAGCATGACCAGCAACTTCAAGGGCTTATGAATTGGGATTCTCTAAGCAAATGACGACTTTAAGCACTCAATTGAAGTTCAGAATGTGTCTGATCCAACCACACAAATATTGGCCCAATCCAAGCTCGGATGAAGAAGTTAAGGCCAAAACAAACTGCTAACTCGTTTTGCTCGCTGACAAAAATCCATCCTGAGCATGGTTCTGTGATTGCTAGGTTACAGACTCCGTATTTATCGAATGGGGCTGAATTTTGGATATGTTATAGTATACACCAATTGGAACAACTTTTATGAAGAATTCTGCCTCATTTGAGCTGTGTAGGTTGCTGAAACAAAGCTTGGAATGTGACCTACGGAACTAGACTGGCAGGGGCTTGGAGCCAAAATAAGTTTGTCTTTAAGCACTTCTTCCATCCCCCTCAAATCAGGCCTTAACATGCTTGAATTGCATGATTGATGCTCTCTTGCTCTATTGGCCTACAAAACACATAAAGGGAGGCAAATAACTCAGAATTATAGGAAACTAAGCAAAATAAGAAGAATTGGGTATGTATATGTATGAATTACGAGCTTAAAATGAGCCTCTCCAAATAGGTACAAAAATATGCAACTCCCCAAAGCTCTCCACCAAGGACTCAAAGGCCACACCCCCCTTTTGTGTGTCATCTTTTGCTACTTGGTCCAACACATTAATCCTATAATGTGTCACATATGTGCCTAAGTCCATATAGTCAAATCCCTTTTGAGTTTCCAAGTCATATAGGACCTTTAATTAAAGTTTCATAACTTTAATTGAATAATTAAATTAATCTAATCAATTTAATTATTCTAGTGACTTAACTAATTTCATCACTCACTGTCTAACGAGTGTTGGTCCCCGTCATCTCTTAGTTGACCGTGTCAAGTGTCGGGTCAACCTTTGACTTTGACTTTCACATTGACTTTGACCAAATCACAAAATCATTCATTCTCTTCATAATTTCCCTAATCGATTCCTTTTTTTTAGTGTAGATCTTATAGGTTCAATGAGCGAGGCCGTGGGTATGAATGATTCACTATGAATCAAGTGTGAATTGTATCCCTTTATATCTCTCCTATTAGCGAAGGCTAATTAATTAGTCCTTACAGGCTTTCACAAGCCATGAGTGAACACATAGCAGGATGTCATGGCTACCCAAACTAAAAAGAATTCATTTAGAGAACCTAGTCAGTTTGTAATTACAATGCAATTCAATCCTTCTTAATTCAATACTCTATGTCATATTCTCTGATATGGTAAACTGTGTCAAAATCCTAATATGACATCTCTTGATTATATGATTCGAATTGACTAAATTGAGAACGTTCTTGTTTCAATTTCCATCCAATACTTTGGCCAAAGATTTACGAATCATATCTTTAGAGTATTCTCTTTTCTTACTAAGAGCAGAGATTCTTTGTTGTACATTCACCTGCCTCCCCCTACACGTTGAGAATCTTGAGGAACACCTTTAAGTCACATTATTTTGATACGATATTATAGTGCTCTCAAGAGAAACAACATATACACAATACGACTTATGTCTTAGGTCTAAGGGGTTAATTTGCATTATCACAACTTAGAATTCTTTGTTTGACACTTGTGAGTAAGACTTCCATACAAGAAATTCTAGAGTTGATCACGTCCAGTGGACTCTATTTGCTATAGAGCACCTACACATCTGTCTCAATGCTCTACATGAATGACTTGAGACTAGTCATCCTTCCAATTGAGCAGACATAATGTGTACCAGCCTTTGCGGGTCACAATTGTCCAATTGGTGATCCTATGACCAGGAAACATTTAGGATACGATATTTATATATATGGAAAAGGTCTAGTGCATCTAACTTCTTTAGACCACTTTCCATTTATATCTTAATCCATGGACTTGTTTTTTTATGTACGTTATGTATCTAAAGCAACATTCTTGCCCTTTGATCATTATTTATTATTTCCTTAGAATTATCTATTTTTGTATTGGCTTCTAGGCTATATATCTAACACATTATCCAATTCATATTGTTTTTAGGTCACCAAACACTTGAGTAGAATTGTGAATCCTATTCAGCTACAACTCTTCAAACGGGTATAGTCATAGAAGAACGTTAATGTCCCAACATACTCATATTGTTGTGAATTAATGACTAACTCACTGCCCTTAAAGATCTTGTTGTTGATGGACTTTGGACAAAGAACTCAATGATGGATGAGTCTTACACACACACACACACAGAAAATTAACCAATCACAATGACACAAGTGTTTATAGAGGTTCAGCAATTTGCCTACATCCTCTTGGTGATCCCCTTGAGAAATTTCACTAATGAGATAGGTTACAACTTTGGTTTACAAAAGAAAACCCCCTTAGAACTCTACCCTCACAATCCGTTCTCTCACCCTTGCTCAACACCTCGATACACTTTGAGAAACTCTCTTGCTCTCCCCTTGGTTTTTTCCTAACTCACAAGTTCCCAGGTACTTGCCACTCTCTTCCTTAGTCATCTTCAACTTGCTTTCTCCTCTTCTATCCATATCTTTCTTCAAACCCCATTACCTACACAGACCAATGGACATGAGATAAGGCATCATCTTGTCCTCCACGTTCCTTCTTTTAGTCACCAATTAGACTAAAGGTCAGATCAAGTAGATAATAAATTCCACTCAGCCACCTCCCACTTAAACCATAAAATGGAGAGGGAATTCTTTGAAGTAAATAAACCGATATGGCAATAAGTGCTCTCCCAACTATCCAAGGTAGTCAACCTTCTTTTAACTGAGAAAGTGACTCATTAAGCCCCTGCATCTTGTGGAAAGCGATAGCCCCCGAAAGTAGTTGAAAACACGTAGGGAAAACGTCACAGCATGAGCAGAGGTGACCGGTCCCCAGGAACTCGGCAACGGTTGCTTTTGCACAAAGGCATCATTTTGAAATTCTGTGCAGGACGACTGGTCGCAAATGTTGTGCAACCGGTCGCTCGTCGAGCTTCGTTCCAGACTTCGTTTCTGTGTAAAAACGACCGGTCGCTTTTGTTCTCCGACCGGTTCGTCCGTCCAATGCTTAGTATCCTTTATGCGAGCTAATTTTCCAACACATATGGTCAACAAGAGCATTATTACATAAAAAGGAGGCTTACAAGCCTAGGTCATTGATGGGGATTTTGTTTTAAGTAGGCTTAATCCGTGGTTCTGAAGTACCCTCAACCTTCATTTAAAATTCTATGTAATTTTTAATTTCTTCATCCAAACAAAAGGTTAGAGTCAAATGAATAAAACTAATAAATAAATAATAATTAATGGCAAGAACAACGGCTTTTAATAAGTTACCCACAATCCAACAAGAAGATGACCTACCCCTGTTTCACAGAGAGTGTACGTAGTATATGCCCAGTTGGCTTCTAAACAAAGAGCTCCTTCGTTTTATTTTTAGCTAGTCCATTGTTCATATTTATATATTGGGAATATTTGTAGAAATGTCACCTTAACTTTTACCTTAGTTTCAATTTGTCACCTTAAAAAAAAATTGAAGAGAAATGTCACCTGAATTTTTCAAAATCCATAATTTGTCACCTGACTTTAACATCATCCAATTTTCCATATTTGAAGGGTATTTTAGTCTTTTCATTTTCAAGAATATTTTAAAATGGAAAATTCATTATAAAATAATTATATATTTTTAAAATAATTTAAAATGAAAAGAAAAATTATGAAAAAAAAACTTATGTCTTCCCCCCCTCTTTATCTTTCCGAACACCCACCATCACCACTTTATTCTGAATACAATTTAAAATAAATCAATCAATAAGAGTTAACTTAATAAATAAATAATTGAAAAAAAAACATAAAACTAAAAAATCAACAACAAAAAAATTAAAGACACCACAATCACCACTTTTTCTAATCAATTTTTAAAATTTAACAATATGTTAAAAATGGAAAAACAGGGCTTTTTACATTTAACCCCCGTCCATTTTTACATTTAAGGTTTTTTTAATAATAATTTTTTCCATTTTTAAAATACCTTTGAAAATGAAAAGACTAAAATACCCTTAAATATAGATGGAAAATTGGATGATTTAAAGTAAGGTGACAAATCATGGATTTTGAAAAATTTAGGTGACATTTCTCTTAAAAAAAAATTTAAGGTGACAATTAAACTAATGTATAAGTTCAATGACATTTCTACAAATATCCCTAATATATTTCCGGAGTTCCATTTGATCTATACACTAGCGCCAACATATTCCCGGCCGGTCACTAGCTAAAATTTTATATTGAATGTCGTGACCACCACCTTGGCTGTCTCCATGCTTTATCCTCTGTCTTCACATCACATGGCAATCCACGACCCTAATGACAATCCTTGTGTGCTTCATCATTTGGTGCTCTATTGACAATTGAGGTCTCTGTTTATTTAATTAGGGTCATTTTATATTATTATTATGTCGGATTCAATTTGGGACCTCTTTCATTGTTGGAAAGAATACAACTAGATCTTAGGGCATATTTACTAAATGAATCGGAGTGATCTAGGGCTGATTTTGGACAAATCATATCGGCATAAGGGTATTCCAATTCCATTCCAAAAATTTCGGAATGAAAAAACTTTTCTAATTTTGTTCCAAAATTTAAGAATTTCAACATCCATTCAAATTTGGAACTATATATTTCGGAATTCTTTTGGAAAATTTTGAAAAATCATTGGAAGTTCTAAACATGTCTAAGGGTTTAGGGTGGTGATCTTCACGTATTGGCTTAGTTGTTTTCCTCTTTGTGATATATAATGTAACTATAAATATACTCATATCAGGAAAAAAAATAATTTTCCTTTAGCTCATTGTGTACGGGATAGGTAATAGGTACATTACCTATCCCATTGTAATAAAATTTAGGTTTTATTTATTTTTTTTAAAAAGATCATTTAGGGTTTGAGTTTGATTGAAATTTTTTGGAGATTGTTGATATATGTTTTATTTTTGCAACTTGAATTATTAATTAATTAGCATATATGGTTTTTGGTGTCTAGTATTTCTTGTTAAGATATCATGTCACATGATGACAATAGACGGCAAAGAGAGGAAACCCTATTTATTCATTCTTCAAAAAAAGTGTTAACGATAACAAAGATACACCTTTTGCATCTAATGTTAATACTTCAATTCATGAGGAACTTATTGAACTTGAATCTCATTATGATTCTTGTTCGGATTTATTAAATATGTTCAATGCATCTTGTACAATTGTTGAGAACTTGATTAAGGATGGAGCCACTAATTCTATACGTGGGGAAGCGACTTGGTATGTTCAAAACGATTGGTACGTTCAAAGCGATGACATCTTGCGATATATCTCCTCTATAAAATAAAAAATAAATAAAAATTAGCCTACCCCTATAAAAATTCCTAGGTCTACCATAGATTAAACGGGGATGGATTTGGGGAAGGAGGCGGGGTAGAGAGCGGGGACGGAGATGGTATTGTCATACCCGGCCCCTACTCGATTTGTTGCCATCCTTAATTATACAAATATATAATAATAATAATAATAATTTACCTAATATTCAAGTTACTTCATAGGCACACGTATCAAATGTATATCAGATATATCACAAATCTACAACATAAGGAAAGTTGACTCAATCAAAGAACAAAAGGGAGGAAAGTTGACAGAAATTATAAACAAATAGAAAAATCAATTGAGGTAATAAATAACCTCAATTAATGGAGACATATATAATGTTTAGCACTTCTAATCCTGCCTTGAATAGATAAACGGATAATTTGGGGTATTTTTGGAATCTAAAAAATATAATAAAAAATTCTATCTTAAGTTTGATTAGGTAACCAACTTAATCTGAATTCCCTAGTCATCGGATTTTACATATAAAAATTAGGATTTATTTATAGAAAAATAAGATGATGGGTTGTAGGTATGACAAAAATAGTTTGAAGGGGAAAAACCAAATTTATTATATAATTTATTAAAGCAAATAATAGCTGCCTTACTTGGGGAAACACAGTCGTAGTAGCCAAGGACGGAACTGTATATAGGCTCAGGTGGGCTCTAGCCCAGTGCAAAAAATTGTAAAATATTAAACTGAGGGCAGATTTTATACGGTAATTTTCACTCTCAAAAATATTAGCCCATCATCCCTGGCTAATATCAGCGTTACATGTTTCCTTGCCTTGTGCTTTTTCTTTTTGTTTAATATTACTTTGACAAAAACAACAAATAAAGCTCATCACATTCCATGTTGTCTCTAATATAATAAGCTAAAAACAACATATTGGTATATCTTTCTTCCCATCGCAAAGACATTCTTCTCTTTTCCCTATTAACCTTCAACTCTCTTCTTTGGCTTAACATCAATCAAGCCTCCGTTTTCGTTTCTCTTGGTCTTGGACATCGAAAAACTATCATTAAATCTCTTTGAACTTGATAATGGACCAGCCAGAACCTGAATTTCCTCTCAAGAGGTAAACTTCATCATTGTAGTTTTCATTTCAAAATTCAATCTATGTGTTTATGGCGCATTTGGTAAATGATAAAATGTCATTTTAAATTAATATTTGGGTTTATATGTATTAGGGAAATTTGAAATTGGAATTCTACCAAAGGCTGCAATACACTCTTCAGGTACAATAATCTTATTGATTTTTTTATATTGAAATTTTGGCGTATGTTACCTATAGTTCTTGATGGTATGGGAGTAGATGCAATTTGCAAATGCAATGCAATAAACTATTACATATTTTGCTTTCTGCAGTTTGGATTGCATATTTTGGATTGCTGATTGCGTTAACTTAGCATTATTGCTTCTCTATCTTTATAGTATTATTTCTTGTTTGGACATAATGTCAAATGATGATAATAATAGATTGACAAAGAGGGGAAAAACTATTGATTTATTCTTCAAAAAAATGGGAATGATACTTCCATTCCAGGAAGAACCTACTCATCTTTAATCTCTAAATAGTTGGCCCTAAAGAAAGGGTTATTGCCTATAATATATTGAGAATGCTTACAACATAAATAACAGGAAACCTACCTACTAAGCCTTCTTCACACCCCCCACCTCCCACCCCAGGGCGAGGCCATATATCGTAGATGATGATGGGTTTATGGTTGTTTTTTGGATTCTGCTGCTTGTTCAGCGAATGACTTCTTTGTAAAATGGATTTATTGAGGTTTAAGCATGGAACATGTGTCTACGAATAATACTGTTTGTTGGATTATCGAAACATATTCATTATCCTTCATCAATTGGTTGATATCTCAAAGCCACTTGCCTTGTTTTTGTTTTTGTTTTTGTTGGAAAAAACAAAGTGTACTATTCAAAAAGAAAGTAAACCATAAAATTAACATAAATTAGCCAAGCAAATAAACACCCTTAAAAATCAAAACATTACATTGCAAATGCCTCAATATCTTTTCTTCCATCAAAATCAAAATCACATTTGGCAGAAGTTCAGTGTTTTCTCTTGTGCAACTTTTCTATTGTGCATTCTAATAAAAAATATTTTTTCTTGTGCTTTTCACTTGGGCAACCTTTCATTAAAGTTCCTATGTGACGGAAACCACGAGCCCTCCCTTTGAAGTAAATCTGTGGTAATAGAGACCAGTTAGAATACTTCTTTATCCCCTCCATAACTTCATTATCCGTAAGAAGATCGAAACTTCCAAATTCAACCTTATGTTTCTTCAAAATTTTAACAGCCATTTTGCTAAATCTACATTTGGGTTCCTCAAGGGTTCCTTTCATGAAAAGCATGACTCAATTAGAGTAATTCAGCTTCTGTAGTCGCCTTTTCAAGGCATCATCAAGGTCATTTTGAGCTTGAATTTGCTCCTTGAAAGGTCTAAGTTTTTTTGCTAACTTCTGAACTGTGTCAAGGCTGGCAGGAGCAGCAGGTTCTCTCGCCTTAACTGACCCATCAACTTTAGTGTCCAAACTAGATGGATCTACACCTTCTAATGTATCAACGGCCTTTCCATCCTGACAAAAAGAAAACACAAACAAAAAATGACCAAGAGCATAATAAGATACAGAACAATCGTAGAACCCAGTGTCTACCTTGCTTCCCACAAATTGAACAATCCTTGAGATTTGCTTGTCTTTCACTTAGGCCACTACCGACACAATAGGAGCCTTTAAAGAGGCATCCGCAAATTTTACAAATTACCTCACAACCGCTGTCGAGAGTTGCATTCTTTGGGAGGATGATACTTATAAGGGCATAGTGGTGTATAGTGTTTACCCACCTTCATAAAATACTTACATTCACCTGTGTACATTTTATAGATTCATTGTTAAATACAACAAAGTAATAAAAATAATGTTTTATTTATTTTTATTTTTTTAAGACAATGAATGAAGATGATAAAACCCAAAAATTAGTATTGTAAGCGCATAACATAGAATAATAACAAATCCATAGATTTTATGTCAAAAGGGAAGCTGCAGATGAAATATATACAAGATGCATACGCTTTTTTTTTCTCTAAAATCTAAAGCATACCAATTGGATTAGTAAGGAGGAGGGAGGCTATATAATTTTTTTTTTCTTCTCTCTAAAATCAATAAGCATATGGGGTCTAACCTAGTGTCAGATGGCATTGATTTGTAGATTCCAACTCCCATGAAATCATGGAGTGTATGTTAGAACTTCACCTCTCCCTTTTAGTTTAAACTATCTCTAGTATTATTTTTATAAAATTAAAAATAAAAATAAAAAAAAAGTCAAAAGCATACCAATTTCAGCCGTTAGTTCTTCAATCTTTCGTTTTTCAGCCTTTCTACTTGTTTGCATGCAATTACATTGTTAGGTCAAAGGAATCACCCCTACCACTAATAATACGTGGATGTTGTGTAGATTCAGCTGCATCCTCAACTTGTGATACTCGCAAGTGCACGAGCCGTTCGGTAGTATAGCATATGTAAGTGCGAGGTCGATTCCACAGGGATTGGTGATTGAATGATCCTGTTCAGTTTTCCTACACAAAATAGAAATGAAAACAAAAAAAGCAAAAAGGTTTTGTACAACATTTGAGAACTTGAGAATTTGGAAGAGAAGGTGTTTGGGAAGCTTTGAGGATGTTTGAAAGAGAAGAGAGATGTGTTTGAGAACTTGGAGGATGTTGAGAGCATGGGAAATTTGGAAGAGAAAGGAAGGTAAGTGTTTGCGAGCTTTAGAGAGGGGAGAAGTGTTTGAGAGATTTGGAGAATTTTGGAAGAGTAAGGAAAGTGGTGTTTGGGAAGCTTGGGTAATTTGGAAGGGAAGAGAAAGGTGTTTGAAGAATTTAGAAGAAGAGAATTTAGTAGAATGATCTTATTACAACAATTGAGAACTACAAGAGAAACTAAGAGAATTTGAGGGAGAGAAGGGAAGGGAGCTCTAGAGAAGTATTTGAGAGCTCCCCCCCTTGGGGTGTGATTACAAGCTTAGAGAACTTCCCTATTTATAGGCTTAGGGGAGATGAAAATCTGAATATACAATTGAATTCACTAACCACACTAACTTCACCTAACACACAACACTTAATTCACCAACCTAACCTAACACACAATTGCATTTGAAAACAATTCCTCTTGTCTTTAGGCTTAGTGTTGCAACTCCCACTTCATCATCTTTTGGCACATTTGGCTGCTGCAAAATTCCACTCAATTATAGGTATTGAATATGCTTCACCAAACTTTCCCACAATCAACAACACTTCATCATGCATATGTCATGCATGACAATGCATTGCAGCCAGCTTGTGGGCTCGTTTTGGGCTTGTGGATCAAGTCTGAAAAATCTGGAAAAATATGGATCTTGAAGCTCTTTGTCTTATCTTTCCAAGCATATGCAGCCCAACTCAAGGAAAAATCGGGAAGGCCTTCAAATGTGATTTTTGGCCCAGTAACGCAGATGCTGCCGAATTTGACCTTAAGTTGCCAAAACATGTATAACTTTCTCTAGAAGACTCGGAATCATGAACCGTAAAATTCTACAGAAAATAGACTTCCGCAGCTTTCCAATGATGTATGGCTCATTATCTGGTTCTTCTTGAGCAAGTACAATCCAATCCGTGAAGTTGACTGATCTGCAAACACCGTTTTGAGCTAATTTGTCTCCAAAATGCAATTAGTGAGTCTCAAGCTTATTACACTGAAACAAACACAAAACTTATTAAAAGCACAAATTTAACTCAAAAACATAACTAAATCATAAGTTAGAAGGGTACAAAATGATATGTAATTATGCACCGATCAAATACCCCCAAACCTAGATTTTGCTAGTCCTCGAGCAAAACAAAAGGAAAACAAAGATAAAAAACAAATAAGAAGTTAATTAGACCACTTTCGTAGGTAACTCGATTGCATTTAGCGCATGCAACAAGCCTTTAAACCTCTAGGCATCCCTAGTAGGAGGAGTTGTGTCTCTGAGGGTTTAACAGATATCGATACCCACAAACGTTTTTCTAACTCTACAAAACAAAATGGTTAGAAAACTTATTAGATTTGTTAGTCCTTAAGCAAAACCAAAACCAAAACCAAAAATAAATACATTACTTAACAAAAACAAAAACAAAAACAAAAACGATTACAAAAATAAAAAGAACTCAAAACAATCTTTCCGAACATTTTCTAGGAGTAATGACTCATGCACATGACTCAAAAGTTTTAACAATAAAAGCTCAATTTAGACATTATTTACAAGGCGGCAAAGTTCAAAACATAATATACTCAAAGTGTAGTAGTGTGATTGCCAAATGCAACAAATTCCCCAATCTTAGTTTTCACACAATTTCAAAAATCATACAAAGCACAAGTTCAACTTCAAATCTCACCAAAGTTGTCCTCTCACAAATGAATCACTCAGAAGAGGGCTATAATGCAACACTCAGTTATAAACATGAGATTAGAGTTAAACCAAAAGGGACTTAACTCGAAATAGAAAGATGAAGAACTTGCATTAATATGATCTCAAGAAGGATGTCAAACACTTAAAAGTAGAAGAATGAATGCAATTCAACCACATGACATTTAAGATCAATTTAGGTCTTTAACATAGGTTGTAATTGGGCCAAGGGTGTAAGGTGAGTAAGAAATGAAGGGTATGGATAAAACAAAGTCCAAGGAACTCAAAATATAAGAGCATAAAACAATTGTTTACAAGACTTCGAATCATCACAATGAGAATTTATTTTTACATGATCAAAACTCCTTATACCTTCATTTACCATTCATACTTTTATTGAACAAACACCAATTTATTTTGAAGGCCCAAAAAATGAATTTCAATCAACCACCACTTTTCTCTTTTCTTTCACCAATTGTGTGAATTTTTTTTTTTTTTTTTTTTTTTTAAATGTAACAACTCTTCCCAAACTTAGCATGAAAAACACATCCCAATTAAAGCTCATGAGTTCCTTAGAAAGGTAAATATTTTTTTTTCGGGCTAAGGTGAGGAAATAAAATTGGTAATTGAAAGAAAAGGTTTACATGTAGGCTCAAAATGGTTAACAATGGAAAATCATGCATAAGCATGCATAAGGTTAGCTTGAAAGGCACAAACGATCCAAAGATGGCCTTAAAATCATTTCTTAAATGTCATGAAATCAAATTGCATAAGAATGAATGACTTTTAAGTGTTCAACCAAATCAATGAATAATGAGATCAAACAACAACTTAGATGACAAGAAAATAAGAGTATGTGTATAACACTCAAGAAATGAAGTACAAGGCTCAAAAGCTCACTTTATATGGTGGTTATATAAGTCTAATTTATGCTTCATACAATTCTTTAGATCATGCAAATCCTTTAATTGGAAAATTATGAAACAAATGGCAAGTGCAAAGAAGGTTTCAAACATATCATGCTAGAACAATGCCAAATTTATTTATTTATTTTTCAATTTAAATTTTTACTCTTTTTTTAAATAATTTTTTTTAAAAATAAAATAAAATGAAATCCAATTTTCATTTAAGTCATGCAACATTTATCACAATCTCATCATATGTGTTCGGAAAGTGACTCAAAAACAAAATAAAAATAAAAATAAAAGCAAGACTCAAAAATAAAATAAAAATAAAAATAAAAACAAGCAAATAAAAAAATTTAAATTAAGGAAAAACCAAATTTACATGCTAAACTCTAATACCCCCAAACCTAGAAATGAACATTGTCCTAAATGTTTAAAAATTAGCCACAAACAATGTCATAACAAGAAATGAAAGGTACTAAAGTAAATATAAATCACAAAACACACAAAAATTAAAATACACAAATAAAATACAATAATTACAAAAATAAAAATTACAAAACAAACAAATAAAAATAAAAATGAAACAGTAAAACACTCAAAACAGTAAGCCCTAAACAGATAGTCATATGCAAACTGAAACCCAAAACAAAAACAGCCCAAAGCCCACAATGAAATTAACCCATCTTGAAACCCAAACAACAGTGAAAACCCGAAGCCCACATGTTCAATTGATTTATTTTAATTTAATTTTTATTTTTAAGATGAAACGTGAATTGGAAGGGCAAAGGGTGAGATTTCTGAAAAGAAGGCACGTGGTCCCTAATGTCGTCTCATGGTTAGTCATAGGCAGACTGAGCGAGACACGCGTCGCAGATATAAAACGCCGCAGATTTCACAAGCGGAAATTACGGGCTAATGGAAAGGCGCGAAGACTTTACTGAACGCGTCCATTCAGAAAAAAGACACAATGTGATAAATGAGTTGGGTATGGTTGGAAAAAGAGAAGGTGGTGGGACTCGAGGAATGCTGGAGATTCAGAAAATACTAAGACGCCTAAATGGCTAGGGTTTGTCAAAGACTATGTCTATAAGAAGGAAAAAGAAGGGAAAACACACAAACTCAAAAACACAAAAGAGAAAAGAAGCAAGAAAAAGAAAAAAGTGAGAAATCAAATGGCCTCTTCCTACCCATTTTCGTTAGATCTCAACCTAGCTCCACCGACTCAGACATGGGGTCAAGCAGCGGCACCAGGATGGGTACCCTACTTTGCCTTCGCAAGGGGGCCTGTGACCGTCAATGACTCAATACTCCTGGACAACGATGTTGCCATCGGAGTTGGAAGAAATTTAGTGACTCCTAAAGATATACGTGTGTTCGGGACAAGGGATGACAACCAGGTCACGAGTGATGCCCTGGCACTGAGCGTGCAGAGTACAGCATGTGTTGCAAGCTTGGGTCATCGCCTACTGCGAAGTCCCATGAGGTAGAGATTCTGAAAGGTCAGTTAGCGGCGGAGCGAAGTATGGTTGAAGAGTGTCAGAGTGCTATAAAAAGCTTGAAAAGGGAGAGGGCAAGGATAGTGGAGGTGAATCGACACCAGCTGAGAAGTATTGCTGGACGAGAATAAAAGCCTATCAAAGATGGTAGAGTTGTATTCTCGTGACATGAGAAAGTAGCTGGAGGACCTAGACCGACCGGGTAAACGCAAGCAAGCAGATCGCGAGAGTAGTTACACTCAAGCTAAGATTGCGATATTTGGGAGCTCAAGTGGTGAGCCCCAAGAGGCTGTACGTGAAGCCCCGAAGAGGACAGCCAGAGGGCCAAACTCAAAGCTCCTATGGTCGAGACACCTAGCGCTGAAGAAATGATTTCTACTGTTTTTATTTTTTTTCGATTGTTTTTGTTTTTGTTATTTTGGTTTCAGAAATAAAAGAGTGAAGTTGCAAAAGGAAAAAGAAAGAGACAAAGAAAACACACTTCCCAAACTTAAATCAAACAAAAACGACAAACGGAAAAGAAAGCACACTTCTCAAACTTAAATAAAACAAAGATGATAGCCGAAAGGGAAAAACACAAAACACTAGAAAATGAAAGTAACGAGCAAAAACATAAATCATCAGAAAACACGGAAGTAAAAAGAAAAGTAAAGTAAAAGTAAAGGTGCTCCCCCTTGAAGCGATTAGGTCGATCATGCCCGGGAAATCCGAAGTGGTGTTGGCTCTCTCTCATTCAGCATATGCCTATTTAAATCACATCTCTGCAAGGGGATGATACCCAGCATTTCTTCCTGCAAACTCAAGGAAAAACATCAAAAAATTCATAAGCAAAACAAATGGCATCCTCATGCACTCACCTTGATGATCTCAACCTTGAGCTCTCACTTGCACCACCGAATGCCCAGATAAGGGCTCCTCAAAATCCTGTCTTCCCAAACTCCACATATCATCACGGTACGGCCTCAAACTTTGCTGAGGTAATACCGAACTTTTCTGAGGCAGTGCCGAACAGAGCAGTGCTGCTGGGGCAGCATGATTGGCAGTAAACTCACATCGGCAGATCACCTGCATGTGGCACAGAGGTCCGAACAAGGCTGCAGTGGAGGAGTCCCACAATTTAACAGTGCTCCATGCGGTCTCGGCTACCAATTTAGGTATGCGATTGTTGGCGAGAACACGGGAGTGTGCCGCACTGAGCGAGGAAGTAGCTTCCTTGAAGGCTATGGTGGCGGACTCGCAGAAGCGGCTTTCCTTGCCAATCAGCACGTGGAAGCATTGCAGAAAAAGAATGAGGACCATGTAGAGCTGCTGGAGATTCTGCAAGTGCGAGACAATTTTTGTTTTTTTGTTTTTAACTTTTTGTTGTTGTTTGTAATGCAGCCTTTGAAGTGAAATAAAAATGTGTTTTTAACACTCAGAAATAAACTAACTAACTACACCACGTAAATAAATACATAAACTAACTTAACAAAAAAATAAAACAAAATAAAACAAAACAAAAACAAAGACTATACAGAAAAAAGAAAACAAAGAAAAAAAAAACTTGATTTAAAAACACACGAATATACAAGCAACTCAGATGACCAGTTAAGGGCCTCAGAAAAACACAGCCAGGGGATCCGGGAAGGTTGGAGGGGTCACAATGGTCCCGCTTAAAACCCAAACTCCTTAGACACCGAAGGTGACGCCTAAAGAACTCCTAGACACTGTATTGACGGAAGTGCTTACTGGAGTTACCATAAGTCAACTCATATGAAAAATCTTTTTGAATTTTTGAATTTTGAATTTTTAGTTTTTAAGATAAGAAAAAAAAATTAAGATAAAATGAGACAACAAACCATAAATGAAAATGAACTAAGTACTCTAAACAAACTCAAACAAATGACATAAATTGTTGTACTAAAAGAAACAAACCAAGAAATAAACAGAATTTAAAGAAGAGAAAGGATTGAAATGCTCCCCCTTGAAGCGATTAGGTCGAGCGTGATGCAATTGGAGGTCGCGACTTCTCCCACTGCTCCACACTTCCCATTCATTGAAGTTGCCTTCTTTCTCCCTTTTTATTGAGCTATTTAAATTGCTAGAACAAGCACACACAAAAACTTGAAACGAAATTAAAAGGATTAGGAAATAAATAAAAAAGAACTAAAAAAAACGAAAAGGAAAAATCAACACTTCCATGTTCCAAAGTAACAAGCAACAAAGTAAATCAAACTAGCTTATGGAGTTCGTTCTTTCTCAAATATGATTATCCATATGGTGTGTGGTTTTAATCAAGTATTCAGAAAAAATATTTAGCTATGGTGTTTAGTCTAAACACAAATTCCGAACCCATTAAGAACAAGAAGAACAATAAAGAACCAAATAGAATTTAAACATGGTGTTTGTCTTCAATATCTACCCATTCATTCACTAATCAGTCCAAGAGTCATATGGTGTTTATGTAAACTTGAACAAGATATTTAATTAAGAGCAAGTGAATGAAACCATAAACTAGAAAAAATCAACATGCTACTTAAACCTTTTTTTGTGTTGTGTAAGCTGGGACTCAAACCCAGTTCTCTTGCTTGTCAGGCAATTGTCCTTGTCCGTTGGACTACAAACACAACTTGTCAATTAACGTCATTAACTTTAAAACATGAAACTGTCTAGTTATATACAAAAAAACAAAATTAATAAAAAGTAGGAAAACCAAATAGAATCAAACAATGTTACCGATCCCCGGCAACGGCGCCAAAAACTTGTTGTGTAGATTCAGCTGCATCCTCAACTTGTGATACTTGCAAGTGCACGAGCCGTTCGGTAGTATAGCATATGTAAGTGCGAGGTCGATTCCACAGGGATTGGTGATTGAATGATCCTGTTCAGTTTTCCTACACAAAATAGAAATGAAAACAAAAAAAGCAAAAAGGTTTTGTACAGCATTTGAGAACTTGAGAATTTGGAAGAGAAGGTGTTTGGGAAGCTTTGAGGATGTTTGAAAGAGAAGAGAGATGTGTTTGAGAACTTGGAGGATGTTGAGAGCATGGGAAATTTGGAAGAGAAAGGAAGGTAAGTGTTTGCGAGCTTTAGAGAGGGGAGAAGTGTTTGAGAGATTTGGAGAATTTTGGAAGAGTAAGGAAAGTGGTGTTTGGGAAGCTTGGGTAATTTGGAAGGGAAGAGAAAGGTGTTTGAAGAATTTAGAAGAAGAGAATTTAGTAGAATGATCTTATTACAACAATTGAGAACTACAAGAGAAACTAAGAGAATTTGAGGGAGAGAAGGGAAGGGAGCTCTAGAGAAGTATTTGAGAGCTCCCCCCCTTGGGGTGTGATTACAAGCTTAGAGAACTTCCCTATTTATAGGCTTAGGGGAGATGAAAATCTGAATATACAATTGAATTCACTAACCACACTAACTTCACCTAACACACAACACTTAATTCACCAACCTAACCTAACACACAATTGCATTTGAAAACAATTCCTCTTGTCTTTAGGCTTAGTGTTGCAACTCCCACTTCATCATCTTTTGGCACATTTGGCTGCTGCAAAATTCCACTCAATTATAGGTATTGAATATGCTTCACCAAACTTTCCCACAATCAACAACACTTCATCATGCATATGTCATGCATGACAATGCATTGCAGCCAGCTTGTGGGCTCGTTTTGGGCTTGTGGCTCAAGTCTGAAAAATCTGGAAAAATATGGATCTTGAAGCTCTTTGTCTTATCTTTCCAAGAATATGCAGCCCAACTCAAGGAAAAATCGGGAAGGCCTTCAAATGTGATTTTTGGCCCAGTAACGCAGATGCTGCCGAATTTGACCTTAAGTTGCCAAAACATGTATAACTTTCTCTAGAAGACTCGGAATCATGAACCGTAAAATTCTACAGAAAATAGACTTCCGCCGCTTTCCAATGATGTATGGCTCATTATCTGGTTCTTCTTGAGCAAGTACAGTCCAATCCGTGAAGTTAACTGATCTGCAAACACCGTTTTGAGCTAATTTGTCTCCAAAATGCAATTAGTGAGTCTCAAGCTTATTACACTGAAACAAACACAAAACTTATTAAAAGCACAAATTTAACTCAAAAACATAACTAAATCATAAGTTAGAAGGGTACAAAATGATATGTAATTATGCACCGAATCAGTGGATCCAGCCCAAACCCTTCTCCATAGTTGAATTCGATATATAGTAAAGTGATCATCATCTAAAACCAAATTCAATACAGATAGACTTTGTTTAGAAGAAAAAAATAAGAGTAGAGTCAATGTGGGCATAAAGCATGCACATGAGAGGACCACCAATATTTATTACCTAATAAACCCAAGACACAAAGAATTAAAAGCCAAATAGTAGGAAAGTACCACAAAGATCTCCTAAATCACTATCATTTGCAATAGTTATGAATAACTTGCAGAGAATGAAAGCCTCTGTTTTTTTTTTTTTTTTTTGGGTCTTTTTATTTGGTGCCAATCTCATGGTGTAGGTTTAAGTGTTGAAATTGGAAATAAAGAAGCATAGCTCTGTCGTTTGAGTGAGCTTTTGCCTCAGTCCTAGGAGTAGATGGTTCAAAGTGGCATATTTTCTCGTAGACATGGACTTAACCAAGTTGGTTTGAGCGGATGTGCTCCCCACTCTGCACCCGGGTTTGAATCCCCCTCTTCATAGTTTAGATTAGATTAAAGTAGAATATCGTTTGTATACAAAATGCTTATGAATAAAGTCAAAATGCAGAATAGTATCATTTACGACTATTATATGTTAAGAACAATTATATGTTTTCTCGTAACCTTCAGCTGTCCAGACTTAAAAAGAACCATCTGTTATTACCTTATCCATAGACTACTACCATCTGTTATTACCTTATCCATGGTCTTGTAGATTCTTTAACTTCCCGCTTATTCTAGTTCTTCGCTAGTTTTAGTAAGTAGTAATTAACATGGTTTTTTAGTTTAAATCAATACGATGATAAATTTCTAGTATAGAACCCCAGAAACTGAAGATGGATCATGTAAAAACATTGTTTAGGTAAAGGAGAAGACATCATCAAACCCTAAACCTATTTTCCTTTAAACATCTCTGTCTCATCCTTCTTTCTTTACTTTAGCCAACTGTTAACTCAATTCAAACAACGTTCATTCCTGCTGTAATAAGTCAGGAACTTCCACGTCTTAGAATGAGTTCTGCTAAAATATGAATTTGGGTTTGAATATGTTAGGTTCTTATTTTTATTCTTCTCCATAAGGAGGTATATATAAGAGTTTACATGAGTGCTTTACAAGGAATTAGATCCAGTAAATGATTAGGAAAGAATCTCCTAATTATACAATAATTTGACAACTATATAAAATAGGAAAGTAAATCCCTTAATTAATCAAGGAAATAAATCTATAAAATAGGAAAGTAAATCTCTTAATTAATCAAGGAAATAAATCTCCTTAATTAATTAGGAGACTCACTTCAACACTCATCCTCAAGTTGGTGCATATACGTCACAAATGCCCAACTTGGTAAGTGAGTCATGAAATACTCTTCCACAAACAGCTTTGGTTAAGATATCTGCCAGTTGATCTTCTGATTTTATGAATGGTAGGCGGATGATCTTCTTCTCAATTTTTTCTTTGATAAAATGTCTATCCACCTCAACATGTTTGGTTCGATCATGTTGAACTGGATTATGGGCAATATCAATGGTTGACTTGTTATCACAATGTAACTCCATTGGCTTTTCAGGTTTGAAGCCCAATTATGTCAAGAGTCTTCTGATTCACAATAATTCACAAACTCTTTGAGTCATTCCTCTATACTCTGCTTCTGCACTAGATCGAGAAACCAAATTTTATTTTTTACTCCTCCAAGTGACTAGGTTACCTCCCATGAATGTAAAGTAACCAGAAGTAGAACATCTATCTGTAATGGACTCAGCCCAATCAACATATGTATATCCAAAAACTTCAAGATCTTCATGTTTTGAGAACATTAAAACCTTTCCAAGGGCTGACTTTAAGTATCTTAAGATTCGATCAACAACATTCATATGAGAAACACTGGGTGAATGCATAAAATGACTAACCACACTCACAGCATATGCACTATTTGGTCTTGTGTGTGCCAGGTATATCAACCTTCCAACAAGGCGTTTGATACTATTCCTTATTGGTTGGTTCTTGGTCCATGTCTTCACACAACTTGTGATTCATCTCAATGGGTGATGTGGTACTGGAGCTGAAGCGGGCAAAATCTCATAAGACAGTTCAATTTCCTCCTCCTGACTTTTGACAGCGTGGAGAAAACTCGATCGTTTTCCTTTAGTGACCGGTCGGTTTGAAATAGCTTCTCTGACTACCAGTCATTTTCCACTGGCAACTGGTAGTTTTGAAGTAGATTCTCCGTGTTCGAAGAACTAAGGGGGCACCGGTCGCTTTCCACTAGCGACCGACCGTTTGATTTAAGAATTTGATTTGAGGAATTTGATATAGGAATTGGATTTGAGAGGTTTTGGAAATGATATCCATGGCAGCGAAAGGATTTAAGATTAAGAGACAAAAGATGTGTTTAGGGTTTTAGGATAAGAGGATACGAGGATTTGGGTATGAAGATCTGAATCTGAACAAGGAATTTGATTTAGGATACGAGGATACGATATGAGGATATGAGGAATACGATACGAGGAAATTCGATACGAGGAATACGATTTGTGTTTCAAGAAAATTCGATACGAGGAATACGATGTGTTTCAAGAAAATTCGATATGAGGATTTAGATATGGAAATATGAGGAATACGAGATGAGGAATTTGACTAGGGTTTGTGGTTCAAGAAAATTCGATACAAGGATTTAGATCTGAAAAATATGAGGAATACGAGATGAGGAATTTGATTCAGGGTTTGTGGTTCAAGAAAATTCGATATGAGGATTTAGATTTGAGGGATTTGGATTTGGGAAAAAATATGAGAAATTTGATATGAGGAGTTTAAAGAACACATAAACCCTGTGAACACGGCTAAGAACATAGAAACCCTGTGAACACGGGCAAGGACATAGAAACCCTGTAAACACAACTTAAGAACATAGAAACTTCTCTTCAATCCTCTTCTCCCCCTGAAGAGAAGGGTATGTCGGAGTCAAGAAAGAGGAAAATCTCCATGAGAAAGACAAACATATCTTTTTTCACTCCCCCCTCCCCCCTTGAAGAGGAGGGGAGAGGAGAAATTTTGATATGAGAATTTAGAGACAACCGAGGATCGATTGCTCTGATACCATGCTAAAATATGAATATAGGTTTGAATATGTTAGGTTCTTATTTTTATTCTTCTCCATAAGGAGGTATATATAAGAGTTTACATGAGTCCTTTACAAGGAATTAGATCCAGGAAAGGATTAGGAAAGTATCTCCTAATTATACAATGATTTGACAACTATATAAAATAGGAAAGTAAATCCCTTAATTAATCAAGAAAATAAATCTATAAAATAGGAAAGTAAATCTCTTAATTAATCAAGGAAATAAATCTCCTTGATTAATTAGGACAAAATCCCTTTATAGCTAGAACAAAATCATCTTGGTAGAAATCCTCAAAGCTGTTAAATATATATATATATATATCAGGATATCCAATGCGAAGCTTTATTTCGTAAATGTCAAGTATTGACTATAATATTCAACTCTTTAATTGTGATGCTCTATTTTGTAAATCTCTTGAGTCTTGACTATCAAATTCAACCCTTTAAGTGTGCCTATAAGTGTAGATCTACAAGCTTAGAAGTGTAGAACTTAAACTAGCATTTTGACCAGGTTTTTAATAAAGCTATAAAGTTAAAAACCACTTCACTCTCTGACTAGCCATTGTCGAACTGTGATTCTTGGAAAAGAGCCCTTTTACTCTATCTCTAATGGAATACATTGAAGAAATATACATGTTCCATGGGCATTCAATCAACTATCGATAAATTACTCAATTAATGTTCTTAGGAACCAGTTCTATCTATCTTTCTTGGCTTTTTGATATCCTATTGTTTGAGCCTTCCGACCATGCCACTACTACAAAAAGTGAAAAAGACGACCAGAAAAAAGACGACGGCATAACATAAAACCGTCGTTGTATTTAAATCGACGACGGTATACAAAAAAACCGTCGTGGATAAGTGCCTTACTGTTGAATATTTTTAAAAGACGACGCATACAAATAAAAAAGCGTCGTTTTTAAAAAAGGATTTCTTCAAAGTTAAAATCTGACCAAAAAACAACGACAGATGTATGAATCCACCGACGTAGAAAATAAAGACGACAGTTCACGAAAAAACCTGCCGTGTTAACTCCTAACTAAACACAACCAACTGTTCTTAATCCGCGTCGTATAATATAACGGAATCCACGTCTGTATACTACGATGGTGCCTTCTCTAAACCGACGTCTTAATTTTTATTTCTTTTTAAGATTTAATTATTTTTTAATTTTGGTAGCCTACGAAAATTAAAATGAGATCTCAAGAGGTATGATAACTTACCTTTGAGATCTTTGGATCCTGATCATAATCGAACCACCAAAGTGAGAAAGACAATATTTTAAATACACAAAATCCAAAAAGAAACCAGAATTGAACTCTGAACTACTGCAAACTTTGAGAAAGACAATGTTTTGAAAGTTAATGATGTGTGCATTTTGGTGTCTTTGAGATATACCAAAATGCATACATCATTAACATCCAAATTATTGTCTTTGAGATGTGAGAGAGAGTGATGATGTATGTGTGTATGTGAGAGAGGAAGACGAGCCTCCAGAGAGACCAGAAGAACTTGGAACCCTAAATCAAAACTGAAACTGAAAGAAAGACACAAATTTATACAATAAATATTTTAAACTTACGGCGGTGTTTATATACATACCGCCGTGTAATTTAAAAATCCACGTCGGTTATTCTTTAATGGAATCCACGTCGTATTATTTTATGGAATCCACGTCGTATAATGTAATGTAATAAACGTCGGTATGTTAACAAAAAATGACGTGTTAAATAATATACCATGACGCAAGAGATAAATTTATCGACTTATTATTTTGGAGTATACTACGACGGTACCTACAACACTACTATCGTGTTTATTTACCACGTCCTAAGTTCAAATTACCGTCGTATTTGTTCAATTTATACGTCTGTCTTCTCTGCAAACCGCCGTCTTATTTTTATACCTTTTTAAAATTAATTAATTTTTCTTTTATTTTGGTAATATCTTTCTTAACACAAAACAAAATTTAATTCTCAATCCTCAACAACATTTTCATCTTAAAAGGCAAATCTCTTCGTGTTAAATATTGATCAATATTTACACAATATATGTACACAAATTTGGCAAATACATCGTGGTTTCTTTTTCTGCCTTCACCCTCAGCTTGTTCAACTGTTTCTTCCTCTCATATGCAAGCTAGGCCCTCTCCTTCCTCTTGTTCTCAAGCTCCTGCACAGCCACAGATGAATATATAATAATTTCAGAAAATCAAAATCAACAAAGTATGAAAAGCTCCTGGTTACATTGTAGTCCCCTTTTCCACAGTGATCAACTTGAAAACTCCTGTGTAGCAAGGGTGGAACCGCCTTAGAACCTGTTGTGGGTTGTGCCTTTGGGGTGGGGAGAGTGGGGGCTGGGAAGAAGAGGAAGGAGGATGTAGCAAACCCACAACAGGTTCTAAAGCTGGTTCCACCCTTGCTACACAGGAGGATGTAGCAAACCCATGCTTGGTCTTGTGAGGAATCATTCTGCAACCCTAATTGAAAACTGAGAGTTAAAAAACGCGTGAAAAAATCATATTTAAACAAATTATGGTAAATATCCACGTCGGTTCTAATATACATAGCGACGTCATATTTGAATAATCAACGTCAGTTTAAATAAACAAGCGCCGTAGGACTGCATCGGAAATCCCACGCGTATTAAAAGAGAACGACGTCGTTTTCAGAACCCCAAAGTAACCACGTCTGTTTATTAAAATACAAGGTCGTTAATTTCTAAGTACAACGTCAGTTTAGATAAACAAAGCGCCGTCATAACTGCATCGGAAATCCAAAAGTCATTTGGCGCGTTAAAAGAGAACGACGTCGTTTTAGAAACCCAAAGTAACCACGTCGGTTTATTAAATACACAGTCGTTGATTACAAAGTACAACGTCAGTTAGGATTAAAAAGCGCCGTCATAACCACATAGGAATTCCAAAAGGCGTTCGACAACTGTGATAACACCATCGTTATAACTAACTAATACGGCGGTTTTGCAATAACAACGTCGTGGTATTGAACTCTGGGACTATATATAAACTTTTCGTCACCTGACCTAATATTCTACGGTTTTCTCTCACCGATAAAGTATCGTAGTTTACTTTTCATTTCCAAAAGCAGCATCTGATCATCGTCTCAAATCTTCGGCTTCATCTCCAAATCACCATTTTCGCCTTCGTCTTCGTCGGAAGGAAACTTTCTTTGCACGCCAAAGGTTTTTTCTGGCTCTCTTCCCTTTTTTTACATTTCATTTGAATGGCGTAGTTGTTTGGAAACAAGATTCTGTCAAAATGAAGAAATCTTTCACTGGTTTTGATTAAATACATCAGGAGATTCTCTATCACGCCAAAAGACGACAGTTCTGTCTTGTTTTCGATGATAGAAATGGACAGACCACGACGGCCGTTAATACGTCGGAAACAAGATAAAACCGTCGTCTTTTGGAAACCACGTCGGTATTATTAAAACCGACGTAGTATATACACATTTACGTCATGAAATATATAACACCGTCGTCTTATTTCCATTCATGGTCTAAGAGACGTTTAATAGGACGTCGCTTTTTTAGTGTTACCGTCGTTGTTTGGTATTATTACGTCGTTTCTTTTTTGAAAACCGGCGTTGTTTACCTTGTAGATTAATTAAAAATGGTTTCGAAATCTCAAAACATGGAAGCTGAAGCATCAAAGGACAAATCAGTTTCAAAGGCTCAAGTGGAAGCAGAAAAATCAACTCAAAGCAAACACTCGAAGAGGATGAGATTTTCCTCAGCCTCCGAGAAAGACTCGAGACAGGCACATTTGTTGTGGAGCCAAAATCTGGCCGCGGTATCAGGACAATGAGCAGTGTTGTGAAGAGGAAAATTGAGAATGTTAAGCCTGTGGTTGAGTTCAATAAAAAGGGCAAACCACGTGGCAAGGCTGCTGTTGAGATGCAGTCTTTCATTGGTGTTTTGGCACGCACCAGAGTCCCTCTTGTGGACAAGAAATGGAGTCAAATACCCAAGGATGTGAAGGAGCAGATTTGGGAAGCTGTTCAAATGTCCTATGTTATTGGGGATAGGTACAAAGCCATGGTCTTGTCGCCTGCTGCCAGAAAATGGAAGGATTTCAAATATAACTTAACTAGGCAGTATATCCTTCCATTCGCACATGACAAGGAGAAGTTAAAAGAAATCCCTACGCTTTATAAGTTCATAGAGAAATCGTAATGGGATGCCTTCGTAGCTTCAAGGTTAACCTCAGATTTTGAGGCTAAGCATGCTGAGAGAAAGAGAGGAGGGAGAAATTGGAGTACAACCACAGGTTGTCTAGAAAAGGGTATGTTGGTTTGGAGGACCAATTGGTAGAAACCATGCCCGATAATGAAGAAATCGATCGAGCTGTTCTATGGAAGAAGGCAAGAGAAGATAAAACAGGAAACATGCCTGATCCAAAGGTTGCAGAGAAGGCAAAACTAATCGTAAGTCTCACTAACTCTGTTCTAAATTTGAAAAAAAGTGTTTTATTTTGTTATAGACGTCGTTTATCTTTAAATAAGTGACGTTATAAAATGAACACCACGACGGGCTTAATTTACCGTCGTTTAAAATTAATAGGACGTCGGTTTTTGAATATACAACGTATTTTTATATACCGACGTTGTAAAATATAAACAACGTCGGTAGTTAAATACAGACGTTTTAAATTAATACTACGTCAGGAGGTTAAGAAAACCGTCGTTGTTTATAATTTACAACGTCGGTATATTTATCTTTTTTACACACTGCTCAGTTTCTAACGATCTCTCTTTCTATCTTTTAGGATGATTTGCAAAAGCAGGTCTCCGAAGGCACTCTGAACTGTGTTCGGGACCAATGATGTCTTGACTCTCGCTTTGGGAACCCCCGAGCATGGTGGGAGAGTCAAAGCGGCTGGTGCTGGAGTTACCCCCACTCAGTTCTTCAATTTGTCGAAACAGGAGAGAGTAAAATTTGGTGACAAATTGAAGGAAAGTGTGAGAGAGGCGGTCAGAGAAGAGACCCTTAGGATAGAGGTGAGGGCAAGGGAACATACAATGGCCGCGGAGAGCTGAGAGGGAGGCTATGATGGCAATGTTCCGTCAGCTAGTTCCTAATTTTGATCCCAGCCAGATGCCCAAAACTCCAATTTCTCCAATTACTCCAATGACATTACCCCTCAAGATCAAAGCCCCAAAAATCCAATGTCTGATAAGGCAAGCTGCTCTGGGCCACTGGTATCAGACCCCTAGCTTTGGGATTAGAAGATCCAAAGCCTGAAGCTCATACTGCTGGAAAATAGGAAGAGGACACGGTAAATTTCTGCTATGATCTATTTCTGCCTTTTAAATTTAAATAGACGTCGCTCCTTTTAATATCCGACGTTAAAATATAAAATAACGACGGTATATACGTCTGTTTCTTACAGGACGCGCGTCGTGTTTAGTTAAATACCACGACGCTTTTACTTGATTTGCAAATTATTAGACATTAAAAATAACGACTGTGTTTTCTGCCGTCGTCTAACTCTTTATAAACCATCGTCTATTTCATGATTCCATTAACTGTATTTATATTAGACGACCTTTCTATAGTATAGCGACGTTATAATTTCAAAACGACGACGGTTATGTATTTACCGACGTGTATAACATTTCCTCCGTCAGGATTTACTAGAAACCGTCGTTTATATTATATACCACGTCTGTTTTTTGGGTTTAGTTAGAGTCGTGTATAACTTATATTTCTTTCTTTATTTTGTGTAACAGGATCTCTCAAAGCTAGACATGCCACCTCCTCTCTTAGCCTTATGCCAACACGTCCAAGCCAAGTTGTTGCCTGCTCAGGAGGCTGTGCCAGTTCACATGCCCAAGGAAGTGTTTGGCTTTGAGCATGAAACCTTCCTCTTACCTGAAGATATTTTGCAGTTTGGTTCCATGGTGGAGATTGGAACCACAGTGATATCAGGATACATGAGGTAATTCTCCCTAATCCCATTTTGTTTTACATTTTCCTTTCTTTTAAATTAAAATCTCTTTTAATTGACTTTCATATATTTAGGTTCCTATTTGACTATTTAAAAATGGCAAATATGGTAAACCTTGTTGGCCTGGTGGACCCTGGATTAGTGAGCACTTGGAGCTTGGATCAATATCAGACCGAATAAAAAACTTGTCAAACCGGCTGAATACAGCAGATGAGAATCAATTTTTCTTGGTCCCATATAATCTAGGGTTAGTACCATTTAAAGTATTTTCCTGAGCTTCTAATATTTTTCTTTGTAGTACTATTTAACCTATATGAATCATTACGTGCAGGGGTCATTGGGTGATGGTCATTGTGAGACCATCAACGGAGACTGCCTATTACATGAATTCACTGCCAAAACGCATGGTTGACGACGACATGGAAAATATAGTGAATACGTAAGTTGATTTCTTCTGATTTAAGATTTTTCCTATAAAGTATTTAAATAAACGACGGTAATACCGACGTTATAGTTAAAATATAACGACTGTAAGTTATTATCGACGTGTTATTTTAACTACCACGTCAGTATTTTCTTAAAAACATCGTTTTAATTTAACTACCACGTCGTTTGGGTTTTATTTAAGAACGTTTTAATTTTATTGCTCAATTTTTTGTTATACGACGTTTTACTTTTATCGACGTTATAATGTTACACAACGACGGTAAATTTTTACCGCAGTTTGAAATAAAATGTCACGTCTTTTTTTTAAAAACTCCGTCGTTTTGACTGATTTACCACGACGGTTACTATTTGTATTTAAATATATTGTTTTGTCATTAACACCCTTGGCCTTTTCTTGTAACAGGTCAATTAAAATGTATAACATTCATATAAATAAAAATTCACGTAAACAGCAGGCCATATGAAAAAATCTACACGGCACTCCTGAACAACCAACGAGTGTCAAATGTGGCTACTACGTGATGAGATTCATGAGAGATATAATTCATGATCCAGACCTAAATTTCAAGAAGAATGTAAAATGCAACATTTTAGATATACTTTTGTTTAAAACCGTCGTTTGTATCTTTATAACACGTCGGCTTTTTGGTTTATTTTGCAGTTTGAGAAGAAAAAAGAAAAACTTCAGTATAAACATGAGGATATTGACGAAGTTAGGCATGAATGGGCAGAATTCGTGAACAAATTATTACCAAAGGATAATTGATGTAGATAAATATTTATGAACAATGTTTAGGTTTATTTTAGTTTATTTAAAATGTACATAAATATTTTGTTGTAATCAAGCGAACAAACATCAAAAAAATTAAATTTTGTTTTAAAACTTGTTTAGTTCCCAAAAACGGACGTCCTACTCTTAACTTACACGTCTCATACGTTTACACAATGGTCGTCTAACAGGAACTGGAAATATAACATCGACGACAATTCTTAAAAACGACATCTAATAATCATAACAACGACGGTTTATAATTAATTCATCCTGTGTAAATGAATTTTGTACTTATATACTACGTCGGTTCGTATAACCTTATCGACGTCTTAATAATATACAAAGGCGGATACTATTAAATATCCGCTTTTCTATATGTAAACAACGTCGGTTATATCCACTATAATGACGTTTAATAGACATAACAACGACGGTTTATAATTAATTCATCCTGTATAAATGAATTTTGTAGTCATATACTACGTCGGTTAGTATAAACTTACGACGTCGTAATAATATACGAAGGCGGATATTATTAAATATCCGCCTTTGTATAATTAAACAACGTCTGTTATAAAAAGACGTCGTTTTATATTATTTTTGAAGTCATTTTGTGATGTTTAACGTCGTTGTAAAGTGATACAACGTCGGTAGGTCATTTTTCATTTAATTTTTAATGAATTTTATATTTTATTTAATTCCATATTAAATTCAAAACTAAATCCAAAAATTAAACTGAAAACTACCAAGCATTGGAATATTGTCTCTATCCTAAAGCTTTAAAAAATATATTTTTGGATATATTTTTTTATTGTATTTAATTACTAATATTAAGAATATATTCAAAACAAAATCCGAAAAATATACCAATAAATTCTATGCACTGATTGAGACAATATCTTGCCCGTTAAGGCCTGAAAAATGTAATTTTAGTTTTCAAAGTTCGAATGATAACAAAATTCAAACAAATTTAGAGACAAAGCATGGTACTCCTTATACTTTACATTACATAACCCTAAAGTTTATGTGATCCATTGGTGCCCATAAATTCAAAATTATGAAATCCATATTTTAGCCTACTATTGTAGAAGGCATTGTTGTAAGGAGTCCATAGCAATTTTCGGTTCATTTTTCTCGTACTTGTGTATTTTTTTAAATTTATTGTAAAATTTAGGGTTTAGGGTTTTTTGAAACAACGCCGGTTTTCTCCCGCTGTTTTTGGTCAACTAAATAAACGAAGACTAATTGTATTCGGTTTACGACGTTGGTTATTGAATAGAGACGTCCTTTACTTTTACAACGTCGGTCGTTTATATAGACACCGCCGTTGTAAGTGTTGACCGTCGTCGTTGAAAAACGCGGTACTTTAAAATTTTTGACCGCGACCTAAAATTTTCAGAATTTCCCTTCAACCCTCAAATAGTTCATTCTCTCTCTTCAACATAAATTTGTCTGAAAGTTTTCGTTCTCCCAGCTCTCTCTCAATATCCATGTAAGTACGTGGATTCTCTAGTCCCTTTAACCCTAATTCTCTCAGCTCTCTCTCAAGCTTTTGTTATATTCTCTCAGCTCTCTCTGAAAGCATTGGGTACGTAGATTCTCCAAGATCTCTCTGAAAGCATTGGGTACGTAGATTCTCCAAGCTCTCTCCCAAAGCATTGGGTACGTAGATTCTCCAAGCTCTCTCTCAGCAGTTGTTATATTCTCGCAGCTCTCTCTCAATATCCATGTAAGTACAACCCTAATCTCTTCTTAAATCCATAAATGTTTTCGTTGGTAGCTATATTAGGGTTCTTTTATGTTTTGGTGTTTGCATTCTTGTAATAATTGCTCTCTGTTTGGGTTCTTTTATGTTTGTTTGGCCATGGGTTCTTGGAAAAGGAATGGGGATGGGAGATTTAAGTTTTTTTTTTTTTTTACTTAGATGACTGTTGGATGATCAAACCGTCGTCCAAATGTTTATTATACGTCAGTTGTTAATTTTGTCCCGTCGTCTGAGTTTTAAGCCGCAACTGGTAGCCTATAGATGACTGTTTCTCCATTAAACGTCGTCTTTAGGCTACTAGAACATCGTTCAAATTTCTGGGTTTGGGTGTCTTAATGACGACGGTGACTATAGATGCCGTCGTCTGAATGAATATTAAACGACGATTATTTTTTTCAAACCGTCGTCTTGTCTATGTTTTATATTTAATTTTCATTTTGTTCTCTGCTATTTGAATGAGGTAGTGTTTCATTGCTGGTCTTTCCACTTTAATATAAATATATTTATATGAATTTTATAGAGTGTGAGATGGATAAGTCATGGATGCATGCAGATAGAAGATCGAAGGCATATGAGTTAGGGGTGGAAGGATTTTTGAATTTTGCGTCAGAAAATGTTGGAAATACAACTGAGATTCGTTGTCCATGTGTTAAATGTGGGAATATTCGATTGTTTGGGGTTGGAATTATAAGGGAACACTTATACTTTAATGGAATTGACCAAAGCTATAAGATTTGGACATGGCGCGGAGAACCTTGGGAATGGACTACCAATGCTAGTATAAATGTGGAAGAAGATGAGCAAAGTAGGGTCAGTTATGTTTCTGAAGAATTAGGGATGGATGATAATGATTTTGCCAATATTGGATCTGATCCTTATGAGTTTGCCAATGTGATTGGGGATGGCGATCAACCCTTGTACCCTGGTTGGAGGAAGTACACGAAGTTGTCGGCTTTGGTGAAGTTATATAATTTGAAAGCAAAACATGGGATGAGTGATGTTTGCTTTACAGAATTATTGATACTTCAAGGAGAATTTCTTCCAGGAAGGAAATACACGCATGTCCCAATGACTGCATTTTGTATCGGAAGGAGTATGAGAATGCAACTAATTGTCCTACTTGTGGTATCTCAAGGTGGAAGGAAACCAAGGATGGGTTATTGAAAGAGGGTGTGGCAGCGAAGGTGGTGTGGTATTTTCCTCCAATTCCAAGGTTTAAAAGGATGTTTCAATCACATAAGACAACTAAGAGTTTGACTTGGCATGCTGCAAGAAAATCAGTTGACGGTTATATGTCTCATCCAGCGGATTCCCCGTCTTGGAAACTTGTTGATGAAAAATGGCCCGACTTTGGTAATGAGCCAAGAAACTTGAGATTGGCTCTCTCATATGATGGATTCAATCCCCACAGTTCTTTAAGTAGCAGATACAGTTGTTGCCCAGTTATGTTAGTTACATATAATCTCCCACCATGGCTATGCATGAAGCGGAAGTTCATGATGTTGACTATACCTGATTTCCGGTCCTAAACAGCCCGGAAATGATATAGACGTCTACTTAGAGCCTTTGATTGATGATTTGAAATATATGTGGGATGGGATTAGAGGAGTATATGATGCCCACATAGGAGAATACTTTACACTCAGAGCTGCATTACCTGGACAATTAATGATTTTCCTGCTTATGGAAACTTATCTGGTTGTGTTGTTAAAGGATATAAAGCTTGTCCAATATGCGGCGATGATACACCTAGTCACAGGTTGAAAAATGGCCACAAAATTTGTTACATTGGGCATAGAAAGTGGTTACCAATCAATCATCCATATAGGAGGCAACGTGCAGCTTTTAATGGGAAACCTGAATATGGCATGCCTCCCGAGCCATTAACATGAGAAGAAGTGCTGCATATGGTTGAAGATATTAATTACATATGGGGCTCGAAAAATGGGGGAAGTGTTGGGGAGAATGATGGTTGAAGATATTAATTACCAATCAATCATTTTCATTCTGATCACATTTTCATTCTCCAGGCTTTGGGCACGACAAATCAAAAATTAAAAATAATTGGTGAAAGCTGAAAATACGACGGTCAAGTTACAAAAATCACAAAAAGAGACATCTACAAAACAACCAACGTCGGGTTTTCACAACCGACGTGGAATGACAACGCAAAAATGAAATAAAAACCGCCATTTGAAAAGGAAAACACGTCGGTTAATTAAAATTCATTTCAAAATGGTTACTAAATATTCAAAACAACGACGGTAAATAAAATAATCAACGACGAACAATAATGTATAACACGACGGCAGAGTTCAAGCCGACAAATTTAGGGATATAATTAATTGATGATTAACGTCGTAAAAACATTGTTGCACGTCAGTTATAATTAAACAATTGACGTCTCTGAGAATACACACGTCAAAAAAGGTTATAAAAGAGACTTAACAAAGACTAGCCACGTCATGGAATAAATAAATAACCGACGTAGTAAGGAAATAACAACGTCAAATAATTATATTCTTGGGACATAGTAAAGTATAACCACGACCTACATTTTATAATAACCGACGTAGTATTTATTAACCACGACGGTTTCTAAGTTTTACACGTCGGTTTTGTTTGATTTTGAGACGTTGATAATAATATTTACGTCGATTTTGTAGTTGTTTTTGACATTTAACATTATTTAAACGTCTGTGTTTTACTAAAGCCGTCGTCTATTACAGTCGAAAGTGCTCTTTTTATGCTTTATATATCAAATCGACGTCGGTTTTAGTTTCTTTATGACATGTAATATGTTAACTACGTCGGTTTTTTGGTGTTCAAGCCGTCAAAATAATTTTCAACGTCTGTGGTGACCTAAAGGGTCGTGGTTATTATTCTTTTTATGTCAGTGAAAGTAAATATATGCCATGTTATATGTTTTAGACGTCAGTTTTTTTATTTAGTGAACGTAGTATTTATTAACCACGACGGTTTCTATGTTTTACACGTCGGGTTTGTTTGATTTAGAGACGTTGATAATAATATTTACGTCGGTTTTGTAGTTGTTTTTGACATTTAACATTATTTAAACGTCTGTGTTTTACTAAAACCGTCGTCTATTATATTCGAAAGGTCTCTTTTTATACTTTTATTTATGAAATCTATGTCGGTTTTAGTTTTTTTAATGACGTGTAATATATTAACTACGTCAGTTATTTACCGTCGTTATTCCATGTGTTAATAGACGGCGGTTCGATTTCTCGTCGGTTGTAAACCATGATACACGACGGTGGATTCCCGTCGTCTATTTTGTTTTTTTGTAGTAGTGTGCGGATTGCAAAGCCATTAAGCCGAAATGCAAATTGGCGGCCATAAACAAATACAAATTCTTTGGTGTCTATACCAATAACAAGTAATATGACATAGGTATACATGTTCTGTGTACTGCCTCATCCTATGTTGAAACTATCTTGTTATGTAGGTACATATCTATTAAACATGTGTATTACCTTATGAACGAGCTTCCCTCATTCGTTGGGTATAAAACATCGTTCAAGTGGTAATTGGAATGTTTTGTGTATTGTATTTACTCATGGAACAAACGCTCTAAGGACTAGAGTTTGGAACCTTAGGTAGAGACGTCATGGATTTGAGTTGTCCCGCAAGCAGACGGCTGAGCTAAGTTTGCTCATTTCGAACAATAAATGCCATTTCATTAACATACACGACATGAAGGGTTTGTTTTCATGCGTGTCCCTTCTTTTGATTGTTGTATAAGTTTTGTTTTTGTTAGCAAGATACTAGTTTAATTAGGAGATTTATTTCATAGTCTATTAAGACTCCATTTCTTTCCTTTTGTACAAATATTGTGTAATTAGGATTTTATCTTGTTTCCTAGTTTAACCCCACTAGGGTTACACCCTTGTATTATAAATATCTCTTTTTGGAGAATGAAATACAACCTATATTGTTTGACTTGGCATCATAGTCGACTTTTTAGTGACCTGTGTGTTGTGCCCATCCGTGTTCTAGTCCCATATTTTTTCTACCTGTTCGTGTGTGCCCTCTTAGGTTTGTGTGTTGTGTTGTAGTCTTCGTGCATCTGCCGTATTTATGCCTTTGCTGTGTACTCTGCCGTGTTTGTGTCTTTACTGTGTTCGTGCATCTGCCATATTTGTGCCTTTATTGTGTTCCGTTGTGTACTCTGCCGTGATCTATTGAGTTTCTGTTGCAATCATGAGTAATAACTCCATTGTTGTTTATGTTGCTGCTGCTTCTGCAAATTTGTGTGTTTCTGACTCTATTCCAAGTACCTGGCTTTAATACCTCGATAATTGACATTGGTGCTTCTGATCATATGACTTATAATGCTAATTTTTTTGATGAGTTGCCTAGTAACACCTATGACCCATGCATAACTAGTGCTAATGGCTTGCCCTATTCAATTACTGGCAAGGGCACAATCTCTCTCACTCCTACTCTGTCCTTGTCTCGTGCGTTCTACTAGTTCCCACTATCCATTGTAACTTGTTATCTGTTGGTCGATTACTTGATACACTTAATACTTCTGCTACTTTATATCTTATACATTGCTCTTTTCAGAATCTCAAGACTCACGAGACAATTGGGCATGATAAACGGATATGGGGTTATATTATTTGACATTGCCTTATGCACTAGTTCATAATCGTGTCTTTAATACTATTCAAAGTTGCAGTGTCAAAGACAAATAGCAAATTTGGTTATGGCATTGTTGCTTGGGACACCCATTGTTTGGCTACCTTAAACGTCCGTTTCCATATTTATTCCGCTCTTGTGATGAGTCCAGTTTTAAGTGTAAGACATGTATTTTGGCCAAGAGTCATCACACTGTGTTTCCTTTGATTCCTTTGAGTGACAGTAAAGCTACAAAGCTTTTTGATTTAATGGATTCTAATATATGAGGTTTGGCTTGCGTTATTTCGAACGGATTTCGTTGGTTCATCACATTTATTGATGATTGTAACAGACTCACTTGGGTTTTCTTGCTGAATACTAAACATGATGTTGGTTCCATCCTTCAGAGTTTTGTACTATGCTGTCTACTTAGTTTTAGGCTCGGGTCAAAGAATTCCGGACTGATAACAGAGGAGAATATGTGAATAATACTTTGGCATATTTCTTTCAACTCAACCCCTCAACAAAATGGTGTGTCTGAAAGGAAGAACTGAAAATTGCTTGAAGTTGCCCGCTCCCTCATATTGGACCAGTCTATTCCCCATCATCTTTGGGGACATGTTGTTCTCATGTTCTGTCTTCATTCATAGATTATGCTTTAAAAAATTTGGACAAATTGTAAACTATTGAGATATCTACTCGTGATGATAAAAATTAGGTAAACGTGAATAGATGACAAGCAATTCTATGACAAACTATTTATGAATAACCTACTATACGAAATTAGATGTGTGAAGACTCAATAGTTTACGAGTATCCTACTATACATTTTTTAGATGTCTCAAACGATATTTCAAAATTAATAAAGTCTCCATGGTAGGTGGTATACTCCAACGTGAATAGATGACCAGCAACTGTATAACAAAACTATACAAAATTAAGAACTCATACTTAGGCAAAGTTTCTTCCCTTTTTTTTTTGTTTTTTGTTTCTGGTGGGTAAAGGAAGACACTTTGTGTAGTTTTTTCAATTCCTACATAAACCATAGAGACTTGATTAATTTTGAAATATTGTTTGAGACATCTAAAACATTTATAGTAGGATACTCGTAAACTGTTAAGTCTTCAGACATCATATTTTGTATATAAACCACAAACTATCTTCCTAATTCCTACATAACCTAAATATGGAAAAGAAATAAAATGATATTTTCTAGTTATTTTTCCACTGTTATCGAACACAGGAAATAAATCTTTCATCCTATTGAAAAAGACATGAAAATTGAATTCACATGATTACTTTATGTGAACTAAACAGGGTCGAAGAGGAAAGGGACATAAACACACGTTCGTAATGCCAAAGACATCAATGTCAGTGTTCTAACTATAGAGAGCATTTACATATACATGGACAAAGAAATCACCCCTACCACTAATGTATTGAATACGTGGTTAAGACTTTGGTTAGAAGAAAAAATAAAAGTAGAGTCAATGTGGACAAGAGCATGCACGTGAGAGGACCACCAATATTCCCTAAGAAATCTAAGCCACAAAGAATTATTTGAGGATATAGGTCTAGGGTGTGACAGTTCTAATAATTTTTTTGACATGGGTATTATTCGAATTTGACAAGGAATCTTAATTATTGCTTTGCCTACACTAAATTACAAAAATCTTATTGTATTGGCTCAAAGTGCTACAAAAATCTTCTTGTTATTGCTTCTTCTTCTTTCTTTTATATATCAATGGTAAGGAAGCAAAACAAAAAATGAAGCAAGCGGCTTGAGTGAAAAAAATGGCACGACCAAGAAGAAGAAAAATAAATAGTTGGCGAAAAACTAGAGTTTATGGGGCAGGTCAAGACTTGACCAATTGTTATGGGGCAGGAAAAACTTGATTTATGTATGTACTTCTTTTGTGGCAATCAATAAGTCAGATTTCTTCGTTATTAGTTCTTTCTCATGCTCAGAATTAAACTTTCAGATGTTCATGGCATTCGAATGCGGGAAAGTTTCCTCTTCTCGTTTGCGCAAAATAATAATAAATCCAAATACACACAGATTACTGATGAGTATATGTTAGGGGTTGATCCTTCTATGATTTTGATCAAGAGACCCACATGACTTCGGGGTTCATAATCCCTACTTTTCTCATGCTGAAAATCAATATTTTAAATTCCACAAATCGACCCAAGAGACCAGATTCTCAACTCCAATACTGTAACTAACCACATTCAAATAGTAGGCACTACAAAGAAACAAAGACATGGACTATAAAATGAGTCAAACAATATGGTAGAATATTTTATGATACATTTCATTCTCCGAAAGGAGGTATTTATAATACAAGGTTACAAACCCTAGTAGGGTTAAACTAGGAAATAAGTGGAATCCTAATAATATATATACAAAAAGAAATAAATAAAATCCTAATAGAATAAAAAGGAAATATCCTAATAGAATAGGATATCTCGCTAACACTCCCCCTCAAGTTGGAGCAAAGACGTCACGCGAGCTGAGAAATATACTTGTAGAAATAGCTTTCGTAAGAACTTCGGCTAACTGATACTCAGAACGGATGAACGGGAAGGAAACAATCTCCGCATCCAACTTTTCTCTAATGAAATTTTGATCAACCTCCACATGCTTTATACGATCATGATGTACAGGGTTATGAGCAATTGCAATCGCAGCCGTATTGTCACAATATAAATCCATGGGTTTCTTAGGCCCAAAACTATGGTCTCTCAATAATCTCCTCAACCACAGTAACTCAGATACACCATGGGCCATCCCACGATACTCAGCCTTAGCACTAGATCGAGACACCACCTTTTGTTTCTTACTTCTCCACGTAACAAGTTTGCCACCAACAAACATAAACCAGACGTTGAACGCCTATCAGGAGTTGAACCTGCCCAATCAGCATCTGTGTACCCTTCCACATCTGTATGACCATACTTGGAAAACATTAACCCCTTGCCAGGAGTTACTTTCAGATATCTCAAAATACATGTCACAGCTCTCATATTGTCTTCACTAGGCGAGTGCATAAACTGACTCACTACACTCACCTGCATACACAATGTCAGGACGTGTATGAGCTAAATAAATTAATTTCCCCACAAGTCGTTGATAGCGCTCCTTATCAATAGGAACTTAATCAGGATACAACCCCAACTTGTGATTCTGTTCACTAGGAGTATCAATTGGTTTACAATCCAACATTCCAGTTTCTACAAGTAAATCCAACACATACTTCCTTTGGGACAAAAAGATACCATGTTTAGATCTAACAACTTCAATCCCAATAAAGTACTTCAAGTCACCTAATGATTTCATCTCAAACTCAGATGCCAGATATTTCTGGAGATTTTTCATTTCTGCCTAATCATCTCTAGTCACACTCATATCATCAACATAAATAATTAAAGCTGTCAATTTACCTTTATGACGCTTTAGAAACAAAATAGGATCAGAGTTACTCTGCACATATCCAAACTTCTTCATAGATGCTGCAAATCTCCCAAACCATGCTCTTGGAGACTGCTTCAATCCATAGAAAGACTTCTGGAGCTTACATACGACACCTCTTCAGAGGTTACAGGGATACCAGGAGGGAGAACCATGTAAATCTCCTCCTTGAGGTCACCATGGAGGAATGCATTTTTCACATCAAATTGTAACAGCGGCCAATCATGATTAGCAGCCAAGGACAAGAGTACGCGCACAGGTATTGAGCTTTGCTACCGGAGCAAAGGTCTCTGTATAATCCACTTCATAGGTCTGAGTATACCCTTTTGCTACCAATCTTGCTTTGTAACGGTCAATGGACCCATCAGCTTTGTGCTTCAAAGTATAATCCACTTCTAGCTCAAATCACAACTCTTCTGCAAGATATGGCTAAATTACAAGAACACAATAATCTTCTATCATCCAAAGTAGACGAAACGCAACAGTTGCTTAACCATCAGCAAACACAAAACATTCAGACCTCTCAGAGCCTACAGACTCCTCGTTGGCAGAAGAAGGGTAAGCAGGGGGCAAAGGCCACCCCCGTGACCTCTAAACAGTTAATAGTTCTAGCGCCTAAAGGCAAACCACATGTACCGAAGAAGGTATATTCCGATTGCCGCCATAGATTAATGGATCGGGAAGCCGAACGGCAGAAATCGCCAATCAGGATCAATGCTCGCTTAAACGATTCCCGATTAAAGATTCTGGGGGATAAATCTCCCTTACAAAGGGTAGAAGGTTTGGAGTCAACGGCAGAAACCGACCACGAGTATGCCCCCTCTACCAATCGGCCATCATCCTACCGTTCGGCAACACCAACGAAATACTCCAAGATTAACCCGGCCAGATCCCCAAGGCATTCGGAACATCACATAACGGAGGAATTCCCAAGCTGAGACCCAGTCATTCGCCTCCTCCTGGAGAGGATGAGAAAGATGGAAGACGACAGGACTAGCTCACAGGAACCCGATTAGGGAAAGATTCGGCCGAGGCCATTCACCGAACACATAAGGCGCTCACGGCATGACAGAGACATGCAGCCCCCACGCATACCGTTTTACACGGATGTATAGGATCCTCTGACACACGTTCACTCTTTCCAGTCTTCTATGGGATGCGAAGGGCTCAGTGACGAAGGGCAGTGCCTGCCATTCCAATCCTCGCTCACGAAGGCTGCCTTAAACTAGTTGTACCGTTTGGAACCGGGGACTGTCGATTCCTTCAATGAGCTGAAGCAGATCTTCCTGAACCATTTCATGATTCAAATGGACAGACTGTACCTGTGCCGATGATCTATATACCATCCGGAGAGAGACGACGAGCCTTTGAGTGAGTACGCTGCACGGTTCAGCCATGAATACTTGAGATGTCCGAATACCGATGATAGCACGGTTCAGCCATGAATACTTGAGATGTCCGAATACCGATGATACGGCAGCCTACGACGCCTTCAAGAGTTCAGCGGTACAGGGGTAGCTGTTTGCGCCAAGAGGAAAGCCTACCGAGTACCCCGAGAGTCACAAGCGAAAGGACGCCGGAGGCTCTCGAAAAGAACATTCGAAGAAGAATAAGGGGAGATACAATAGAGACAGCTACCGAGCACCACCGCTGGCTCATAACCAGGGGACAGAGGTGTTCACCCTGCTTAATACATCTTATGAAGCAGTGCTATTGAACGAGAATGAGATCATCCCAAAGTCTGCATTTCGAAAGCCGGCTCGGTAGGACAATCGGGATAGAGGGAAATTCTCCAGAGATACCACCGCAGAACAACCACAATACCGAGGATTGCATAAGCTTGCGAAAGATTGTCGACCAGCTCATTCGAGAAGGTAAGCTTGGATCAATACATAGCTAGGCCAATCGGCAAATCAATATGATCAGCACGATTATGAGCGGAGCCCCCAACCCTCGCAGGGACATCTAACCGATCGAGAAAGCAATATATCAGGGCGGCACGGTACCCCCAGGTCCTCAGCATAGAAAGTAGCCGACACACCAAGATGCTGAAGGTCTGCTGGGAGCCCATCACTTTCTCCGAAGAAGAGGAAGAAGGGATCCTCTACCCACACAACGACCCTATGATCATCCGATGCGTTTAAAGAACTCAAATAGATAATAGACAAGTCAATCGGCAGCTCTCGCCCCTTCTCAGGATTTCAGGAGACTGGTCCAGCCGTCGGGCGCGTCAGCCTGCCAATCGCCTTCGGCGTGGCGCCCAGGAGGACTATGGTCTACGATTAGTTCCTTGTTGTTGACTGCTCAATGGCATACAACGTCATCGTTGGCCGAACGACACTAACAGCGATAAAAGCCCACTTGTCCCCTCACATGTTACTCATGAAATTCCCTACCTGTTACGACACGGGGGCAATCCAGGGCGATCCAGCGAGCGCTCAGAACTGCTATGCCACAGCATTGAAGTCGGCAACCCCTTAGAAACAAAAGGAGACCTTCAAGGTCGAGGGCGTACCGAACGGAAGTGACCCTGGATGATCCCACGGAAGAAACATTAACCCCGGTAGCGTAGCCTACCAAAGACCTAGAAACCATGGCACTGGATGAAAGCCGGCCGGACCAATGCTTAAAGATCAGTACCATGCTAACCACCGCCCTTCGGTGTGAGTTCATCTGGTTCCTTCGGCAGCATTCAGAAGTTTTCGCCTGGTCCTACAATGACATGCCGGGCATATCCCCTGACGTCATCAACCACAAGCTGAGCATCTCTCCTACCTTCAAACCCATCAGGCAAAGCGCCGATCCTACGATGCCGAATGGTACGAGGCCATGAAGACCGAAGTGGAAAAGCTCATGACCATAGGCTTCATCCGGAAGCCACATACCCAGTTTGGCTGGCCAACTCAGTAATGGTTCGGAAAGCTAAGGGCAGATGGCGGATGTGCCAAGACTATACAGACTGAACAAAGCCACTGCCGGCCACGAATTGCTCAGCTTCATGGATGCATACTCTGGATACAATCAAATCTTCATGCATCCTGCCGATAGCGAACACACGGCATTCATAACAGACAAAGGCCTATACTGCTACAACGTCATGCCATTCGACCTGAAGAATGCTGCGCCACCTACCAAAAACTGGTCAACCGAATCTTCGCTAGGCAGGGGAACACTTAGAAAACCTATCCCTCATGTTCGGCATCTTGAAGGAATACCGAATGGGGCTCAACCCTACAAAGTGCGCCTTCGGCGTATCTTCTGGAAGATTCCTCGGCTTCATGATTAGCCAGAGGGAATTCGAAGCCATAATCGACATGTAGGTGCCAAAGACACAAAAGGACATCCAGAGCCTCACCAGACGAGTAGCAGCCCTTACTCGCTTCATCTCCAAAGCCATCGACAAGTGTGCACCATTATTTAAAGCCTTGAAAGGGGGCAAACACTATATAGAGTGGACTGCCGAATGCGATAAGGCGTTTCAAGACTTGAAGGACTACATGGGTAGGGCACCACTATTATCAAATCCCCTTCTAGGAGAAATTCTCTTTATAGCAAGGCATTACAGAGCACAGAGGCTCGGACCCTCCACTCGAGCAGTTGGCACTGGCCTTAGTCACCTCCGCTCCAAGACTCCGGCCCTATTTTCAAGCCCATACCATCATTGTCTTGACCAACCAACCACTACGGTAGGTTTTTCAAAAGCCAAAAACGTCTGGTAGGTCGGTGAAGTGGGCAATCAAGCTAGGGGAGTTCGACGTCCAGTTCAAGCCAAGGCCAGCTGAGAAAGGCCAGGCAGTAGCAAACTTCATTTATGAGCTAACGCCATCGGTATCACCCCGAGCTACCAATGCCGACCCTACACCTGTCGACCTACCAGTCACCAATACCTTTGATCTATCAAAACCGGTGTGGGCCTTGCACATAAATGATTCAGCAAACCAGGAAGGTTGTGGGGCAAGCCTCGTACTGACAACTCCTGATGGAGCCTAAATAGAATACGCCCTCCGATTCAGCTTCCGAACATCCAACAATGAAGCCGAATACGAGGCGCTTCTGGCCGGCCTTCGGCTCGCTGAAGCATGGGCGCGGACAGATTAGCATCCACAGTGACTCCCAGCTGATAGTGAACCAGGTGACTGCTCGATTTTCGCAGAAAAGACACGTCCATGTAAGCATATCTCACGTCGGCGCATCAAATGCTGCAAAAGTTTCAGGCATATGAGATTTGGCAGATACCTCGAACGGAGAACAGCCATACCGATGAACTGGCCAGGCTGGCCTCGGCAATTAGCGACAAAGTGGGTCGAAAGATTCTTGTCGAGATATTGGCTCTGCCAGAGCACCTCCAGTGCCGAGATTTATACCATAGGGTATGACAGCACGTGGATGGCACTTGACGAATGGCACCCTTCCAGAAGATAAAACTAAGGCCAGAAAGTTGCGTCACCGATCGGCAAGGTACATTGTCATCAACGACATTCTGTACAAACGCAGCTACATGACCCCCTACATGAAATGCATCACTGAAGAACAAGGTGAATATGTCCTTCGGGAGATCCACAACTGCGTCTGGGGCGACCACTTAGGTTCCCATTAGGCCCAGTGCAACCTCGTTCGTCTCAGGAGAGAAGCTTGTTGTTCGGTAGGACGGCTCGCCGATCTCCATGGGGACGACCTCTTCCGATCCGAAGGCGAGAGAGAATGGAGTTTCACTGATGGAGGTTTGGTAGGACGTTCAAATGGCCCATAGAGCTTCGGGAAGCTTTTCCGGCCAGGCGCCCTTGGCATTGTTGACTTGCCGTTTTAGAAGTTTCTTGATAATTTTGTTGATCGCTTCCACCTAGCCGTTTGACCTGGGGTGAGCTTGGGAAGCGAAGAATAGGTTGATCTTCAGGCGGATGCAGAATTGCCTGAATCGCCTAAAGAGTTCCAAATCAAACTGCCTGCCATTGTCAGTGATGATGGCATAAGGGATGCCGAATCGGCAATAGATATGGGTCCAGACAAAATTTTTTATTCTCGTCACCGTGATGGTGTCAAGAGCTTCGGTTTCAACCCATTTTGTGAAGTAGTCCACGGCAATGATTGCATACTTGACCTACCCCTTGCCCTGCGGCATGGGTCCAATTAAGTTGAGTCCCAACTGAGCAAATGGCCATGGACTCACGATCGGTGTGAGAGGTTCGGCAGGTGTGTGTGGGATGTTGCCAAAACGCTGGCACTTGTCGCACCTTTTCACCATTGCGGTTGCATCCCAATGCATGGATGGCCAATAGTAGCCTTGTCGGAAGGCTTTGTGCACCAATGAACCTCGATCTGGTGGAAGAGTGCCGAGCCCAAGCCAATCTCCGGAACGTGGCATACAAGTAGCGCATCTCTCGGTACTTCGACTCGAGGGTCAGACCCCGCTCCTTCAGGATCAGAGACTGGATCATGTGCAAGGTTTCACTTGCAATCAAAAATACAACAGAGGGAACCCTCTGACCTTTCCTGGAAAGACCCTATGAAGTCATCGGCATCCTTAGATCCAGCACATACAGGCTTCGAGATACAAGTGGGAAGACCCTCGATCACCCATGGAATGTCAAGCATTTAAAGAGTTATTTTAAGTAAAGCCCCCTAGCCAACGGCAGAGGAGATTTTGTATTTTTGCATACGGCATTCATATATGAAATGAGATTATCCATAGCGTATCAGATATATGTTCGGGATATTAGTTTATCCAACCTTCGGTCGTGTTAAAAAGGTTTTTTGGTAGGGCTCATCATACATGAGCCAATGGCACCAAAGGTTTTTCAAACTACCGATGCATGCCTTCCTTCATTCTTTTCGAAAGATATTCATAATAAAATACGAGCCAACGGCAGTATTGCGCCACGGTATCTCAGCAATTGGGTATGAGCCAACGGCAGTACATTGACCGCTTGAGTCCTTGCTTACCGATAGCTATACCACTTGAATAATTGAAAACAATTCGCCTTCGGCTTTTTAACCAACGAATAGTTATAACCTACCACTAGCCATCACCTTCACCAGGACCTAAGTCTTTATCAACCCTCGACAATAACAAAAATCGGTTAGGACTAGACACGCAGAAGTAAAGCAAGAAGTACAAGTTCTGGAAGGAAAATGACTTAAATTAGCAGGTGCCCTCGGCACCAAATTGTTTATAATAAATTGCCCTATGGTAGAATTAAAATTACAAATTAAAACTACAAGGCCAAGTCAGGTCTCAAACGGCGACCTTCCCATATACACTCTCAGTACCTTTACCGACGTCGAGGAGCTCAGGGACTGCGAAAATGGCAGATGGGCCCTCGACAGCAGCGGCATCCTCAGAGAGCCTCCTCCCCTTCGTAGTCCTCAATCATTTGTTATGTTATGCCCTCGGGAAGGGGAGGAGGATCGGCAGCAAAATTCAGGTTTAGCTTTTGCCCGGGTTGTACCACTTGAAACGGTAGAGGAGGTCCGCTATCTCCTAGGCCACTTCCTAATCTAGGAGTTCAGGAAACTCCTCCGACAAACGGTACCCCTTTACCGCCTCCCGAACGACAGCCTCAATCTCAGGAGCTTTTGACCTCTCGGACTCTTCCAGAGCCACCTGCACCGCCTCCTTGGCTACCTCGACATCCCTCGCCGCCATCACCGCCGCCTCCAGGGCCACCCTCATTACAGCAAGTTTGGCCTTGGAAGCCTTTACCTGCCGTTCCACAACCTCTTTGTCCTTAAAGAGGTTAGTGTGGTCCTGAAGGGCCTTGCCCGTCTCAATAACCTTGGCTCGGCCATCCTCGTACAGCTTCCTGGAATGATCGGTACCTGAGATGGCCCTCTTCATGCACAACCACATGTCCATAGATGCCTGAAAAACGAAGCCGTAAGTTAGTGCCATATGACAACGAACGGATACCGAATCAAAATGGAGACAAAAAGGGTTACCGTGGCCTGGAGATGGAAGGTGCGCCCTGCCTCCTCTCGAAGGAGTGTCCTCGGTAACTCATCTATCTCAAACAAGTCCGTCTGCGAACCCAGAATCATGTGGTTCATGAACTGGACCATCTTCGACGGGCATGCAATGATGACACCCTCGGTGGGCCCTTCTTCGTCTTCGACCGCGAAGATGGCCTTCAGTGGTCAGAGTGATGTACCCATTTGGGAGTGGATGCGGCATAAAGATCAACCATCAACGGCCGTTTCCCGAACGCCTTGGAGGGGGCGGCCTCGACGGCTTGCCCTCATCTGGGTCCTGGTTCATCATCCGGCACACTTCTAGACACCGGCTCCGCAGTCCGCTGCCTCTGCCGATCAGCCAAGGACTGCTCCTCAGGATCAGCCTCTATGGCCTGCTCTGTAGCCGCCGCCTCTGGCCGTCGTCGCTGTTCCTTCCCCTTCGTCGCCACTTGGAAGTGCCATTTGGAAGCCTCAGACATCTTTTTGGTCTCGGCATTCTTCCTGGCCTCAGACACTACATGACGGAACACCACGTTAAACAAAAGGGACTCAATAAAAGCAAGAAAAGAACAAAAGTAGGCTTACTCTCGACAGGGCCAATGAGGCGGGCTTTAATGAGATTTTCGGTGAAGAGGAATTGTGGGTATGTCCTGTCAACGGCAGGAACCTTCAGCCTCACTCTGCCAATCTGCCGAACCTTGGATTGGAGAGCGGTAGGCTGCTTCAGTTTACCTGCAAAAATAAAAGAAAGTAGTTAAGTCTACCGAATAGGAATAAGCAATGACCTACCGATCGGTATGTAGCAACCTACCGGTGATTTGAAAGGTGGTGGGAATGTGGAAACGGGACGGGCACTCCCGAAGACGATTCCCAATCGCCAGAGAGGCAGCACCCGCCGATTCCTCCAAGACTTCTGAGAAGTCGGTACGGACTGAGAAAGTGGCCCCGTTCGGAAGCCCTGAGACAGTTCGCCTAGACCTAGCCTCCATGATTGGTCTTCTTGGATTTGGTGATGCTATACATGTAGAAGAATTGCTCGTAAGTAGGCTCCCCCTCCTCAGCAATGCCAAATGCCGTAATCACCCCCATCAGAGCCGCCTAGAAGTTGGGATTATACTGGCCAGGGTCATACTCAATTTGGGCAAGGATCCTCTGAACGGCAGGCTGCAACGGCAGCCTGGCGCCCTGCCTGGAGGACATCGGTAAAGAAGGCAACCTCACCCGCCTTTGGACTGCTCAATGACTCGGTAGGCCCGGAATTCTCATCTTTACCAAATCTGGAATCCTATATTCGACGCGAAGCTTGACTAACTCCCGTATGGACATCTTGTTGGGTCCCAAGTAATCTACGCTGAACAGATGCTCTTTCGGCACCCCCATTGGTACCCTAGGGTTCCCTCGACAAACTATGGTCACCTTCGGTATGGAGGAAGGTTTGGCATCAACCCCTCCGCAGCCTGACGTAGAGGTCTCCGAGGGGTAATTGGACTGCCGATCCGGCTCTCAAGTATACACCACAGCCAACGGTACAAGTTGACTGGTCATGAGCCCCTTACCAATGTCGTGGGTAGGAACGGAGCTTGTCCCCACACTGATTATTTCGACATCGGTATCCTTGTCACCCCTAGCATCGAGGCTCACGGCCTCGCTGAGCCGTATCCCCATGGCCGTCCGATGACTCCTCATCGAACATATTGGGCTCTCTCTCGAACGAAGACTCGCTATCAGACATCTACAAAACACAGAGAAAGGGAAACTAAGAGCCATGCAGAATGCTATCCTACCAATGCCTACATCACTACCTATGGAAACTAGGCTACTGGAAGAAATCCCACTTGCACAAAGTTCAGTCTAGCTCATGCCAAGGAAGGACGTGTACAGGAATAAAAATAAATACATTTAGAAGGTGCCGAACGGTACCTTCTCTCAAAGTCTTGGATGAAAAGAAATCGCCTTGACGCCGATTGGTTACGTCGGAAATCGCCTTTGTTGCCATTAGCTTACGCAAGAAATTGCCTGGACAGAGCTCTCGCCTCCCTCACAAATGCAAAGTGAATCACTCGTCTGAAGTTACTCCTATTTATAGGACGATGAACTAGAACGGTATGCCTCGAAAGACGGAACGGCGCATTTAAGGCGCCACTCCGCATGATGGGACATGCCACGCGTCAACCAGGGAACGAACATTCTAGCGCACGCGGGGCACGGAAGACGAAGCGTCATTCTATCCCATCGCTTCCCTCTCCGCAACGCGTGAGCCTCGAATAAAAGACCAAATTTGTCCAAGTCAAGCGCTCATCGGAAGGACATGTTCGGTACCCGTTCCACGGAACGTCATTTACCGAACGGCAGGCTTCGAAGTCGCGACCCTTGAGCTCCTAGGTGGAGACTTCCGAATGAATCAACACAGGCACAGGGACCAAGCATCGCCTCCTGCCAAACTAGCGAACGGTAGAGCAATCTTGTGGCTCCCAAAGAAGAAATCAAGTCCCCATCCGAGAACTCTCGAATGAAAACTTGGGGGACTCCTGTTTATACCAAAATGAACAGCCAATAAGAACAAGACACGTGGAAGAAATCGAGCCTGGTCATGGTTACCTTCGGCACCCTACCTACCGATCCGTCCATTAGGGCAACTCCCCTGGGACACGTGGCATGCTAACGATCGACGTCCACAGTCCCACATCGAAATTCTAAACAAAGTGCACACCTCCCAAGGCCTATAAAGGAGGTCAACTATCCCAAAATGGAGGTAATCAGAACGAACGGCATACAAGCCTATTGATCTATCAGTTTAATTTACTAAATATGAACTTGCTTAAGCATCGGAGAGCCTTCAGCCGGTACTACACCGGTGCCCTAGGTCTTACCGAGCGTTTTCTCATATTGCAGATCACACTCCCTACCGTGGCCATAAGGATACTGAAGGCCCAAAATCACTAAGTTGAGCTCAAGAGTGCTGAACCACTTTTTTGCGTCAATAGAAATAATAAATAAATAGATGTCCTGATAATCAAAAGGTGTTTTATGTGGATGGAATATTTTTGTTTTTCCTATTGGTGTTCATGTTTCTTTCACATGATGGGACATAACCACGTAAAGACTTTGGTTAGAAGAAAAAATAAAAGGAGAGTCAATGTGGACATAGAGCATGCACGTGAGAGGACCACCAATATTCCTTAAGAAATCTAAGCCACAAAGAATTAAAAGCCAAATAGTAGGAAAGTTCCACAAAGATCCCCTAAATATAACAAAAATTGCACTTTGATTCTTAATATAAAAAACACTGCCGTAAAGTTCCTACCCACAAAAACCCTTTGCAATAAATATCAATGACTGGAGAAAATGAAAGCCATATAATTAAGGGAAATAGCGGTATATACCACCAATCTTATAATCTTAACTAAAAATACCACCGCCCCCCAATTTTTTTAGAACTAACACCTATAAATATAAAATTATTGTACACTTATTGCTCACCTAACACTTTTTCTGAAAATCACCTCTCGCGAATCAGCTCTCTCTTTGGCTCCGTCTCTCACAGTCTCGACTCTCTGGTCACTCAGCTCTACTCTGCGTCGCTCGTGGCTCAGCTCTCACGCTCTCAGCTCTCCTCTTGTCGCTCAGGTCTCACTCTCTCTTCTCTCTTCCTCTCCCAGCGGAATCCGTTAATTGAAGATCAATGCCATCAATTACCTGAAACAGGTCCTGTTCATCGACATTTTCTTACGGCTTAGGGTTTATGGGTTTGTATGAAAATCGTTTATGGGTTTGTTTGAAATTGGTTTAGGGTTTAGGGCTTTCTCTGAAATTGGTTTACTGAGTTCCTCTGAAATGGGTATAGGGTTTAGGGGTTTTTTCAGAAAATTGGTTTAGGGGTTTCACTGAAATTGGTTTAGGTCTGAAATGTTGTGATTCGGATGATTCATTGTTTGAAACAGTGAATGGGTTTGTTGTTTGTGGAATGATGCTTGCACTGGTGTTGTTTTGCTGTTGGTACTGACGTTGTATATTCATTTTAGTGCTGTTGTATTGCTATTTTGTCATGGTTGTAATGGTTTATTATGGTTTTATTCATGTTCCACAACAACAAATGCAGTTCAATGACACACCTTTATGACTTGTTTTAAATGTACGTCTTTGAAAGTAATTTGGGCTATACATTGTACGGCAGTGAAACAAACACGTCATTGATAAGTTTAGGGCTTGCATATTGGATATGGATAAGTTATCTTTGTTTTTCATATTCTGTTGTGATTATTTGGAATTTCAGTTTGGGGATGAATATTGAATGTGTAAACAAAGGGCAAAGAACCATATGCGGGGATGTATATTAGTTTTTGGTGCACAATGGGCTAGTTTAGAAGTTACAGTACCTGCAGATGTGTTGCTTGTGCTATCTTTTCAATGGATTTGAAGAGCCTATACTGAAATAGCTTCTCCCTTCCCATTTCCCTTCTCATTCGGGAAGCATTTTCGTGTTAGGCCTTTGGTTTATTAGTCACTTATTTGTTCAAACAATATTGGATGTAACTAGTGTTTCATATCTAATTGTAGAAACTAATTTGCAGGTTTCTAGTGAGCAGAAGTCACCATAACTTTATCTTTTGGAGAATATTGTAAAGAATAGCGGACGGGACTACATAAAATATTTTGTTGTCAGACTCTCCCTGAGTTTAGATTTCTGGTTTTTGTGATGCCTCTCATTTCTCAGCATGCTTTTTGTGGTTACGTAACGCAGCTTTTTGATTTATTGACATGTAACAATGTCTGAATCAACCTGGAATACACAACATGTTTAGTTTGAGGTTTAAATAATGGCAATTGGGATTAAATTATCTTTGATATCCACATTGTTTACTGCTTGCGAATTACATTGTTTCTTTCAAATAAAATGATGTTTTTCTGCACAATGTGTCATTATTACCCCCTTGTGTCAAATCCGACAATAGGCTTCACTTCACTTCACTCCGTAGTTACTTTGTAGTCAAAAGTTTTTCCCATTTTTTGCACTTGGGGAAATGGGAAAAACTTTTGTAGGAAGCCTTTTGAAGATAAAATATAAGAGAAGGACGTGGGAAAATATAAGAGCACGGCTTGTGGACAGAAAATATAACATAAGGAAATTGGAAAATATAAGAGAAGGAAATGGGAAATTATAAGAGCAAGACTTGTGGAGAGAAAAGATAAGGGTTGATGAATTTGTATTTTTTCTGTCATGGGCCATTGGTGAAGAAACATGAAATGCATATAAAGTTGTATTGGGGCTGGATTGTAGGTTTATCACTGATATATGTGTGCATATTGCCATGAGATGCATCTGTATTGTGTGTTTATTGCTTGTAATTGTGTATATGTAAAAGGCTTGAAATTCTTTGTATAATGGTGGTGTGTAGGGAAATATGGTCTCGAAAGCAAAGATGATGATTGCTGCGGAAGAAAAAATCCAGGGGAAAGGCGTTGACCCTTTCCCATACAAAAACAGTGATCTGTACAATTAAGGACAAATTTAGTGGGCAACACTTACAAAGGTTCAAGGACAGTTGTTTTGGCCATTTGTTAGTAATTGAGGACCTGAAGTGGACAACACAAATTATCCATGACTTGTTGTTGAGAAAGGCAGACCCGCAGGATAGTTTCTCAAGTCAACGAGATCAAATTCATCGTTGGCAACAAGGTCATACAGTTCACAGCACAGCAGTTTTGGGTCATCATAGGGCTACGGTTTGGAAACCTTCCCTTCATTCCGACTGCAACTAATGACAACTGCTCATTGAAGAAGAAGTATTTCTGCAACAATAAAACGGTCAGCCTTTCCGAACTCGAACAAGCCTTCATCGACTGCAGTGATGAGGAGGACGTCTTCAAGTTTGGGCTTTTATATTTCGTTGTTTTTGTGCTGTTGGGCAGTGAAAAACATGTCAACATTGACATGCGCTACTTGAAATTGGCCGAAGATGTTGAAGACTTCCAGAAGTATCCGTGGGGTGCTGTGTCATATGCCAAGACAAATTCGTCATTGTTGAGGGCACTGTGCGCAGAGTACCAGCGAGTCAAAGTGCCCCAGAAAGCCTTAAAAACCAAAAACTCAACAAAGGAATCCAAGACAATGGCAAGTGGTAGACCAAGGGAGTACCACATAAAAGGATTTGGCTTTGCACTTCAGGTGAGGAAATATCCGTTTATGTATAAGTTCCATTTACTTTGTTTACAGTGATTGATATATTTTTGTTGAAAACATATATGGGCTTTTGAGGTGTTTCCAGGATTCACTGCATTGCATATCGTTGTGCGCGAACAAAATGCCCAAGTCCCTCGTATACTACAACGGAGAATCAATAGTTTGCCTCGTTTTCACGAAGTAATGAGCCAAGCCTTTGAAAATGCAGAGGTTAGTTCTGTTTATAATACTAATGTTATGCTTCTGATTCAAATTATAGGTTTAATAATATGTTTTTTGTCTCTGGAAATTGCAGGTTGATGTGCAACCTCTTCTGCCCATCTGTAATTGAGAAGCAGGAGACGTATTGGAGTTGGGGTGACATTGTTGACGACACTGAAGAAGTTGTTGAGTTGTTTGGCGATGACGAAGAACCAAAAACTAGCACTTCTGCCTCTGTGCAAGAAAAAGATGAGGACATTGCTGAAACTGCTAGCCTTCCATCGTCTTCTAAGGCAAGCATTACCTTTTTTCCAATATATACGTCATAATACCATAAGGAAAAAAACTGCTGTTGATGGGAAATATTTTGGAAATATTGTAACATTTGCAGTATAACTTAATGCAGGGTAAAGTCGCATCCACTCATTTACGCACTTTGAAGCGTGACTTTGAAAGGACAAAGGATGAATTGGCCAAAGTAGCCGCTTCGAATTGAGGGCTTCGCAAGAGAGTGCATGAGTTGGAAGAAATTGTACGAACGGAGTCCTTGAAACGTGAAAGAGAGTCTGCAAAATATAAAAAGTCAATGGAGGATTTTGCCAAGACCCTAACTTCCATGGAACAGGATTTCAAGGGGGGATAGAGCAGCTGAAAAAAAGAAATAGTGGGTTGAATGAGGGTGGGGAAGGACATGAGGACCTCCGTAGTCCTCATATGAATGAAGGACCATTACATGACTATGTTAGTCCGCATATAGAACCGGCAGCAATGGAAACAAAAAGCCCCGTGATGGAGCCGAACCATCTCCAGCCTTGGTAGTCGAAGAGGCAGAAATGGTCACTTCCGTTCCTCACTTAGAAGTGCATGAAGCAGCTGAGCATCCACAAGTCGAGAAGCTGCCTACCCCGGAAGATGTGGCTAGGTGTAACGAAATTTGCAAAAGACTGATGTTTTTGTTAGAAGATTGGAAAATAAGTGATAGTATGGCATCGGGACGTTCGATCAATCCTCCAAGTATACCCAAAGTGAGTATGGCTGGTGATGGAGAAAGTAGTGCGAGTGTTGAAACAAAAGAAGATAAAGGTAAAGGCTTGTAGAAAGAAGCGTCCGTCCCACACTTTGTGTAGTCCATTTACTGATCCGTTGAGGAAGAAGAGGACGATGAGTGTGTCGGAAGCGACTGAAACCCCGCCATGTTTTGATCCATCAAAACCCCTTCCCATTGAAGATGTGAAGGTGGTAATGGAGTTTTGCATTGGCTGGAAAAACGAGATCAGGTTAGGATTCTTTACCTTCAAAATCCAATCTTCATGTTATGCTAGTATGTGCTGATATAGTAATGAGATAATTACCAAGTTCGCTTTAATATACATGTGTATATTTGTGATGAACAAAATTCAGACTTTGGTAAAGCAAAAAAATATTGACTGTTGCTGTTAAATGTATTTTGTTAAATATAGGTACTAAGAAATTTTGAATTGTAGTGTATTATTATAACATTTAGACTGAAAAGAAGACAATAAAAAAGATTTAGAAGGGGTTGTAATAGCGGCTCCTTCCGCCCATGGCATCTGGTCTTCTCCTCCATGTTATGTTCCTGATGTTCCTCGACTCTGTACTCCTGTCTTTCCTCAGTGATATTAATGCAGTTTAGGATCTGGAACATTTGGATGGAGCGCAATCGAAGAATTTGTCAGGGTCAGTTAGGAGTAAGGGCTGAGGAGTTATGGGATAGAGTTCAATTCCGGGCTTCTCTTTGGGCATCGGGTTCTAGGCATTTCAAGGATTATCATTACTCTATAATCTGGAGAGACATGGCTGCTATCTTAAGATGATGTTACCTAAAGTCTTGTTTTCTTCCTATAGTTTTATCTTCAGTCATAGCTGCCTAGATTTTCTTTAGTTGTTCTGGAGTTGTCCTTTTCATTGTTTAATAGAGGTTTTTTCCTCTTGATTATCAATAAAACGTTTCTATTCATAAATAAAAAAAAATTAAATGCAGTGGAGGATGTTTTTAAAGTGTATATGGCAGTTACCTCTTGGATTATGGTTATGTGTTCAAAGAGTTTCTTAATCTAAAACAAATTATTACTCGAACAAAGAATTCAACTTATGGTCACATTTGAAGTGAAGAAAAACACAGTTGAAATAGAAGACAAATACAATTGCTTGGTTGTCGTTACAATTTCAACTGGAGAAACAAATAGAGATAAGTAGTTTACCTAAGAATTCTCAATTGGTGCTGAACGGGACAAAAATGGAGACAAATAAAGTGAAGATGATTGGCCACTAAACATGGAGATAAAATGTCACAAGTTATTTGTTTCCTGTTTTATCATGTTTCTTCATATTTATATATAGAATTTGAAAGTTTTGTTACAATTGAGGCAAAATTATTCCACTCCCCCGTGAAGTAGCTTCCTACTTACCAAGAATTCTATATATTGTCTCACCTAAATGCTACATATAAGTCAATTCTATATTTGTGTCACGTAAGGCCCATATATAACTCCCTCATTGTAGCCGGACAGGAGCCGGATTTCAACTTATGCCCGTAGGGCCTCTGCATGACGGCGCACGTTATTGATTTCTCACGGCCCAATGTGCTTATAGTATAATTTTAGAGCATGTATACGACTATTATTTGACAATATAAACGATTTTAAATGGGAATTTACGTTTCTGACTAAGTTCTGAACACTGTTATTTTAAATGGGACAATATTTTGTTATATATGTTGTGAACACTGTTACCACCTAAGTTCTGATCCGGGAATTTACGTTTTGCCTCTTGTAGTGCGGAGGTGCAGCTGGAATCAAGTTCGGTGGGCGCTGATTTTTTCTACAAATTGATCGATGATACGGAATGGATTAGCTCAAGGGTAAGAATACACAAATCTCTACTTTATTACGATACTTCAAATGTTTTGTAACCTTCATTAACTATATAGTTGTATGAACTTGTGCTGATATTATATACGTGAACTTTCAGCACTTGGACATGGCAACCTTTCTCATCCGGAAAAGGCAACTCGCGCATCCGTTGGTATTTGGAACTCACTGGACAACGGCTGATTGTTGTTTGCAGGTAAACATGTTACCATTTTACATTCACTGCTTCATTTGCTTTTGGTTGTCATTATGTAATATGCCTTCATTTCAATGTGTGCAGCAATTTCTAGAGCCGGTAAAGCGATTGGCAAGACACGTGGAGCGAAGAAGGCAGCTGCTTCAAACATCAGTGACCTTACACCCAGCAAGCTGAACAATATACATCACTATGTGCGCGGTACGTGGCAACACGGGTATGGCCAAGCTTGGACAAAAGTTAGGAAGGTGTATTTTCCATATAATCTGAAAGGGTCCCACTGGGTTGCAATCGAAGTTGATTTCGTCAATCATACTGCAACTGTGTATGACTCGTACTTCTGATTTTACCGCCACAAAGAAGCTGGTTGGACTGCTTCGCCCTATTTCCGAGACGCTGGCACGAGTGCTGTACAATATGCACTTTTATGAAGCTTCTGAGCTTCAAGAGGTTAAGCAAAGGGGGCTGCAGATGTCAAGCTTTACGCCATTCTCAGTTTGCAGCATTGGAGATGTGCCACAACAACGAGATGGGTAAGGTTTGTTAATTTAGTCAAGTTTACACATTATTTTACATAAGTGCAGTTCTAATTTCCCAACTTATTGGCTTGACAGTGCGTCTTGCGGAATCATGACCGTCAAATTCTTGGAGCATTTCAGTGCGGGGATTTCGTTGGATACAATTGACCCTTTGAAGAGCAAATATTACAGACTGAAGCTTGCAATAGAGGGTTTAAGGGGGGAGGCATATCTATGAGGTATACGTCTTCATGTTTGTGAATTTAGTTGATTGTGGACTTAGGACTTGGGAATTGACTCTGCTCATTAATTATGTCAAGAACTCGTTTATATGAAGATGCAGACGTGGATGCTTTGCTGGAAATTCCTGCCTTTTTGCTAGAGCTACTAGGTTTAGTTATTATGTGTAGCAACCTGGGTCTTTGGCCCTGCTGTATATTGTGAGGTGTAATATTGTACAGTCTAGAAGCAGTGGGTAATTGCCTTACATGGCACACACACGCTTTTTCGATTTTGAAGGTTACCTATTTTGTACACCTCCATATATAAATAGTGTTGCTCTTTATGGATGCTTTTGTAGCCATTTCACATTTTCTGTCTGTGGTTTTGTTTGCAATTTATGTGATATAGGTAAATTTCACTTCCTGCACTGGGAATCTGTTAGTGGACTTACTGAAGCATACAGCTTTCTTAAGATTTCTCAATTTAGTTTTGACTTAGTTCGTTTTAAATAATGTCGGCCGTAGTTCTACTTTTCTGCGTAGCATTATGTTGTTATTGGAATTTGGAACCTCATACTGTGTTTGCTGATGTTAGTTGGAGCAGGATGAATGTCACAGGTGGTTTGGTAGATTTGGGAATTGCTACAGTTTTACATTACATGCCCTCTCTCAGTTTTTGACTTTCCCCTTATGTACTAATTTTCCTTTACATCACTCTCTGTGAGACAAATTTTGTATTATGTATTTGTAGCAACTTATGTAACTTTTCCCTTTGGCACGATTACAAGCTAGGTTCCATTTCAAAAAAGCAGGTAAAACAGCTTTATTTTTAGACTAGTTTAGACTCTTGCGTGTATCCAAAAATTGAATTTTAGTCATGCTTTCTTGCAGGGTCTAAAAGAAATTGCGGAGTGTTTGTCTGGAACTTTGGCGAAGTCAACTGATGCTATTGTGGAAGATGATATTGAAGGTCCAGCAATGAAACCGGAGAAAGCTGCTGAGGTTTGAATAAGAACTCTTTTATATAGTATTTACATCAATCTTGAACATTGTAATGGAGCCAATCTGCTTCTATGCTTATGTGATGCTTTCTGCTGAGGTTCCCATTTATGCCATGCCCCTTTTTTCTTGTTTACTTTGCTTTTTTTCTTGGGATGTTTTGGCTTGGCACTATGACCTGACTTCGGTGGCAGTTACAAATTAACATAGGTCTTCAATTCTGAACTGCCATTCATAAACTCTATCTATGTACTTAAACCCAGTTGTTTTTGCAGGTCGGTCTCAACCAAGTGTTGATTGCAATATTCTAAAGAAGATGACCATACACTGTTATTTTCTGTAGGCATATGTATGAGATGCCTTAGCTTAAATTGGTTAGGTTGTTCCAAGTTTTATGTACACAATCTCAAGTCACGGCCGAGTTGTTTTTCATTTCATGTATTTCTCCGTGCTTTTTTTCCCCCATTATTCTGATTATGGAGATGAAGTAAATAGTACCTGTGTAGCTTATAGCATGTTTACTTTATTTTGTGGGCTTAATTGTGTGAGAGATGCCCTTATAATGTCAAACAAATAGTATTGACATAAATCTTTTGAAACAATCGAAATCACACCGTTTATTATTATGAATAATTTTGTTTCTTCCTCCGAGAACAAGCAAAGTGGTTACAAATATGAAAAATTGTTATTAAGTTTTCTTCTATCACATTCCAAATGGACCTAGAGTTCTAGGGTACCATCCGAGGATACTTCACACTGGTCTTGGAAGGACATGTAAAACGGTTAATGTGCGTTCCGTACGATGTAATAGCAATATGAGGCCAATATACATACACTATGGAGACAATATTAGAGCAATAGAAGGATAATACGACAGCAATAGTATGACAATATACATCCAATAGTGTAGCAATATGTATACACTATCTATACAATACAAAGGCAATGTTAAGGAAAGGAAAATTCGAAAATTCAAAAATTGGAAATATAGAAGAAAAGGAAAATTGGAAAATCCGAAATACGGAAAAATGGAAACTTGGATAATTGGAAATTTGGAAAATTGGAAATTAGGAAATAGGATAAAAGGACACTTCGAAAAATAGGAAATTGGAAAATTGGAAAATTGGGTAATAGGAAAATAAAGCAACTTCCAAAATTGGAAATTGAACAAAAGGAAACTTGGAAAATAGGAAACATGAAAAAAAATAAACTCTAAAAACATGAAAATTGGAAACTAGGAGAATTGGAAAATTGGAAATAGGAAATAGGAAAAAAGGACAATTGGAAAATAGGCAAATTCGCAAATTGGAAATTTAAAAAATTGAAAATTGGAAAATTGGAAAATTGGAAAATTGGATAATTGGAAAATTGGAAAATTGGACTATTGGACTATTGGACTATTGGATACCTGGATAATAGAAAAATAGCAAATAAGGCAACTTGGAAAATAGCAAAATTTGGAAATAGACCAACAGGAAAGTTAGCAAATTTGAAAATTTGAAAATTGGAAAAAGGAAAAAAAGGAAACTTTGAAAATAGGGCAATTGGAAAAAAGAAAATTGGTTCATAGAACAATTGGATATTGGACAAAAACTGAGAATTGGATAAATGGAAATAGGAAATAGGGACACATGGAAAATAGGAAAATTGGAAATGATTTGAAAATGTGGAAATGGGAAATAAGACAATTACCATATTGGACAATATTAGTTACTTGGTCAATTAGCCAAAGCAGGCAACTTTTTTGCATTACATAATGGGAAAATAGGAACATTGAAAATTTGGAAAACTGGAAATAGAACAAAAGGAAACTTGGGAAATATAAGGATGGATAACAATTGTCGTGTCTGTCATAATTGAAATCAGGATTACTTTGAATGAAGTGCACTGTTATTAGACCAAATGCCATTGACATACAATATAATAGCTATATCAGACCAATATACATGCACTATAGAGCGAATACTGGTGCAATATATGGATGATACGATAGCAATAATTTCACAATATACATCCAATAGGGTGGCAATATTTAAACACTATATATACAATACAAAGGCAATATTAAGCAATATACATGCAATATAAGAGCAATAGTAAGTTTATCTACATACAATACACACACATCCATTAGAGAATACATTTCACAGATGCAAAACAAATCGCCCCCGAACCTTAACAATAGTTTCCCGCGTAGGGAAAACAAAGGCAACAAAAGATCCATGTACTCGGCTCAGATGAACTGAAGCAGCACTCACCCTTACTACAGGTCCATCAATAGATCCATGTCTTTGACCTTTGTCCTCGCTGCATGCACGAGACTATGATGAGCCATTCCCTCAGCACCCATATTCAGCACCTCCCACACACCAGCTACATCAATTTCACTCCAATTGTAGTTTGGTGAGATGACCGAAGCATAATCTCGGAACATTTCGAAGCCGTTGTTGAAACACTCAACCATTTCATGGTTATATTCTTCAGATTTTTTGAATTTTTCGATGCCATCTTTCTTTCGCTCTTCCAATTTCAACTTCAACGACTCTAACTTTTTGCTCCGACTTTTTGCTTTTAGAGTTTGCTTAACTTCTCGAGCAAATGCTTTGTTCAACTTGTTGGTCAACTTTCCCATAACCTGGCCATGTATATCGCATTTACTCTCCCACCAATCTATTGCCTTTGACATATATTGTAGGTCGTGCTTGACGGCCGAGATTTTGTCAAGTGGATCAGTGCTCTCGGCCTCACTTCCAAATGAAGTGGGATCATGATTCGGAGTCAGCGGTGGAGATGGGAATGGCACATGCCATGGCAGGTCCCCGGGTAACTGACTTGGTCGTTTGGAGGCCGTACATCCGACATGTTGAAGTCTTGAAGTCTTGAAGTATTGAAGTACTACAATTCACAGCTGCCGCCTGCAACAAAACAAATAAACGTAGATTATGTGTCAAGTTGTAAACAACAATATGGTTAGCTTTAGTGGACAATGTTTGGCTTTGAGTAAGACTGATATGAAGTACCTGATATGAATGTGGAGAATGTTTGCCTTTGAGTAAGACTGATATGAAGTACTAATATGAATGTTTGCCTTTGCCTTTGAGTTAGGTTGATATGAATGTTTACCTTTCCCGTTAATGAAGCTGCCTGTGTTGCAGTTATATATAGGAAGGTTCATATATTGGGTATGTAGTTGGTGCATTAAATTGATGGGATTGCAAACTACACCATTAACTCCTTGGCTGTAATTTACAGGAGTACAACATTACATTAACAACAATAAAATTGGCTTACAAACGAAAAAAAGCAAACCTGAATGGGAAATTGGAAAATAGCAAAAGTGCAAACTTGGAAATTGGGAAATAAGGAAACTTGGAAAATTGGGAAAATGGGAAAATTGGAAAACCGGAAATATGAAAAAATGGAAACTTGGAAAATTGGAAAATTGGAAATAGGAAAAGACAAAATTTGGAAAGAGGAAAGTAGGAAAGTAGGAATTAGGAGAAAAGGACACTTGGAAAAATGGAAAAAGGAAAAAAGGACACTTGGAAAATAGGCAAATAGGTAATTGGGAAATTGGGTAATTGGAAAATAAAGCAACTTGGAAAATTGGAAAATTCGAAATTTGAAATTGAACAAAAGGAAACTTGGAAAATAGGAAAAAAGGAAAAAAAGGAAACTCTGAAAACATGAAAATTGGAAAAATGGAAAATTGGAAAATTTGAAAATAGGAAAATAGGAAAAAATAGGAAAATGGACAGTTGGAAAATAGGGAAATTTGCAAATTGGAAAATTGAAAATTAGAAAATTGGATAATTGGAAAATTGGATAATTGGACTATTGGATACCTGGATAATTGAAAAATAGCAAATCAGGCAACTTGGAAAATAGCAAAATTGGAAATAGAACAAAAGGAAAGTTAGCAAATTGGAAAATTGGAAAATTGGAAAATTGGAAAATTGGAAAATTGGAAAAAGGAAAAAAAGGAAACTTAGAAAATAGGCCAATTGGAAAAAAGAAAATTGGTTAATAGAACAATTGGATAATTGGACAAAAACTGAAAATTGGATAAATGGAAATAGGAAACAGGGACACATGGAAAATAGGAAAATTGGAAACTAATTGAAATTGTGGAAATGGGAAATAAGACAATTACCATATTAGACAATTTGAATTACTTTCTCAATTATGCAAAGTAGGCAACTTTTTTTCATTACATAATGGGAAAATAGGAACATAGAAAAATTTGGAAAAATGGAAATAGAACAAAAGGAAACTTGGGAAATTGCAAAATGGGATAAAATAGGCACAACAAATGCAAAATTGGAAAATTGCATAATTGCATAATTTCATAATTGGTGGAAAATAGGAAAATATGGAAAATGGATAAATGGAAAATTGGAAAGGAATTGAGATTGCTGAAATGAGAAATAAGACAATAACCATATTGGTCAATTTGAATGAGTTGATCAATTAGGCAAATAGGCAAATCCCTTATTTGAATTACATAATGGGAAAATGACCAAGTTCGGAACATCCAAAATAGAAATATATGCCAAAAAGGCATACAGTCAACTGGGTAATAACTCCCGCCCAATACTATCCCGCCTAAGACTCCCGCCAAGCCCTCCCGCCAATGACTCCCCGTAATCCCTCCCGCCACTAACTCTCTCTGTTACTCCATGTCATTAAAACCTGCCTATATTAATCAACCCAGCTGTTTGAAATGAAAGCTTCCATCACATTAACTCCTGCTTTGCAGCCATTACCTTCCCCACTGATTTCACTCACATCGCATTTAGTCCCCCTTTTTTCCAATTAAGTCATACACCAGCCTACATTACATATCCAAGACCATGAACCATAACCTCACACCAAACCCAACGCTTTCAATTACTGAAGGAGGGGAGACTGAAATAGAAGCCAAGTCACCCAATTCACTCACTTGGAGAGTTGGTCCATGGCATGCAGCAATGTCGAGGCAATACCATGTTTTGGAAAAATCTCCATGCAGACATAGTATCAAAAATTGTGGAGGGCCAAGCTAGATGGGATGTCATAAAAAAGCGCACAATTCGCTCTTGTTACCATGCCCGCATGCATCTCCTACATATTAAGGCAATGAAACCAAAAATTGAAAATGCCCATACCACTGCAATTATGGTATTCAAGGAATCAGAAGAAATGGCCAAGTTGAAGCAACAACAAGTGGAAAGGGGATTTGAACTATTTCGTAAGTTTGCAAAAATAGTGGATCCGGCAGGAAATTGGGGCCAACATCACTGTGGCCGGGGTCATGAATTTCATGGGTCGTGGTCGCCACACTTGAAGAGTATGCAAACTTCGAATTTTTCAACAGCAGGGAAATGGAACTATGAGGTGGCCTCTTTTTGTATTATGTAACCATGGGCTGGCCCGTTGTTGTATTCTGTAAGTTTGGAAATAGGATTTTAAGGAATGATCATGCCTCTTTTTGTATTATGTAACCATGGGGTGGCCTGTTTGTTGTTGTATTATGTAAGTTTGGAAATAGGATTTTATGGAATGATCATGCCTCTTTTTGTATTATGTAACCATGGGGTGGCCTGTTGTTGTATTATGTAGTGCGTATACAGTTTATGGGTGTCCAGTTTAGTGGCGATATAGCACAATAACTATACAATAAACATGTGTATAATGGCAATATTATGTCAATAAGAGTACAATACAAAGGTGATACAGTTACAATATGATCGTATTCCAGTACGTACCTGCATTAGAAATGTTTTTCAAATTATTTGGTCCTAAAAAATTCAACAAAAAAATTATTAAGTAATTACAACCTGGAAAAAGGATGAAGTATACATCCCTTAAAAGACATGGCCTACATTACAGACCTTCAAAATGAACTCTATATATATAATGCATGCCTTGTAGCACCATCACATCCCCCCTAAATTACAGAAACATGACACCCCAAAACCTCATGCTCCTTCCTCTTTCAACCCCTAAATTATCCATTGGATGCCCAATACTAGATCACTGCTTGGGGGGTGGGATACCCTGGAACTCCATAACAGAATTGGTAGGGGAGAGTGGTTCCTGGGAAGACGCAGCTTTGTCTCCAACTTACGGTACGAGCTCAGCTCCCACCCTCACATGGGGGACTAAGGGGCTCCTCCGTCTACATATTCACAGAATTTAGCTTCTCATTTCGTCGATTGCAACAACTAGGCAACCTTTATCATGCAACATACCCCAACTTAATAGGGTTGGAGCCATTGGAAGACATATATGTTCGTGGTGTTCATGATGCTGAAGAACTCATCCATGTCCTTGGAGACATAGAAGCATTTATTGCCATTGATCACACCCGCCTACCTGTCAAACTCATTGTCATTGATTCCATTACTGCATTGTTCCGATCACTGTCTCAGACAACACCGGCATATTTGAAACGGCGGTCTGAAATGTTCTTCAACATATCTGGGACATTGAAGGGTTTAGCAAATAAGTTTGGGTTGGCGGTGGTTGTCACCAACCAAGTGGTGGATTTGATTGGGCCACATGATGGAGTGAATGGGGTGAGGTTGGGAAACTTGGAGTCCCTGGACACATCAGGGCGGACGGGTGAGTCCAGCTTTGGACTGGCTTGGGCACATTGCATAAATTCAAGAGTGTTCTTGGCAAGACATGAGCAATCTATTGGGGTTAACATTCGTAATGCTCCTTCAACAACTATATGTAGTCAAACACATAGGACATTTCACCTTGTATTTGCCCCACATCTAGCCTATGCATTCCGCCGAATTTGTAATCAAAAAAGAAGGTTTAGTCGGAGTATCAGGGGTAACTGTGTAATAAAGGAATTCTAAGAACTTTAATGTTTTGGATCCTTTTGGAATTACATTCCAGGCCCTTTAATTTCGCACTCAAATTATAATGGAAATCTGGAAGCAATACCAGTATAATAAAAGTACAATAAAATAGCAATATAGAAGCAATACAGCATGCTGTAGCAATGCAACCCAAATTATGCAAATTTAAAACAATTCCCATTCCACATAACACGAAACCCACCACAAATAAAAGTAAAGTTTACATGACCTACCAAAGCAACACAAATCATATTGTCTAAGATACATTGCGCAATGGAATATTGTTTTTAAAAGTGCTTTTATTGTGGCCTGCGGAACCACACCTTGAGCACTTTCTTCTAATGGTGCCCTCTCCGTGTGAGGGAATTCTTAACTTCTTTCGTCTGCCTGGCATGACCCTTGCCATGGGAGGCAGCACAACTTGACTTCGAACATCTTCAGGAATATCCCACCTTCCGTGAGGCTGTACCGGGTAGATGCTATCCGAATAAGCATCCATCCAAGTTTTCCGAGTGTAATACCGAGAAGCCTTTGAGTATACATTTACTTTCAAGAAGCGGCAAACTGCAACTACATGCTTGCAAGGTAGCTGCTCAAGCTGAAACTTTCTACAACTACAACTGTTGTTCTTCAAATCTACGAGGCCGTCCATATAACCGTCCAAAACATTGTACTGTGCATTATTTACTTTAACCACATTCATCCTTGCAGCATCCTCCAACCTCTTCCTCAACTTCTTCTCTCCAAAATTGGGGCACAATGTTGTTGTGCAATTCAAAGCCAAGTCACGACGTTCGGTGAACCATTTGACAAGGAGATTCATAATTTCCCCGATCAAATGAACCACTGGCATCATCCTTGCAAACCTAAGGACTGAGTTGATTGACTCCGCAATATTTGTTGTCATTACATTGTAGCGGCGTCCATCCATGTGAGCTCTAGACCACTTATGTAACCCTGCCTCTTCAAGATATTGAACAACATGTTCCTTTCGCTTGATCTTGCGAAAATGACAATCAAATTCAGCAATGGAATAAGATTTCGCAACCTTCTCAAAGTGCATAAGTATGTGATCATGCTTTTTCAACTTGCAAGTGCGTTTCATGTTCCCCTTCATATGATAAAAGCATATGCCATGTTGCGCCGTTGGAAAAACTTTGTTGCACACATTCTCTATGCTAACATTGCGATCAGAAATAATAACAAGATTGGGACACTCACCAATGGCTTCATGAAGTTTAGTGAAAAACCAATGCCATGATGCATCCGTCTCCAAATCCCCGATCCCAAAAGCAAGAGGATATATATTTCGATTACCATCAAATGCATTTGCTACAAACATAACACCCTTGTACTTGGATTTTAAATGAGTGGCATCCACGGCTATCACTGGCCGCATGGAAGAACGAAACCCTCTAATACATGCGCCAACCGCCATAAATAAATACACAAAGTGATTGTTCTCATCAGTTTGGATGTGTGTTTTTGTGTCGGGATTCATACGCTCCAATTCATAGCAATAAGCTGGAAGGATATAATATGCCTCCTCCGCTAATGGACAATAGAGCTAACTCCCTTGCTTTCCAAGCTTTCGAATAATGGATGCTGAAACCAAAGTTGTGTTTCACATCTCTCATAATGTCACTTGGTGTGTATATTGTCCGAGAATCCTTAAACTTCCTTTTAAATGAAGTGGCTACAAGTGCTGTAGTTGCTTGACGATGGTTGTCACTTACAACCCTCAAATCACATTCATGGACAATTATACACCTCACAATCATGAAGCTGTTATCTCCAAATCTCGATGCTCGGACTCGCCATGGGCATGGACGTTGACAACAAACCACAACCAACCTCTTACTGCAAGACGATTGCACCTTAAATTCAAAGTGGCCTCTTAATGCCATCAACTGTAACTCCGTCAACAATGCTTTCTTAGTAGAGAAAATTTGCCCAACTTTAATTTTCGGATTCCAATCACTTCGCAAAAACCCCCCAGCAAAATATGCTTCTCCATCATTTACACCGGCTTCATTGTACCGGTTCTGTTCACCTATTTCATTCGAATAATGTTCACGAATGGGTTCAGATTCTCCTCCTAAACGCATTATTGGCAGTTGGGCAGATGTGTTCAAGCAGCCCAAAATAGGAGGGGCAGAGTACACTGACACTTCATTTCTTTTAGTACCATTATCACCACCATGCATCTAATCCACCTCGCGAAAATCAATCATATCCATAAAATCTGTCCCTACTTCACCTCCCACATCAGTGCCATTTGTATTATTCCAAGTTACTTGATTGCTTTCAACAATGCCAACTGAAGAACGACCCATCCGACTACTATCCTGTCGTGATATGCATACTATCAACTACATCATTTCTCAGTCCTTTATCTTCTATACTCACGAGTAACGGAGCTAGTTTTGAAGGTGTTACCTCACAATTGTACTTCATAAAAAAGTTGACATCATCATCATCCTCAATCTTTATGTGCTTCCACTCATTCGAGGCCACCAAAACTGAGAATTTTAAGCTAACCTTGTCTTCCCTGCCGTTTGTATTACCAATCTGATGCACACGGTCCAACAGTTTAGCAAATTTGATGGTCCTTGGAACTATTAAGCCTTTTGACTCACCCCCTTCGTATTTGCACATCTTCTTCTAGGTGACCCATTTTCCATTGTAGCACACGAGAATAACAATTGTCTCCATTTCTGACCATGACAAAACAACATTTCATTAACACAATATAACCACAATAACCATACAATACAATAGCAATATAACAACAATATAAAAGCAATATAATAGCAATATAACATCAACATAACAGCAATACGACTGTGAAATAAGAGGAACGCAACAGGCAGTACACCAGGAACACATCAGCAGTCACACTATACAGATATACTACACATCAAATGGAAAATCCCAAGTTTCAAGATTCACATATCCAGACCAATCTAAGTGCAATTGGTACAAACCCAGATGACTGAGCATGAATATTCAACAAAACCTAACCCAAAGCAATTAAAGCCAAAACGAATTTATCACAAACCAAAACAATCCAAAATATAACCCATTTCACATAATCCCACTAATTTTAAGAAAATAACCATCAACACTACCTTTTCGAGGTCGGCAATCCACTAAAGCTTCAAGGTTGCAAGCAACTATTCAGAAGACATACCTAAAGGGAGGGGTTCGCGATTCCAAACAGAGAGCAAGAGACCGAATAGTGGGAGAAAGATACATAACGAGGCTAGAGAGAGAAAGAGTTGCGCTATGAGAAAGAGAGCAAAGAGAAAGACACAGAGTTGCGCTAGCCACAGAGAGAGCTAAGAGAGAGCCCAAGAGAGACACAGAGAGCTGCGTTGGACACAAACCAAACAGAAAGAGAGCTTTGCCAGAGAGAGAGAGAGAGCTGAGTGACCTAAGAGAGAACAAAATTTCTGAAGTTGTGAAAATTCAGCAATAAGTGGACAATAATTTTATATTTATAGGTGTTAGTTGTAAAAAAAATTGGGAGCCGGTGGTATTTTTAGTTAAGATTATAAGATTGGTGGTATATACCGCTATTTCCCTATAATTAAACTCAAGGGCTTGCAATTTAAACCCTCAAAGCAATCTAAGTCGAAAGAAAAAACTAGAGTTTGGCCCTTTATTAGCTTCTTTCCGCTTCCTTGTCATCAAGATATCGTTGCAAAATCCCAAGATATTATTATTACAGTGAGGGATGAGAAAACTTCTTGGCTTAATTTCGACTGTCAAAAAGCATTCCAATTAAAAGGATTGGGACTAGGTGGGGTTGAATACGGCCCTACCCAAGATTTTCTCCTTGTGTGAGTTTCAACTTTTTAACTTATTGAGCCACATCTCTAGGCATTCATCTATTTACGTCCACATAAAGTTTTTCTTTAATTACCAGTAAGGTAAAAGGAAGACTCATTCAAATTCTAGCCTTGAATACAAGGACGGAACTGTGCATAGGCTCAGGTGGGCTCTAGCCTAGTGCAAAAATTGTAAAATATTAAACTGAGGGCAGATTTTATACGGTAATTTTCACTCTCAAAAATATTAGCCCATCGCACAGACATTCTTCTCTTTTCCCTATTCACCTTCAGCTCTCTTCTTTGGCTTAACATCAATCAAGCCTCTTTTTTCGTTTCTCTTGGTCTTGGCCATCGAAAACCTGTCATTAAATCTCTTTGAACTTGATAATGAATCAGCCGATACTGATTTCCTCTCAAGAGGTAAACTTCATCATTGTAGTTTTCATTTCAAAATTCAATCTATGTGTTTATGGCGCATTTGGTAAATGATAAAATGTCATTTTAAATTAATATTTGGGTTTATATGTATTAGGGAAATTTGAAATTGGAATTCTACCAAAGGTTGCAATACACTCTTCAGGTACAATAATCTTATTGATTTTTTTATATTGAAATTTTGGCGTATGTTACCTATAGTTCTTGATGGTATGGGAGTAGATGCAATTTGCAAATGCAATGCAATAAACTATTACATATTTTGCTTTCTGCAGTTTAGATTGCATATTTTGGATTGCTGATTGCGTTAGCATTATTGCTTCTCTATCTTTATAGTATCATTGCTTCTTATTCTTAGTTCTGCTTCAGACCCTAGCAATGATTTTAAAGCATTTAAGATTGATGATATTTGCAAGCTTGCAGAGAAATTTTATCCCAATGATTTCAGTGTTAAAGACTTGTGTTTGGTGAGATGTCAGCTAGAACTTTTTAAGTTTGACCAACATCATGGTATCTTTCAAAACATGTCTACTCTTTCTGAACTATGTCTAGGATTCATCAAAACGAACAGAGCAAAGATTTATTATTTGATTGATAAGTTGATTCGTTTAGTGTTAACTCTTCTAGTATCTACAGCAACTACAGAACGAGCATTTTCAGCTATGAAGCATGTTAAGATTGTACTTTGCAACAAGATGGAGGATGAGTATCTTGCAGATTCACTTATTGTCTATATCGAGAAAGAAATTTCTGTGAACATTGATTCAGATTCAATAATGCACTCAAGGAGCGTAGGGTTCCACTTCATTAGGTAAGCTCTTTTATATTTTTTTAGCAATGTATTATTTGTTTGAGGTTTGGCAATGTGTGTTTAATTTGGTGTTTATGTATGTATTACTGTATGACAAACAAGTTTATGTTAGATATCTTATTGGAAAAAAAAATTAGCCCACCCCTATAAAAATTCCTGGTTCCGTCCTTGCTTGAATACGTGTAGGGTAACTACTTTTCACTACAACTAAAGCTACAAGCTTCATTTTAAATGCAAAGTTTCTCATGTAGATTGGCACGCACTTTTATATGTCCAAGCAATTTGTTCAAGACACTCAAAACACATTTCTAATTCCCTTTCCCTCAAATTTACATGGAGTTGGCATTTAAACCGATAAACTAGACCTAATGGAAAAGTTTATTATATAGATCAAATACAAAACATACAATCTTAAAGTACATATTTTGTGCTTGCGTCTCAAGTGGTTAAGAGGGTTTCTTCCCCGCATATAATGTTCTGTATTCAATTCTACGCTCTTCTAATAGCCCTGTATTGATAAGTTTGTTGAAATTGAGAAAGTTCTATTTGCTCGATCTATTTACCTTAATTTTGTTTTTTTTTTCTCTACTACTTATTTAATAAATTTAAAATATGCTATGATAAACTTAAAAAATTCGAAACTACGAATAAATTTTTTTGACGAACATGACCAAGAATTATTGTTAGTTTGATGACACAAAAAAGATTGCGGAAAACCCATGCCAGTAGTAGGAGATGAACAATCCCTATAAAATTGTTTATAGTTTTCATTTCTACTAGAGGTGCAAGTTGGATTGTAAATTTCAATTCCGGCTGATTCCAATTCGAAATTTTCTAATTTTTGCACTTGTAAATCACATATGGCGTCAAAAAGTTTTGAAATCCAAAAATTTTAAAAAAATGGATTGGAATCGGAACACAACTCAAGACTCTAAAAATTCCGAATTCCAGAATACATTGGGGTTTAGCCGATCTTACAGTTTCAAATGGTTAAAGCATGTTCAAAATTTGAATAATTTTCCAAAGTTTTTCAAAAAAATTCTGAAATATATAAATTTCGTAATTTTCCAAATGTTCCGAAAATTTAGAGTTTTTCCTAATCGGAATAATGGATGTTGAAATTCCAAAATTCTTTGGAACAGAAAATTAGTTCACTTTAGGGTTTGATGTTCACAAGCCATAAATCTCTCATTTCGGACAATTAAACATTTCATAGACGGTTTGTTTTTAAGAACCAAAAAGAGTTATGCCAGAACAACAAATGCCATGCAAAGGGACATGTACATAATGCCAGGACATCAATGTCACCAGTGGCGGAGCCACAGTGGGGTCAGTGGGGTGGCACGACCTCTTGGAAGTCATGGAAATAAGCTTAGAGGTCCCTTGGAGCTGCTGGTGCGACCTCTTGGAGCTGCACACCAAGTGCTCGACTAAATGACTGAAGAAGATGAAGGCTGTCCAACCTAAAGAAGAAGGCTACGCCCAGGTCTTGTTTTTCTAAAACAACCTGGGCAAAACGACGTCGTTTTGGGCCAGGTCTGAAATCTAAAAAAAAATAAGAAAATGGCCAGCGTATCCTTCCTCTCCACAGTGGTGCTCAGGCACGGACCTTAGGACTGCCTGTATTATTTAGTGGTTGGCACAGAGTGGGTTTCAAACCCCTTCCCTCTTTATTGCTGGGTATTCCAGCCTCCACTAGAGCAAGCAAGTTTCTTTGAAAATAGTGATATAATAAGCCTATTTAACCACTTTCTAGTAGAATAAATATTATATAAAAAATGTTGGGATCTCTTCTTTTTCATATCTTTTCTTTCTCTTTTTTTTGGACGACTTCTTCTTTTTTCCTTTCTTTCTCTTCTTTCTTCTTCCTCCCTCTCGATTCTATTCTGTCACAGCTTTTCCATCTTCTTCTTCCTCCCTCTCTTGTTCATCTCTTCCGTCTATAGCACTAATGCAATCCTGCAAACAATAAGAGAAACATTTCAATAAATATTACTTTGTTCGTAAAACAAACGATAAATTGTTGTATCTAATTTTTACCTTCAAATGGGGCATATATCTTGAATCTCTCAATATCTCTTCCGAGACTCCCTTAAACTTAGGATCCAACGGTTTTATGATATCAACTGCCATAAGGCATACAATATCAAGTAATTTACAAAAGTATCTACTCACAGTTTCACCAAAATGTTGAAATCGTTCTTGTGCTAGCCTATTCCCTATACCATGTCCTAGAATGTGCACAAACATTCCCAACATCTCAGTAGTGCACATTCTCCAAGAACCTCTCAACCCATAATTATTTTCCAAGTCAGTGCATAATTGCAAAAATACACATTTATCCATTCTAAATATTTTATAACAACGTTTTTCATTTTCCCGTAACATTTCAATCACCCACTTATTTCCTGTTTGAAAAGAATCCATACAAGGACTTTTATGAATATACTTCTCATAATAATATTCCATAGTACGAATACAGACACATACAATTTGGTTGAACTCCCTTTCATCTTCTGAAATTTCCAATCTTGAAATAAACCTCAGTGTTATAGACATTCTCATCATCATAATCAATTGAAATCCACATATGCATTGATATAAATAAAAGTCATATGAATTTTCACTAAAAACAACCATCCAAATAACAGTCACATATAACTAACCATCCAAATAACAAATTCAAATAACAAACCCAAATACAAAACCTAAAAAATAAATCCAAGTACCAAAACAAAATTCTAAGAAATATTAGACATTGAAGCTTGATCATAATTAAAGTGCAGTTAGCTTATTTTTCAGAAAGCTCATAGTTTAGCCTTGAAGCTTGATGTTTGGATCTTCCATAGTTGTGAACATTTATCTTTTCTCTTGATTTAGAAATAACCGAGTTGCAAACAACCACAAATGGCTCCTAGGCCCTACACCAGGTAAAGATGAAACTGCTTTCATCACTTCAGCAATGCTGCTACCTTGGGACCCTTTTATCATCATCTGAAGAATCACTAGCCACATTATTATTCCATACGGCCGGAACTCTTGATCCATTAGCCACATTATTATTCTTCACCATCTGTGCATGTCCTTATATAAATATGTATGTCGAAGCAATACACCAAGTCGTACAAGATGACAAGGATTAATGGAAGTCAAAGAAAAACTATACATATATCACTTATGGAAAATAAAAATAAAGAGCAAACTTTTATTTCTTTTATTTCATCAAGCTCTCTAGAAAATAAAATAATAAACATTATGAACAATACATATATCACTTATGGAATAATACTTTACATATCACAACTAACCTACAACATATATCAGTTATGGAATAATACTTTGCATATATCAGTTTGTGTTTTAGTGAACCGAGCACAAGTTTTGGAATGGCATGGACACCGTTCATGCTTGAAGAAACCATGGATTTGATTTGGCCAGGAAGTTTTCGTGTGGGCAAATTTCCAACACAAGAATCAGATGTACATAATAAGCAGCTAGACTTTAAATCTTTGGTTGTGATTCTAAAATCTTATCCTAGTGTTTCACAGCAAAGCACAACCAGTAGAAAAGGAAAAAAAAAAAAACAGAAGCAACATGTCTACAAAAAGTTTGAGAGATTGAAGAGATTGGTAATCTACCTTGTGAAAGAGATTGAGAGACGTTGAGCGAATGGTTGTCTCCAAACTTCGAAGGCTATGTGAAGATGAACTTTGGTGTCTCCGGATTTTGAGAGAAATACGTGAGGATAAATTTCTAACCTAATAAGGGTATTTGTGGAATTGCGAAAACTTCATTAAAGGGAGCGTGTTGCTTCAATTAAAAGCAACTTTAAAAAGCAATTCCGAGGTTACTTTTAAAAGCTGCTGTCAAAAGACCATTGCTTTTAAAATAAGCAGGATATTTTCTTTTTACCAAACCCCTTAAACCGCTTAACTTTAAAGTGAAGCAGCTTTTTTGTCAAAAAAAGCAATCCCAAACGGGGCCTAACTCTGGTCACTTATCTACATCTACATGGTCAAAGTATTACCCCTAGGCGTGGGCACGGTCCGGATTGGTTCGGTTTTACTCTCAAACCACAGCTGAACCAATAAGAAAATAACGGTCTATTTGGTTCGGATTAGCCTAAAACCATAATGAAAACCGAACGAATCCAAACCACTTGTAATCGGTTTGGTTCGGATTAGTTTCGGCCGGTTTGTGCCTGACACAAAACCATGCATTTTTCAACATGCTCTTACATTATAATGCTATAATGCTAACATTTTGCCATTATATCATTCCATTCCATCAAAGGCTAACACAACAATATTCCATTAACAAACATTCTAAAGTTCATAAGAAATGAATACAAGATGATAAAACTAAGAAATGAAAGTATGCCCAAAATACAAGTTCATAATTTCCATTTAATCAAAACCTGTCCAATTTCCAGGATGCTTCTAAGTTCACAATATCCATCAAAACAAACATTCCAAAGTTCATAAGAAATGAATACATTATAAAACTAAGAAATGAAAAGCTGCCCAAAATTAGTTCATAATGAAAGGCTGCCCAATTTCCAGTTTCCAAGCATCATTTCCAGTTTCCAACACCAATTTCCAGTTTCCAGCATCAATTTCCAGTTTCCAGCACCAATTTCCCGCTTTTCCAGCATGTCCCCTATACCTGCACATAAAAGAGTTTCAATCAACACAAATTTTAGGATACAAGATTATCAAAATAAGAAATGAATAAGAAAATTACCATAACTTGCAAGGTTGTGCATCAATAGAGAATCAATTCAGTGAAAATGTGCACAGGCGCATTAGCATTCGATCTCCGCATTTCTATATAAGAAATATACATAATGATATATTTAGCTTCAGCACAATAAAACTCACACATTATAAGCAATGAATCGAGACAAAAAGATATACCTGACTCAATGGTTTCATAAAACTCCATCTCCTCAATGGTGGGCTCAACTTTTAAAGAAATTGAAGTAGACTTCAACCAATTTTGTGTACAAATTAAAGCCTCAACCATAATAGGACTCAAGGAACTACGAAATGAGCTAATTGTTCTCCCTCCCGTGCTAAAAGAAGATTCTGAAGCAACCGTAGAGAGTGGAATTGCAAGCACATCTCTTGCAATGGCCACTAAAACTGGATATTTAGAACCATTCACCCTCCACCAATTTAAAATATCAAACTGTTCAATATCTTGTTCTGCAACATCCGACAAATACCTATCTATCTCATGAGATAAAACCACTGCCTCTTTATCTTCTTGTCTCTTTTTTCACTTTTCCTTCATAGCATTTTTCCTATAACCTCCAAAGCTTAAGGAGCTAGAACTATCAGTCACTATGGCGCTGCCAATACTTGAGGATGTAGTAGAACTACTAAAACTTTGATTCGGTTTACTAACGAAACCTGCCTCATACAGCCCATAAAGTTTAAACAAAAGATCTCTCACACCAGTTGTCTTCTCGGCCACATAAGCATCATTTTGCACATACAACTCAGCAATATGCATTGATAAATTGTCCAATTTATACCTAGGATCAATCACAACAGCTATCAACAAGAATTGGTTCACACTATCAAGTGATCCCCAATACTTGTCATATTTCAATTTCATATTTTGAGCCATGTCAGATAGAAGAGGATTGCCTACTACACTCAATTCAGCCAATTCATAATCAATGGCAAATAAGTCATGAAAAGTAGTATGGGCTGTGGCATGCAAAGTGGCACTACATCTCAAAGTAAAGTCATAAAAACTTTTTAAAAACTTGACAAAGACAACAGCATTTGCCCAATCCTCGGTGGAGTATTCCCTCTACCAAAGTAGCTTTTAAAATGTCCATCCTCATCTTCCAACCTAGAAAAAGCCTTTTTAAATTTCAAAGCAGCTTCTAACATCATGTAGGTGGAATTCCACCTAGTTGGCACATCCAAGACAACCAAGCCTTTACAATCAATCTTATCTTTTTCAATGCAAGATTTAAAAGTTTCTAATCTTTGGGGGGAAGATCTTACATACATGATAGCATCACGAATACTTTTAGCAGAATTATGTAACTCTTTCAAACCATCGGTTACAATGAGATTTACAATGTGCGCACAACATCTCATATGTAAGTGGACACCATCTAACAACAAACCTCCATTCAGCCAATCTTTCATCTTACTTTGCAAATAAGATCACTACAACACATGAACCCTTCTATGACGTCTAATTTGCGTCATAGAAGGCATTTAATGACGCGGATAGGCGCGTTTACCCACGTCGTCTAAAGGGGGGGTCATGGAAACTTTTTCAAAACACGACGTCTGTTCTTCGTCATGGAATAGGTTTCAATGACGCGAATAACGCGTCATGGGAACTTTTTTAAAACACGACGTTTGTGATGCGTCATGGAATAGGGTTTTAATGACGTGCTATGCGCGTCATGGAAACTTTTTTAAACACGACGTCAGTGCCACGTCATGGAATAGGGTCTCAATGACGCGGATAGCGTGCGTGGGAACTTTTTTAAAACACGACGTTTGTTCTGCGTCATGGAATAGGGTTTCAATGACGCGATGACGCGTCATGGAAACTCTTTTAAAACACGACGTTATCTTGCGTCATGGAATGTGGTTTCAATGACACAGTTTAGACGTCGTTGAAATTCTTTAAATTTTTTTTAAAATAAAAACTCTTTATATATATATTCCATCATTTTAATTATGCAAAAAGAAATTAATATATAAAAGAAAAAATAAAGACACAAAGGCAAAGTACTTTAAATTATATTTCTATTACTCAAAATTATTTTTACAGTACAAATGAACTCTATCCAATTAATTATCACAACAAAAATAAACATGATTAAAAATGAGAAAAAAGAAGCAAATAAGCATAGAAAACTTGCTCTGTACATGCAAATATGCGTTGACAATCCATCCATGATGAACCAAAAACAGAAGCTGCAGGCACAATCTGCAAATATACATTAGTTAAGTTTTCAAAATGTATCAAAACCACAGCATAACAAATAAGAAAGTAGAACTCATTGCAAAGTCACTATTATTTCAATGAAATTTGTTACAGAAAATTAATAAGTTCAGCAAATTGAACAAACGAACGTATAAAAAAAATGAAAAACAATCGTTTCTGTAAAAATAAGGATGCAAGTAATAGAATAAAATTCTTTAATTTATTGAACACATAAGAAGTGTATTTCAGTGATAACTACATGCCATTATAGGTCACTTTTGACAACGAGTGCCCGATAGCAACAAATACTATAGAACACTGGATTATAGCTTAAAGAAAGTGGAAGAATCCCATCCAAAACACTCTGAAAGTAGAAATTAAATATTGTAAGACTTGCAACACCACATTGCAGAGGAGGGCACTTACGATGAACAATGACATCACTAGAGACCAGTTAATGGTCTTCGGTAGATACCTGTATCAGAAAAAGGAAAAGGAAAAGGGACATAATTATGACAGATTGTAATATGGCTAAATCTATCAAATGGTGACTCTGATCAATGGATCATTTAATAACACATCTTTCTTGCTAATAATGAAAGCATGAATCACAATTGAGGTTGAATAACCACGTCAAATCATCAACAACAAAAACAGCTAAACCTATATCCACCATGACTATCTTTCTCAACCAAAAACACAAACATGCAAAAGAGTGATTTGAGTTCGAAAAAAGAGGTGGATAGTGTACCTTATAGCGATGTTGATGATGTGACGGAATTCTAGTTTTGTTAAAAGGGAAAAAAGAGTGCAAACCTATTCCCTTCCAATCTCAACAGTGACTTCTACTTTCAGAATTATTCTTATTAATGACATTGCCTATTTGACCTCTTAATTCACATACTGGATTCCAACGGGTGCGCCCAAGGCAATTGCTCCCAATGCATTTAGCAGAGCCCCTACAGAGTGTAAGACACAATAAGTTGTGATTTTTTCTTAATTAGTACTAGTAGTATTACAAAATGCTTAAAATTAAGAGCATTTTATATCGTTATAGTAAAAATTCATTAAGAAACAAAAAATCAGAGCACCAAAAAACAACAAATGGGAAATGTATCCACACGAAATTTACATACACCATAAGATAATAACTCAGAGCATGGTTGTCACCTCCAAATACTATAATGAAAACTCCATAGGTGACTTACATTCCTTTAAAACCGAATATAGCAAGCTTAGGAATTGTTATATACGAAAGCTTTTAAAACATTGACACGATCTCACTAAACTAGCAATTCAAAACTATATATGATAGAGCAGAAGATAAATTTGAACTGTGGACTAACCAGCAGGAAGTCCCAGTAGGCCACATCCTACAGCTTTCAAATACTGTAAACATCACATTAAAGACTATCAGAGAAACTACAATGAATTAGAAGCCACAAAGAAAGAATTAAACTCATAGCAGGCTTGTTGTTGGGTTGCTTAAAAAACCAATTTTTTTTTAAAAAAATTTCCTGCATTTTCCATTCGTTTCTCAGCTACCAAACAGGAATATCAAAGGCATAAGAACTTACGGAGCATCGTTCATGGTCCTTCCTATACCGGCTGTAAAGAAGGATCACAATTGGGCACTCAAAAACTTCAATGCGAAAAACCCAAATGAAAAATAATAAAACAATTAGAAAACAGAGATATTATGATGCAATCAAACAGGGAGGGTTTCGATGGGATGTCTTCTAGCTGATGAGGAGTTGAAGCTCTTGAATGTTCCAGTGAGAGAGAAGCCATAGATTGTGAGGGAGGGAGACAGAGAAGAAGCCAGAGAAAGAGAGGGAGGGTTTCGATGGGATTTGATGAGAGAGAGAGAGAGAGAGAGAAATTTGCAAAGTCTAGAAGGAAGAGATCTGAGAGAACATTTGGGATTAAAGAATGAGTTAGAGATTGGAGATAGAATATGAGGAATCTGTAAGGGAGAGAGAATTTGACCCCAAAAAAAAAGACGCACCAAACTTAAATTTGGTGAAAAAAGGGCGGCACGCGAAAATTTTTGGGGAAAAAATTATAAATCCATGACGTCTCCCAAACGTCGTTGATTTTTGGGGAAAAAATTATAAATCCATGACGCATATGCTACGTCGTCAAAGTGCTAAAGATTTTATGACGCAGAAGACGCGTCATGTTAAGGTTAGGAAAAAATTATAAATCCATGACGTCTCCCATACGTCGTTGATTTTTGAGGGAAAAAATTATAAATCCATGACGCATATGCTACGTCGTCAAAGTGCTAAAGATTTTATGACGCAGAAGACGCGTCATGTTAAGGTTAGGAAAAAATTATAAATCCATGACGTCTCCCAAACGTCGTTGATTTTTGGGGGAAAAAATTATAAATCCATGACGCATATGCTACGTCGTCAAAGTGCTAAAGATTTTATGACGCAGAAGACGCGTCATGTTAAGGTTAGGAAAAAATTATAAATCCATGACGTCTCCCAAACGTCGTTGATTTTTGGGGAAAAAATTATAAATCCATGACGCATATGCTACGTCGTCAAAGTGCTAAAGATTTTATGACGGCGGAGACGCGTCATGTTAAGGTTATTGAAAATATTTCTATCCGTGAAAAAATAGCAAACGTAATTTAAAGAGGTTGAAGAAGTGGCGCAAAGACAAAAAAAAAGAGCGCCAGGCCTAAAATTTTGTGGGGAAAGAAATTACAGATCTATGACACGCATAAGACGTCGTTAATAAATATATCTATGACGTAGAATATGCGTCGTCGAAATCTAATTTTATGACGTGAAGACGCGTCATGAAAATCAACGACGCACAATTAGCGTCGTGTTAAAATTTTTCCATGACGTCTCCAAAACGTCGTTGATTTTAGGGGAAAAAATTATAAATCCATGACGCATATGCTACGTCGTCAAAGAGCTAAAGATTTTATGACGCAGAAGACGCATCATGTTAAGGTTATTGAAAATATTTCTATCCGTAAAAAAATAGCAAACGTAATTAAAAGAGGTGGAAGAAGTGGCGCAAAGACAAAAAAAAAGAGCGCAGGCTTAAAATTTTGTGGGGAAAGAAATTACAGATCTATGACACGCATAAGACGTCGTTAATAAATATATCTATGACGTAGAATATGCGTCGTGAAATTTTTTCCATGACGTCTCCCAAACGTCGTTGATTTTTGGGGGAAAAAATTATAAATCTATGACGAGGTCCTATGTCGTCGTATACGGTAAATCTATGAGCAGGTCCTGCGTCATCGTATAAGTACTTCATGACGTGTAGAGGGGCGTTAATTAACAGTATTAATGACGTATGATTAGCGTTGCGCTAAAACGTACTCAATCAATGACACACATTCCGCGTCATGGAAAATGATTTTAATGACGCATCAAGCAAATGTCGTGATAACGGTGTCATAAACTCATTTCAACGACGCATTTTAAAAACACGTCATAGTTTATCACATTTAATGACGTGTATTTTTTGATGCGTCATTAATCTGCGTCATAAAAAGACACTTTTTTTGTAGTGGATACAGCTTTATCATTTGCAGATGCATTATCTAGGGTAATTGTGAGTACCTTCTCTATACCCCAATCAATTAAACACTTCTTAATAAGTCTGCCAATTGTCCTACCCTTGTGATTTTGAATTACATAGAAATTCAACACACGCTTATGCAACATCCAATCACCATCTAGGAAATGTGCAGTGAGAACCATATAGTTTACATTTTGGACAGAGGTCCATGTGTCAGGAGGCAGACTCTATGTGCAGCTAACTTTGCTTTCAAAAGTTGCTTTTCATCATAGTAAAGTGCAAGCAAATCTCTAGCAAGTGTTCTACGAGATGGCGGTATAAACCTAGGGCATGCAACGCTACAAAAGGGACGAAACCCTTCTCCATCTACGAAACTAAATGGCAACTCTTCAATAATAACCATCCTAAGACATGCTTTCCTAGATTCTTCCTTATTAAATCCCGCTGCCCCAAGAGCGGTAATACTTCCAGATTGGTCCTTGGCAAAAGTTAGGACCTTTTGGTTTGAGCCGGGCACCCTATATGGGTATTTTTTGCATAAATTGGTAATATGAGTTCTCAAACTTGATGTCCCACAAGTTGCTGGATCATATTTATAGTCAGCAGTTTTGCAATACTTGCATCTAACCCTAATAGATTCAGAAGGATTACCAATTTGATATTGTTCAAAGTCATTCCATACCTCACTTGGTTTCCTAGTCGGTTTTCTCTTTTTTGGGAAGCTAACGGTGGAAGTTGATCAGCTGCACTAGTCTGAGCTTGAGAGGTCACAACCGCTGGTGTAGATTCAGTCATAGGTGGTGGCCGATTAGAAGCAAAACCTTCTTCCACCCCTTGGTTTACCTCCATCTATATAATCAGAAAAATTGCACATTAAATAAATTGCACATTAATCAGAAAAATTTATACTTAAATGAAATTTCCAAATATACTCTAGGTACTATGGTCCTTGGTTAAATTTACATTATTGATCCAAAATTCAATATAGCATCCAAACCATTGAATCAAATATACTTCTAATTCAATTCTAGACTATTAAAAGCACAACTTTCTTGAACCCCAAAACCCTCGTTCCAAAATTTTCCCCCTGATAACATTACAAATGCCAAATCTGCAATCTACTTCCAGGCAGAGTTCAATTTTTGGGTCCCTAGCAAATCTCAAATTCAATGACAGCTCCACAATTACATAATTTTTTTTTTCGGTTACAGATTACAGAAATTTTCAGACAAATTAAACCCCATCATCATATTAAATAAATTGCACCTCATCATGAACATTAAATAAATTAGAAGAACTCACCAACATTGGTACTGAGTTAGCTTCATCCATCGTTGGTATGGAGTTAGCTTCATCCATCATTGGCACTGACAAGAGCGGAGGTTGAAGCTAGAGAATCAAATCTGTGATGCCTGACAGTGGATGGCGGTTGAAGTGGGTTTGAATAAAAGGAGAGAAATTTGATATTTCGCTAGAGAGAGAGAACAACAGAGAGAAATCTGTTTTTGGGAAATTTACAAGGAGATGTCGAAAGCTGGAGCATCAGGTCTTGGATTTCTTTTGTTTGGATTGGTTGGCTGAATTTTTGATAGAGAGAAAGAGAAAATTATGATTCCAAAAACTTCATGCCATCTGCGAGACTAGAGAAATTCAAAACTTGCTGAAGCTATTGCACATGACGGAGGATCTGAGAAGCCTAGAGAATCTGATGACGAAGGGTTTGGCTGTGCGACGATGGAGGATCTGAGAAGCCACCATTTATTCAATAAAAGGAGAAACCAGCAACCGTAGAGAATCTGAGAATTTGATGGAGGTTTGGTCGTGCGACGATGGAGGTTTGGCTGTGCTGTGCGATGTGGAGGTTTGGCTGTGCGACGATGGTGGCTTCTCAGATTCTCAAAGGTTCAAATGGGGGTTGTGTGAGGCTGCGTAAGGAAGAGAAGGGTTTGGCTGCAATGAGATCTCTGAATGAGAATGAAGTCCGAAAGTAAGTGGTTTGAAGTCCACTTCAGTGCGGCTGGGTGTACAATAATACTTCTACTTAGCCACCCAACCATTGACACATGTAAATTAATATATATAATTAATTAATTAATATTTATACGGTTCGGTTCAGATTAGCACGGTTCGGTTCGAATTTTAAAACTGTTGACTTTTTGAAAGTCAAAACCAAACCAAATCGGAAAATACGGATTGATTCGGTTGGTTTGGTCGGATTGGCCGGATTGATGCCCACCCCTAATTACCCCTGCCATATATGTATTTGAATACATGGAGTGTGAAGAATCTCTTGTTCATACTGAAATTCGTGGTGAAATGATGATCATTTGAAAAGCAAATAAAAGTATGCACATGGCAGGAGCAGACATATTATTCCCTACTAAACACAAGACATAAGGAAGAAGGATGCTTTTTACCCCAAAAAAAAAAAAAAAAGGAAGAAGGATGCATGCACAGTATTTAGTGGTTGGCATAGAGTGGGCTTCGAACCCCTCCCTCTTTATTGCTGGGTATTCCAACCTCCACTAGAGCAAACAAGTTTCTTTGTAAATATGATATAATAAATTTATTTAACCACTTTCTAGTAGAATAAATATTTCTTCTCTCTCTCTTTTTGGACGACTTCTTTTTCCTTTCTTTCTCTTCTTTCTTCTTCCTTCCTCTGTTTCTATTCTGTCACAGCTTTTCCATCTTCTTCTTCCTCTCTCTCTTATTCATCTCTTTCTTATTGTATGGTAATCCAAAAAGAACAAAACCGTACCAGCCATTTTTACAAAGGGAATAAATAAGTTGGAGCTGTGGAGGTGGAGGGGCAAGCTGCGAAGTCATCGAGCCCAGATCCCGTAGGCTCCGTCTCAGTTCTCTCGCAACCTCCATCTCAGTTCCTTCGCAGCCACCGGTTAATCACCAAAATCAAGAAAACCAAACCGTTTGACCGGTTAACCGGAGTTGGTGGTTCAGCTCCGGTGCCAGAAATCTCTCCACCGAAAGCTACGGTTCGGGGTCCGGTTTTGGGTAAAACCCGAACCAAACCAAACCGTGCTCAGCTCTAGTTGAACATAAGAACTCTACAGATAATAAAAAAAACTTTCTTTTCAGCTTTCATCAATGGCAGGTATGTAAATTTATTTGATTCAAGATCTTCTCCTTGATGTGATTCTATTTGTGTATGCCTAAGGAATTTATGTAATTATTTTACAATAGTAACTTACATTTATTGAAAGATTTTGGAGTATTTCCCCAAAGTTCACTTATTTGAAGATTCTTTTGCATATATATCAGATGGATCTCGAACTGAAGAGAATTCTGGAGAAAGAAATGAACAAGAGCTTTCGCAAAACGAAAATAGTGAGACCCGGAAGATTCATAGGAATGAAATCAGCTCATCTGAAGGCACAGACGTTGGGGTTTTCGACTTCGACAACGAATATCGTGCAGGCTGTATTGATGGTCTTGAAGCAAGGAGGGGTCGAAACTACAACATTGAGGGCAATAGAATCCATTCAGACAAAGGCCAGCGGGTTGGGATTGGCAATTTTGGCAACAACTACTCCATGTCCAACCTATCATTTTTTCTTGGTGGGCTTATTATTCTAGCTTTTGCTATATATAATATATACAGCGAAGCTAGCTAGCGGTACGAACAAGAAGGAAATATAAATAAGATAAAAAGGAAAGGGGCTGCTGAATTTCCAAGAAGAAAAAAAAAAAGAGATGTATGGTTTGGAAATTTATGGCCACGGCCACCAGAGCTCCTACACTCTAACTTTTCTCTGAATCTGAATGTTATTTCTCTTATATTTATGTATTTCTTTTCTTCTTCTTCTACATGCCATCAATATATTAATGCTGAGTAAGTGTTTTGTTTCTTCTTTGTCTACATGCAATCAGTGCTGTTTCCTCTTGTTCTAGCTTTTTTCTTTATATCCACCTATGAAGCAAGGATACTCTTATTTATAAATTATAAAAGGTTGTTGGATACGCCGTTGGATACGATATGCATGGTGTACCCTCCGATACGCGTCGGATGCGTATTGGACGGACTTACAGAGGCGCGAGGAGTCGCCGGATGTTGCCCCTTTGCAGGTCCACCAACTGTTTGAGCAAATGACTGAGTGACCTTCCTTTTCGCTTCTTTGCTGTGCGCGCTGCGCGCATCTCTTTTTTTTTATAAAATAATCCCGCATCGCATATGCCCGTTGAAGTGGCGTTCCCATCCCCCAACACGCCTGCTGTGGCGTGAATAAGTTATATTTTTAAGAAGGTGAACCCTCGTTCTCCTCAACACTGGACTAAATCACCTCATAAGTCGAAAAACCCAACTTGTGTACTTGGTTCTGAGATTAATTTATTCTCGTCAATGATGGTTTCCATGCTTCCATTAGTATTTTCAGTGGTTCTTGGTAGTGGCTGGGTAATTTTAGCATCATTTTCATTTGTAGAGGGACGAATAGGTCTTCTTGTTGTCATCTCCTTGTGTAGTTGTTCAGGTTCGTTTGGAGACCCATCTTATAACAGATAGGGTTCATCATTGCGCTGGGCTAGGCTGACCCAACCCTAAATTTTCGAGTTTGGACTGAGCTAGAGTTGTGCCAATAGAGTAATGAGTGTGATGATGAAAGTTGTGTGCTTGGCGATTCCCTTAATTTTTTATGTGTATGGATTTGAAAAATATAGTTTTTTTATATTTTTTGTTCCAGCTTTGGAGGCTTTTGGATTGTCCCAGATCTTTTACCTCTCAAAAGCATCATTTGATGCTCTGTGTCCCATCTTCATCATGAGACAGAGAGAGAGAGAGAGGGGTGGGGACTATTAATTGAAATTGAAAACAAAGAGAGTGTATTTTCATGTTTGGTCATAATCTGGCGCCCATTCCTGATTAAAAGCTAACTGCTTGCTTTTGTGCCTTCATTGGGCGGCTGTACATGTTTTCTTAGAGTAATTCCATCAATTTACCGTGCCAAAGGGCGCGCGGGAGAAGGCTAGAACAGATACTATTCACTAGTATCTGCCTTTGCAGAAAGCGATGTGTGTTTCCATCCGTTGTCAATGGCAAATGGCAAATACTATTTATTTTTTGTTTTTTTAATACCTAAACAATTAATTTTGGATAATATTTTCAGATTAGATTTTCGGGTTTATTATAAAATTCATATCTCATAACTCGAATGAATTTTTCGAATAAGATTTTTACTCTCTAAAATCGCGCCACTTGTCATCTCTGTCTACCTAAATCTTTCTATAAAACCAAAGGCTTAGCTCATACCTCCCATACCAAATCTTTTCTATATTTTCATTTATCATATTTTAGAATTCATACTCCATCTCATAGGCATTTTTTTATAGGAAGAAGGTTGCAGAGGCGTTTCAAAAGAAAATGAAGAAGAGATACTGCCGTCTTTAAGGTTCACGTTAGTTTAGTTTAGGGGATTTTTTCTTTTTAATTATGAGCACGTTTGTTTTTTGTTTTAAAGATGATGTGTCAATAAAAAATCTTCCTACATACCTTGGAAAGCCGCAAATGATTGAAGACGTCCACATATCTGATCACCATTGGGCCACTTCTAGGACAAGACATGTCTTTACGAGAGGAGATGCCATTGGGCCTCACCCATGACAAGATGGAGGTAAGCGACTGTTCAGAGCATCGTCGCCTTAGGAAACTGCATAAAGCATTCATGACTACCATCCGGATCAGGTGAGAACGCTTATGTGAGAACATTATATAAGAATCAATCACAGCCATTGAAATGCATCTGAATGGTTGAAGAGAAAAAGCAAGTTTACGGTGCATAGGATAGGCTCAAGTTTCCCCTTATCAAAGGTGTCAAGTCGCGCCTGGTTCGAAAAAATGGGGCCTTTCTTATTCCTCGCAGTGGCGCCTTTCTTGTCAATGGAGTTATGAATTAACCCTAGTCATAACACCCAAATATCTACCAGACATCAAGTTCTCTATTCCTCATCTCTTCTCACAGAAACTCGCGTACCTGTTTATCTTTGAATTGCACTTCTGTTGACGCAGAACCTCTGTGATCGAGTAATTCTCATCTAACGTCTTAATTCGGACGTTTTTCTGTCGAATTCCCTCTCTCTCTTTGATATTAAAGTTTGCATGTTATATTGCATTCATTTAATTTAAATTGCTTTAGGATTTTAGGGAGGATTTGAGGGGTTTGATTTTCTGGGTAAGAGTAGTCTCTCTCTCTGACGGATTTGTTTGTAAAATTCTAAATTGGCCTGAGTAATTTGTTGTGTGTTTTGTACTTCGTATTTTAGTTTGCATTCTGGTTGTTTGTTGTGTTTTCGTAAAATTCGAGGAATCTTCATCTGTTCCTCATTGTAATCCTGCTTTGGCCATGTAGTGGTGTGAGTGTTGGGCATAATTTTAGGGATTTAATGGGGCTTGGAAAACAAATAATAATAAGTACCAGTAGAAGTAGAACGCATAAGAGAAAATTGAATCTTAACTCTGAATATGAGATGATTTGGGATGCATAAGGAGTAATGCATCTTGTAGTAGGTATCAATTCTGGATTGAATTTGTTGAAATTAGTGTTTGTAGCTGAAATTATGTATCTTAATGTGTTCAAAATAGTGTATCAGTTTTGTAACTTGATATGTTGAAAATTCTGTTAATAGGTATCAATTATGTAATGTGTTGAAAATAGTGTTTGTAGGTTTCAAACTGTGTAGATAATATTGTGAGTAGGTATCACTTCTGTATGTTAATGTGGTCATAATATTGTTAGCACGTATCAGTTCTGCTTCTTAAGCAAAATGTGTCTTTTGCAGGTATAAAATGGATTCTGGGTTTGAGCTTTGCTTCCCGAAGTCGGAGGTCTATTATGCGTGGGTGAATAATCTGTGTGTGGCGCAAACAATCCTGTGTAATTTTGGGGCGCATTTCAGTGAGTCGCTTATGGAAAGATTTTGAGAGAGCTGTTTTGGGCACCTGTTGGGACTCCATAAAATTGCATTTACTGGTCAAATTGTGCATGGTCTGGCACTTCGGTGAGTAGTCAGAGGACTTGGTGTGAAGGACATGATGGGCCTTAATTATGCAATAGGGTCCAACGTTGCTGAATTCAGTGTAAAGGATTTTTGTTTGATAAGTGGTCTGAAATGTGGAATAGAGCCTGACATAATGTCTGCCGGGAAGATCATAAGTGATTTATGAAAGCGCATTTTACCAACAGGAGTCACATTACTTGCCAGGACTTAGAAAATGCATTCCTGAAGTCCAAAAGAGGAAGCGAGGACTCGTTCAAATTGGGACTGCTGTATTTTGTGGAGTCTGTGATAATGGGTAAAACCCAAAATGTAAAGATAAATGAAGACTACTTACATTTGGTTCATAAAATGGATGAATTCAACAAATATCTGTGGGGATCTATATCGTTTGAGTGTCTGCAAGATTCTCTGTTGTTTGTTCCTGGAAAGAAAGAGAGAGATGAAGACAAGGATGGGCAGGGGAAGGGAGAAAAAGGGGAAAAAGGCGGTGCAGAGTTTAGTGAGAAAACGGAAGAAAAACGTGGAGGGTGAGAAGCCTAAAAGAATTAACAGACCTACATGGAATATAAGGGACTGAGCTATGCCTTCCAGGTATGATTTAGTTCAAAATTAGTGTTTGTAAAATTTAAGTTCGTAACTAAGTACTGACTTTGATAATCTATTTGTTGAAGATTTGAGCGTATGAATTAATTACTGAATTGGGAATTCCCCGCTTTAGATATTGTAGGCAGATTAAAGCAAATAGGTGTGTAGTTAATAATTGATTTCAATAGTATGTTGGTTTCATGAGGAAAGCTGTTTACTATTGTATATGACCTGTTAACTGTATATGTTTGACAGTTTGTTATCCTGTGGCTCTTACGACCACGTGAATTGGAGATGAGGCAACCATATTGGAGTTGGGGATCAGATGTTCCTGAATGTGATGCACCTAGTGTAGGCCCGCAGGTATGTAAGGACCTTGATGAATTAAACTCTGTTGTGCAGCAGTTGAGGAATGAGGTTGCAGTATTGCACCGTGAGAAAGGTGAGCTGGAGGAGAGAGTTTTATGCTTGAAAAAGTGTACTAGTCATGCAGACGCCAGGTAGAGTGAGGATGATAGAGAGGAGAGACTTAAGACTGAGGATGCTGGAGAGGAGAGACATAAGACTGAGGATGCTGGAGAGGAGAGACATGAGACTGAGGATGCTGGAGAGGAGAGTGGTAAAACCGAGGAAGGTGGAGTAGCCGAATTGAGAGAAGAGTGTGTACAAAATGCGAAAGAAGAGGTGCAATATACAACCCCCGATATAAATTGGCATGATCCATATGTGGTGTGTGTCACCCTTGTTAAATTCCTTACGAATCCTCCTCGAAAGATTGAAATGTCCACTGCGGAGGGTGAATGTGGTGAAGATGTTATAGTTGGGGTGGGGCGAAAAAGGGGTCGAGGAAGGAGTCAGACGCTTGGTCCTGTGACAAAGAGGCCAAGGGCAGTGGTAAGGGAAACTCCATGGCAAGGTTGGGAGATTCCCAATATTTCGAAGGACACAATTGCTGACCCCTAATGCCTGTTCCTCGTGATTCCCTTCTAGAGGTGGCAAAATTCTGCTGGGAATGGGGACAAGAAGTAAAGTAAGTTCCCTTTGCCCGTCCTTAGTGAAATGTAAATGGTTTATTATGATTACCTATTGAGTCACTGGTGAAATGGAATTGATAATAACAATGATTGACAAATATAGTTCACATGTGCGGTTATGTAGAGATGAAGCTATGGAAGGTTCACATAACTTCTTTGTTCGGTTGCTAACCAAGGACGGTTGGTTGGATGACTCGGTAAGCATTGATTGATTTGGGATTTTGTCGATAAGCCCTTGCTATGTAGTAATTTATTGATTTAATAATGGAAACAGCCCTTTTATGTAGAACATTGACATGGCCTTGCATTTGCTATGGGAGCGGCACAAGAGGGTCTGGCAAGTGGGTGGGTTTTGACTGGACGATCCTGGACACCACTTTTCAGGTATGTATTATTTCATAAGCATTGTTTGTTTTGAAATTCCATATCCGTTATGATGCATAACTTGTGTGCCATTATGCAGAAATGTACTGCCTTAGATTACATGCAAATGAAGTCGTATATTGGAAAGGACGAGAGGCAGCACAGCAACGGTCTAGTAGGAATGGTGAAGGGCGAAGGGCGAAGGGCATAAGTTGGCTAAATCATGGGGTCTGGGAATCAAGTTTTTTTGCCCTTCAACCTACAAAGGCAGAAGCACTGGATCTTACTTGTTATCGATTTAAAAGAGTGTGAGATAAGGGCATATGATTCAAAAGTAGATATGTGCAGAACTCAAGCCATCCAACGGGCTGTGCAGCCGTGTCCAAAATCCTGTCCCTGTTGTTACACGAAGCTGGATATATTGGCGACCGTCTACTTCGCAAAAGTGAGTGGCCAGTTATTCGCGTTTTGGATGCACCCCAATAGTAGGCGGGTGAGTCATATTCAACCTAAACACATTGTGTTATGAAAGTGCGCTTTTGTTGTACAATGAATGACAGCTGCTTTGCTATGTTTCAGGGGCGACTATGGGATGTACATTCTCAAATACTGCGAGTTTCTGACCTCCAATGTAGACCTAGCCAATATTTCCCACCATGCCATGCCCTTGTATCGTTTGAAGCTCGCTGTGTAGTTGTTGCAGGGATATTAATGCGTGTGCTTAATTAGGAGAAGCAATATGACATAATTGGGTGGGTGTAGTATACGAACTCGCAAACTTCATTTCACTGGGTGGGCGGATTGTAATTTTGTAGGTAAAAGTTGTTGAACTGAAGAAATTCATATAGCTTGGTATTGACTCAATTCGCGACATAGAGAACTAACCTTTCTATCATATAAGGGAAGTTCGAAGAGCTTTCTTCGCATGCTTGAGGGCATCTTTCCCGTTTGTACGAAGGTTTTGAAAAGGTAGTTTTGAGTCTTACTTGTTAATGAACAAACTCTTCTTTATGATCCAACTCCCCTTTTTGACTTAAAATTAAAGAATAAGTTATTTTTATTGGGTTCAAATACAACCTGTACGAAACCGTGAACACATGTTGTTGATACTATGCTGAACCATAAACCGTAAATGGTGCCACACTGTGTTTTCAAATGTGGAATAAATAGGAATGTTTCTTGTTTACAGCAAACAAGATTGTGAAGTTCAAGATGCAGGCATATCAAACGTTCAAAAATTCATTTCCTAATTATGCTCAATGATTAATTCATAATAGTAGATTTGCAAACACTTCTTCATATTTCATAGCTGTCCATATTAGAAAATTACAAAATATATACTTGAAAAGCCAAAAGAGAACACAATTTAAAAATAGGCTTATTATCACAAAACGTCCCTAACGTTTCGCGAAACTATCACATTGCATCCTTAAAATTTTTTTGTATCACTCATGGTCCCTAACGTTAATATAGGTGCTCTTAAATAGTCCTTCTGTTAAAAAACCTGTTAAATTCAGGGGTATAATCGTCAAATCAATCCAAAATTATAAAAAATATATATTTTTAATTTCCTTCCCGTTTTGTTCTTCTGTTCTTCTCTCTCTCTTCTCTCTCTTTTTTTCTTTCTTCTTTTTCTCCTTTTCTCTCTCTCTTTCCTCCTCTTTTCTCCTTCTTTTCCTTCACGTGGTCCTTCGCAAAGCTGCGACTCACCTCTCCAGTTTGCACCGGCAGAGGAGAGAAAATTGTGCTCAGTCGGCGAGTTGAGAAGCATTGGCGTCTTATTGGGTGGGGCCCGATTCAAGCTGGAACTACCCCTTGATATCCCACCCTCCCCAATTTGATTAGACTCCACAAATTGGTAAGACAAAAAGCAAGAAAACCACTAAGACAGGGTAAAGAGTAGGGAAGATGTGGGAATGCAAGCAATTATTGGGAACCCTTTTTGTTAGATGGAGGAGAAAACAATGTTGGGATAATTATGTTTTCTGTTTTGTTTCTTTGACTTTTGATAAAATCATGCTTTCATCTGCATTCTTATTCTTCGAGTTTTGGACCCAACTCATTCCAACAGATGAGGGAATGAAAGATGGTTATGTTATCCCTTCTTCCAAAAAATACTGTGTTCTTAATTCGATGAAGTTTGAGTTGATTTGGACCTTATTAAAAATTAGTGATCGCCAGTATCTTTAGGGGAAGGAAAGAGATGGGTGGGTGTATGAGATTCATGCCATGGAAGGAAGGAGGAGTGGGTGGGGAAGGAAAGGAAGAAGAAAAGAGGAAGAAAAGGAGAAAAAAAGCAACGGCCGTGGGAGGAAAGGAAGAAGAAATGAGGAACAAAGAAGGAAAGAGGAAGGAAAAGAAGAAGAAAAGAGGAGGAAATAGAGAAAAGGAGAAAAAGAAGAAGAGAAAAAAAAGAGAAACAGAGAGAGAGAGAGAGAAGAAGAAAAAAAAAAGAACGGGGCCATATCTGGTGGGGAGAAAGAAGAAGAAGAAAAGAGAAAGAGAAGGGAAGGAAAAAATTAAAAATAATAATAATATATATATATATTATAATTTTGGATTGATTTGATGACTATACCCTTGGATTTAACAGTTTTTTTGACAGAATGACTATTTAAGAGCACCTATATTAACGTTAGGGACCATTAGTGATACAAAAAAACTTTAAGGATGCAATGTGATAGTTTCGAAAACGTCAGGGACGTTTTGTGATAATAAGCCTTAAAAATATATACTTGAAATTGCTTGAAGATTTCCAGACGCAACAAGTTTCTTACTTCTTCATCTTGAACTGCCAAATTCAGAAATGATAGAACTAACAACAGTAGAAGGATATTTTTAATGCTCTTCACTATACAGATGACTTCAGCATATGCATTAAGTTCCTTCACATCCAGCTGGATTTGAATTTGAGATTCAGTTGGCATGTTGCCTCCAGTCACCCATTCATAGCCACTACACCTTGTAGCTCCTTAAAAAAACATAACAAAGTTACATTTTTCAGTTTTGGATTACAATGTCAGACCCAATTCTTCTACTCTGTAGCAATTTTCGTTGGCTTAGGCAATGGCCGATCTGAGTTAGTGTTATTGGCTTAGGGAAGATAATACTTACATATGTTGTCAAGCACTTCCAATACGGTTTGCCCATATTCCTTTCAGATTTGGAAATTAGCATAACCATCTCAGCATTGCAGTGCCGACACCTCTTTCCTTGAGTGTTTGTTGAAGAATTCGACATGGCTTTACCCAGAAGGGAAAATGAAGATAACAGAAGATGACAACCCTTCCAAAAATTTGCTCAAAAGCCCCAAATACTTTTCCTTCAAATCTGATAAGGAATTGTATATTATTTTTTGGGGAGAACTAATATGGAGTTTCAAGTTTGAATTGTCCTGTTTTGGTTGTAACAATCCGTGACCTGAGCGGCAAGTTCAAAATTTGCAGGAATGTTTTTTATTTGTTAACCCTAACCCATGAGCGGGACAGAAAAAGCATTGGTTTAATAATTTTTAACCCTAAGCACTCCATAGTAAACCCTAAACCGTAGGCGGCAAACCCCTAGGCATATGAAGTCGATTTTTAATTGAATATTTAAGTGTAAACGATTAAAAAATAGTAAAACTGCTGTGTGGCGGCATGGGAATGCGCCGCGTGGTGGTGAGGCTTGCAGCTCCCCACTCCAGCGCCTCCACTTGGTATTTCTTGTATATTTTATTCAGTTTTTTTTTTCCCAAAAATCATTAAAAATGCATGAAAATTACGGAAAAAATTTGGAAATTTCCTAACTCTGTGTGGGGATGAATACTTCATACGGAAAGTACAAACCCTGGTTTAGGAGCGAGTGAAAAATAAAATTTGGGAACCAACCCTACATTCAGATGATGCAAATGAAAACACTAATACACTTTGTAAACCCTACACTCTCATATGTTCGATCACATTAATCCCTTATCCAAATTTGTTTGCCCTGCCCTTTTTCGGATATGTCATCGAAGGAAATCTCGTCCTAATCGTTGAGGAATTTTTCACCCTCAAATTCGATTTTTAATTGAATATTTAAGTGGAAACGATTCAAAAATAGAAAAACTGCCATGTGGCGGCATGGGAATGCACCGCGTGGCGGTGAGGCTTGCAGCTTCCCACTCCGCGCCACCACTTGGCATTTCTTGTATATTTTATTCAGTTTTTTTTCCCAAAAATCGTTAAAAATGCATGGGAAATTTCCTAACTCTATGTGGGGATGACTACTTCGTCAGGAGTTTTGGGTTAATAGTTGGCAAAATGTTTTTTTTTTATGGAAATTGATATGTAATTGTTTATGTTAGTGAAAAGGGATTTCCGTACTATGAGATTCAATTTTTTTTTTTGGTTTGGTGCAGAAATCCTAAAAATTACTAGACAAATCCAAAAATAATGGGGAAATGTCGTAGATGGTTATAATCAAATTGGGAAAAACCCTCCACTTATGTCGTAGATCCACATTGCAATATTTAAATAATTATGTTAGTGAAAAGGGATTATCAGAATGACTTAATTACACTTCTGTTTTGTTGCAAATATAGTTTCAAATGCAGGACAAATCAGGAAATTAGGGGGAAATTTTTTGGGGTATTTATGGGATCATCAAAGTATCTTAGAAGATCAAGGATGTGTCAGACATCCACTTGTCAACGAAGTGACTGAAAGGATAATCCCTTTTCGGGTTGACAACACGCAACCTCCCTGCCATATGCATGTCTGTCATCTTTAACGAATGACTGTTTGGGGGATATGAACTAGCAATTCCCCATGTGAGACCACTTACTGAAACGATATAGGACCCAAAACCATAAATAGACTTCAAATAAAAACAATACAAAGTTCACACAGTTTCACCTTTACATAAAAACACTAAAAACCAAAACAACAATTTATTAATAAAACACCTATCATAGCATGTATATAGACCTTAATCCCATGCAGTCATCAAGTGGAGTTCGCGCTGGATGAGAACAGCTCCCTCGTCCATTTGCAGGGTTCACAGCAGTTCCAAACATCTACGTTGCCCCAGTCTTCGGCACTGCGGTCCCAGAACTGATACCACTCCCGATTACCATCACAGTGAATGCAGTCTGAAAAAAAGTTCGCCTGCAATAAATTTTTCAAGCATAGGAGGAGTTTTGGTGCCAGACATTGTATACCGACCAAGTTGAATGCTTATTGAATCCCTGCAAGCTTGCATGTTCAGTTTCTTCATTTTGCTGAGATGGCACAAAAACTCCATCGCATTCTCCTTGCCCTCGCTAGGGTTCAACAGCCCTAGCAAGCCAACAAGGTAGGAGGCTTCGTTATGCCCTACCATAGCTGCCACCCGTAGCTTCTTCATGCCCTCATCATCTTTCAATAAGAAGAAGTCATAAATAGCTTCTCTGTAAATGATTTCTGGATTGTTATGTTCTTTGCACTTTTGCAAGAACTCAACAATTTTTCCTTCCTCAAACCCGTACAAGTCCTGATGCCATTGGTACTTATCTCCTGACACGGTTGTCCAAACCTCAGGATCATTGAGCATTTCTTTAAATAACTTGCAGGTTCCCGCCTTGCTTGTAGAGATCTTCAGAGGACTGCTTTGCAACCACCAGCAACACCTTAAATCATGCCAAATGTGGAATATCCATCTTGGTTGTTGGAGAAGAGGGACTGAAAAGGGTTTGTGGACGTTTTAATAATCACGATGTCGTTTGGGGACCAAGAAGAAAGTGCCGCATATAAACCCAACTGACGTAACCCACTTTACAATGGACGAAGACAAGGGTTTAGATCAATAATTATTGTATTCGTTTCCCAAGCGGTGTGAGTGAAACGACAATTGACAGTCATCGATGAAGGTGGAGGGACTGAATTGGTTTCTTGTGCTCCCATATTGAGAGTATTTATGATACCACTTGTCACCGGGCAGCAGTCACAAAATTATAAATGCTTTTTGTGATAATTATTATGCTAAAATCACATCACCGCTTATGAAGCAAATGACTTAGTTACATTTGAACATGACCAAGTAATCAGTTTCATTTTGCCAACCTTGAAACTAAATATCAACGCACCATTAACAGTAAAGTAAATGATCACAGTGTATATGATACTAATAATGCAAACATGACATCAGAGCGAGTGAAGGTAACTTGCATTTTAACATGCTTCTTGCCAAATATGGAACTAAATATGAACACGTATCACCAGTACAGAAAAAGAAAACTATGTTTATGATACTGATAATGCAAATATGACATCACACGTTCTGAAGGTAACTTACATTTCAACCGCGCCGTGTGAACACTTAAATCTCCGCAAATATGATACATAATTTGTCTGATTATCACTTGTAAAGAAAATGAAACTACTGTATCTGATACTAATAATGCAAATATGACATGACCACGGAAAGTAGGTATCTAAAGTGGCCGGTCCCCAGTGAAAGTGAACAAATTAATTTTGGCGGGTAAAATTAGTAAGGGGGACTGCTGTATAAATAACAAAGTGATATATTTTACCTCACATTGCACCACCAGTTGGTCCAAACAACCCTCAACTCACCATGGGGTCACCTACGAAAATCCCTCCCATACTTATAACAACTCCACCAAAAAATGCAGACCCTATCTCATACAAGAATAAGAACACTGAAGATGTTCCTGTAGGACCTGCGAAATCCATAAACTTTTCATCTAGAGGACCACAATGATGCAGGTCGTATCGGCCAGATGCGGTATGATGCGTTGAAGACTGAAATAAAACGTCAGAAGATATGTCTAAGATGGTATGAAGAAACATTGGGGAAGGAGAAAAGTCAAGCGAAATTACACCTTCGATCAGTCAAACTAATGAAACTGAGGGTTAAGCTTGCGAAAGGAAAAGGTTGTCAAAGGTTCAGGTGGTCGAATGAGGCAGTGCAGATGAGGGAAGCAGAAGCACGTAAAGGGTTTGACCTGTTCTAAGAGTATGCAAAATGTGTTGTCCCAAGCTACAACTGGGACGGAATCACCATGGAGTAAATCGTCGCTGGACAACGTTCATTTTGGTTATTTTCAGTAAGTTTGTTTGGAAAAAATGCCTAAAAGTTCATTTTGACTGTGTTTGTTCCAAGTTTGTGTGCGCTCCTGAAGGTGTAACCATTTTGCTTTGGACACTTCGGATGATATCTTGTATGTATCCAAGCTGTAAGACGTGAAGAAAGAGCGAGTGAAAAATATGGGAAACTGCTTTTGGTTTATTATGCGTACTTTTGTAAAGCTAAATGGGTATGCTTTAATTGAAGTATGTTTACATTATTTTCTATAAACATATTTAATTTCTCTTTACAAAATGCCTAAAAGGAATGTGATAGTTTTTAGCATTGATTCGATCTCTTATATAGAGTTGTTGTTCCTAAAATGGTAATATGAGGTTTGCTTATTTGTGTGAAATATATAATATATGACCAATGAAATAACAATAATAATATTCTGTGTGTCATTTGAAAAGAGAAAATAAGACTAATTTTTCCCAATAATTAGATACGAAGAAAATGTAACCGATAGTTGTGTTATTTTAAATTAGATAATGAACATGAAGGAAATAGACGGAAAAGGTTTGCAAAACATAATGTTACGGTTGAAACGAAAGCGAGTTCAAACCATATTCCGAAGATGAAGTGTACACTCTGTATTATCACATCTTATGAAATTGAATACGAAAGTGAGTTGAAAAAATACTTTCGATGATTTATAGCTTCCCCCAGTTGTGTAATGCCACAAGGAGCTGGAATCAATTATGGGGCATTTTTTCCGATTTTTCTCCTTGTTATTACCATGTCTTCAATAATTTTCTCCCACTTGTGTAATGAAAATAACGAAATACAACACATGGCGGGACCTGACCGCATCAACCTTGGGTAGGTGCACACGTGCACGTCAGTGACCATTGTGTCACCCTTCCTTTGCAAAAATCGGGATAATATTTCCAAAAATGCTACAACCTCATGGAAAGTTGACAATTAAAAATTTGTGTGTATGCTTTCTGTGATTAATACGAGGCTTTAATCCAATTCACCCTAACTAAATCAAATACTCTCATTCCTGAACAAAAAAACAAAACTGATGTGACAGATGGGAAAAAAAGATAAAACAAACTGCGGAATACTCCAGGACATCATATATAAACGGTGTCGTATGACTATGGGATACTCATTGTCGTAGATCCACATCTTGTTTTCTTCCTCACTCTTCTTTGGAGTTGTGTTTTGTGCATACAACGAATCCCCCAATCTGAAGAAACTGAAGATTTGTGAACATGTCAACCAGTTCACACGGCAATGCAAATTAGGGGGACTCCGATGGGTCATGGGAATATGCCCTCGATTATCCAAGGTCCCCTCTACCACCGCTGCCACTTTCAACCTCCTCGGCAAGCGAGGGCGACTCCGATGATCCTGTTGTGGAAATAAATGATATGAAGAACAAACTGGAACACGACTCCTCCTTGGTCCATTATTGGACTCAAAAGTGTGTTGGAGCTTAGCAGAAGTTGGCGTATTTGAAGCGCCAAGTGAACAAAGTGCGTTACAGAAAAGAGAAGCACATAATTCGTGGCCAAAGACGAAAGCACAAAGCAGAGGATTTGCATATGACTGAGGAGGATGCTATGTACGAATCTTTCAGCTTCCACAAAGGAGGCGACAAGCATGGCCAGGCAATGTCTGTGGCTTTCAACGAAGGTTTTGAGCAATTCCGACGGTTCACTGCAGATGTCCACAAAGATATTGACTGGACGCCATAACTCCATCTCCTGCACAGCAAATCATCTCCGGCGTGTACACCCACCAGAGCTAGGCCACCAACCAGCACAAGCCAACGATAATGACGGCTGGTAGCCATATTAATCGATAGGTAATCGTTATTCACTTGTTTGTTTTTGTTAATGCCCCATCTGGGTTTGTGTTTACATGTTTTTGCCTGATCTAACTTACGTGCAGCTTATTTGGGTTTACATTTGCTATCACAGCCTTGGGTTTTATGTTCTTACCAGAGTTCAATCTTATTTCTTCAATCACTAACTACTAGATTAGTACAGTTTAGTTAGATAAATGTTTTCAAGATTCTCTAACACAGATATTCGGTTCTTTGACACATTACTGACACATAATGATGGTTTCAAGATGCCCTTACTTAACAGAAATGATGGTTTCAAGATTCCCTTACATAGATATTTCATTTTCCTTGCAATCGTTGCAAAGGTGTATAAAACCCACATTGCATGAATCCGAAACGAATCCTTTCGAACACCTGGCTTCACGTTCTGAAAACACCAAAGCCCCGGGATGGACATCCACCTTCAACCAAAGATGGATCCGAAAGTTCAAGTTACACATAATTATTGCAAGCATGGTGCCGTTAATGAGCATCCTTGTGGGACGTGCAGGGATCTATTCGCGGTAGGTCCAGACAATGTTCAATACTATCGGTCCCCAACCCCTTCTCCCCCAAAGCCTCCCATCTCCCATTATTTGCATGTGTAAACCCCCAAATTTAGAGTGGTGCCAGGATTGCTACAATGACAAACGCATTCTAGATTGGGAGGAACGTGGCAGCTTTGAGTCAAGTCATGACTCTGATGCTGATAACTAAGTGGGTCTTCAAATAACTTATTGTTGACTTTAATGTAGTTTTTTTAATTTTATTTTTCTATGTCCGAATGTAAGTCATGCGATATGTGTGTGACACTTAATAATTATAGAATACAAAAGTAACTTTGTTTTTGGGAGGTTTCACTGTTGTTGTTCACAAACCTTAGTTCAGTATCAACATAAGGCACTTACATAAGATTCACTAACTGTTCCAGATGGTTTCCAAAACGACGCAAATTGGTATCAACAAATATTCACACTCCTGGGACTGTAAATGAAATCAAACTCTTACAGAAATGACTCTGTCATAGTAGGTTCCCTGTCCTGCGTGCGCTGATTGGGCTGCAAATTCTCATCAATTGCAGCACCAACTTTTGCGTCGGAAGATGAAGAGCTGCAACATCGAAACAAATAAACAAGCCAACAACATTTCTTGTATAAAATTCAAACCCACATAATTACATATTCACTTATGGGCTCACAAGTTTTGGGCAAGTTCGTCTATCATGATCAGTCTTCCTACATTCACTGCACCGCTGTTTATGTCCTTCACTGCCTTCTCTTTTTGTCCTTTCACTCTTCCCGCACGCCCTTTTGCTTTTACTCGATGGGGATCTTTCATTCTGACTTGGGGAGAACTAGTTCCGACCTCTCCATTGGGTTCTTCTTCGACACGAGCTCTTGATGACAACAACCTTCTAAGCTTCCCACGAATGTCGTCAAATGAATTTCCAGCAACTCAAAACCTCATCACACAACAAAGCAGAATCTATCAAATCACCTGCAACTTTGCCAAGTTTCGATCTCTTAACCAAACCCAAACCGTCCACGCAATCTTTAACTTCTTTGTCATTCTTATCATATACTACACCGCACTTTGCACTTTGAAGCCATCGTTTCAATATGTAATTGTCTGGCAAGTGCTCCACCTGCTTCATTCTTAAAAATGCTAGGATGTGTCGGCACAACAACAACCCAAAATTCAAATCCTTTGCAGCTGCAATAAGCTTTATCGGCATCTTTATCATGCACAAGCTCCTTCATCCGTGTCACCCTTGGATTTACCTCTCACTTACTTTGAACGTGCACTAGGTCTCATCTTGCTCTACAAGTTCGAACAAGCATAAAAGGCTTCTGAAGTCTTCCCTCTCAAACATTTCAAGAATTTCCCGAGTGTAAAGACGTGTCATTTGATATTGCATTGGTGTTCAAAATGGCAGCGGAGGTTTTTCATTGGTATCAACATGATCAGCCATTAACTCCTTGTGCCTCTATGAACCAAGAGCTCTTTCAAAATGTACAATGAATTCCATCAATGTATTTTTCCAGTTAATATATTGTTTGAAAAATGCATGACAGCTAACAGCCCGTTGACTACTTGACATCCCAGGCGAAAACACATGTTTTACATATGATGGAACTCAATTCTCCCGCAAAGCATGAATCGAGCTCAGCCACGGATGGTCTTTCAGCCCATTGCTTGTGATGATTTCATACCATTTCGCATCAAATTCCTCTTTCGTGTCCATACCCCATATGCATTTGCACATTTCCAAAAAACATTCCCTAATGTCGGGTTTCTCCATAAACTTATTCAAGATATGTCATATGCAATATCTATGGAATGTTGTTGGGAGAGTTAAAGCAATTGCCTTTGACATGGCTGCATCTTGATCAGTGATGATCATTTTGGGTGGCTCACCTGGCATGGCTTTCTTGAATTCTTCGAACAACCATACAAATGAATCCGTGGTTTGACTAGTTAGTCCTGCACAACCAAACAACACTGTCCCTATGGTTATTAATGCCTAATAAAGGCGCAAAGACTATCGCATAGCGGTTCGTATTGAACGTCGTATCAAATACCACCACATCCCCAAAAAACCCATAAGCTCGTCTTTGCCTTGCATCTGCCTATAAAACATTTCCCATTCTTCCTTCAGAATCTACCTCCATATTGAAATAAAATGAATCATTTTTTCCTTGCTCAGCCAAAAAATGCTCATTCAGCAACTTTGCATCATGCCCAATCACCTCCCCACGCACGTCTCTTGCATAATTATAGACATCTCTCCTATGAAACCCAACATTTTCCAATCCCCCTACTTGCACCTCAAGAAGGCTTACCTGTTTATGTACAGGGATATTAACTTTGCTCATATGTGCACTATAGGCCTTTGTAGACTCTGCTTAAGTTACGGTGAGATCTCAATAGATGGACTTTATCAACTGTGGCCATGTCATGGTTATGTACCTCATTGAATCCTACAACAGTGTACTTATTCTTCTCTTTTACCTTCAAAATCGCAAGTTTAGCCTTGCACCCAGTTTCAGTACAACCTCGCGTCTTCTCTTATGACTAACAGTGCTTGTCAACGAATACCCTTGTTTACAGCATACATATTCTTTCCTTGTTACCTCTCCTGTGAATGTGCATGTTCTCGTTGTAGAACACCCAATGCCGAATCCGGATTTCGCAGCATACATATTATAGAAATTGAACACATCCTCACAGCAATCAAATTCAAGTCCCAATTGTGGTTTCAAGTCCAAACTAACTTCCGGTGTCACCTGCCCTTCGCACTCCATTTCACAGTTCTTGCAATTTAACCCTGAATATCACATCACCACCATCATATATGACATGAAAATCACTATCTGTGAAACATTAAAGACCTACATACATACTAACGTAACTCGCGATGATGCTCAATATTTGGCACATGCTTTCAAACAGCTTAAAAATATATATCAACTAACATATGACATCAAAATGACTCTCTGGTGAAACATTAAAAACATACATACAACCTAATCTGACTCATGTTGATGCCCAATATTTGGCACATGCTTTCAAACAGCTTTAAAATATATATTAACTAACATATGACATGCAAATCACTCTCTGTTGAAACATTAAAGTCATACATACAACCTAAAGTGACTCACGCTGATGCCCAATAATGAAATTGACAAATACAGTATATGGCTTACCTCATAACTGATTTACAACTTAAAAATTTCAACAAATATGACAACGTAACATAGCCCTTTTAGATCTGGACATCAACCCCAATCACTTTTCATCTTCCTCAACCCTTTTCGCCCGCGCTCAACGATTTCAAAACCAACAGAGAGAACCACAACGATACAGTCAGCACTTTCCAACTCAACGCCAGCTTCGACGTTTCTCAAGGATTGACGTATGTTCCGACCCCAAAAACCCAACCACAAAGATGAAATTATAAAATGCAAAATTCCTTTGTTTCGCCTGAATGGGAAACCCAGAAAAATGAGGGTACCGTTTATGTGTTCTTCCTCAAACCGAAAAACGATTAACAGGGGTGCTCTCTCTTCAGTGTTAAGTTCTTCCTCAATCAAAGCTGATAAAAAAATGGCCTTTTCATTGAACTCAGCGAACAACTGGTTTGGAGGGGACTTCTATTTTGCAGGGGACGTTTTGGAGGGAGAAGACAGAAGAAGGCCTCGTTCTAATACAACACTTACACTTACAATTGCTTTTCATACAGCCGTTAGATTAGATCCAATGGTGTTCTCATGTTATGTTCTCACATAGGCGTTCTCACTAGATCCCGACCCTTCATGACTATCCACGTATTAACCTCTGATTAGGCCCCTGCTAGAAGCAACGGATTACCAGAAGCCACTCTTTCAGCCTCAGTGGGCTGTGCCTCCCCCAGCCCATGCAGACCACCTTGACCATGCGCCTATAAGTAGAAGACCCATATGAAGGAGGATGGGGGCTGACTATCTCCCCTTCACTTAGAATTCCTATTTCTTGTAAACCCCTTTGGGCTCGTTTGGTAACGTTTTCGAAGAATATTTTTTTAGAATATTTTCAAAGAATAAAAACAAGAAAATGAATTTGCATTTTCAGGAAATGAAAATGCGTCTATTAGATTAATTAGAAAACATCTTCAAAAAAACAAAAACAATGAAAACGTGTTTGTTAGTACAATTTGAAAAAATAATATATGAGTTATTTTTATGAAAACGTTTCCCATGAGAATGAAAACAACTTTTTTCTGTTTTCTACAAGTACACATGAATTTGTTTTCATTTTATGAAAACATTCTCAGTGTTTTTTTTTTTGGGCCACCAAACGTGTTTTTATCTCATTTTTGTTCTTCTGAAAATGAAAACCTCTTAAAACATTACCGAACGGGCTCTTAAGCTTTACGCTTTTTGTATCAATCATTCTGAGAAGCTGAATCAAAGCATATTATCAACTTCACTTTGTGTTCTTCCATATCCCAATCTTTATTTTCATTTTGATCCATGTAACCTTGCACCCCCTCTAGGATCAAAGTTTTACGTTGACCACCAGTCAACACTGGTGATTATTCAAATGGCTGCTTTCCAAATTTGATGTAAAATGTAGTGTAGAATTTTTCCATAAGACATGGATAAGAGTGGCCCTCTTTTGTCCTGCATGTGATCAAAACAAAAGTTCAACGATATTTTTTCCACACGGAGAACCTTTTGACTACACTATCCATCGTGATTATTTCAGATATATAACAAAGATTAACTTTAAAAATCAACTTCTTTGAAGCTTCGTTCCATTGGTAATTGCTTTGGCAAACTATTTTACCTTCGATTTCTTTTCACCTGGTAGGATAGTGCCCGTGTATTATCATTCTTAGTGTGATTTGAATTGATTTGGTTTGCCTAATTTTGATTTTGCTTAATTTCTTTTTGGATTGTTAGTTTGCGTTTCTTTTATTTTATTTTTATTAAATATACTCGCACAGTCAAGATTTGAAAAAAAAAAAATTGAAAATCTTGAACCTTTCTCCACACAAAGTCCTTTTTTCCAAGACTTTTCCAAGTGTTTTTTTTCTTATTTTTTGCTGGAAAGACTTTTCCAAGTTGATCATTAGGAATATTGCAGATATAACAAATAGTAATAAATAAATCCTATATAATAGCAACTTATTCCATTTTCAAGAGGAGTTCCATGCTCTCTTAGACACACGTTCTAAACATCTAGTCCCTATTGCTAATTGAACATAAGAACTCTACAGAGAATAGAAGACTTTTCTTCTGAGCTTTCATCAATGGCTGGTAAGTACTATATATTATGATTAATATTTTTATTTGATTCAAGATCTTTTCCTTGATGTGATTCTATGTGTGTATAGGGTTTAAGGAATTTATGTAATTAGTTTACAATAGTAACTTCCATTTCTTGAAAGATTGTCTTCCATATGATTTTAGAGTATTTGCCTCCACTTATTTGAAGATCTTTCGATTTTTATCTTTGCATATACATAAGATGGGTTTCGATCTCAATCTGAAGCTGAACAACTGAACCAGAGCTCTCAGGAGAGGGTAAGAAATCGCTTTCCTGGTCGTCCTAGAACACTTTTTGGACAAGAGCCTCAAAGAGAAAGAACTGAACAAGAGCTCCAGCAAAACGAAAATAGTGAGGCAGAAAATACTGATGAAAGCAATGTTGGGATTCAAAATGCTTTCAACGAAGAAGGCAGAGGTGGTGATCAGGCAAGGACGGGTAGAAACCACAACATTTCTGGCAATAAAATTCATGGAGAAGGCAGCCATAACGTTGGGATTGGCAACGTTGGCAACAAGAACTACAACCAGTTGAGCGTACCATTTCTTCTTGGTCTTCTTGTTCTAGCTTTTTTCTTTTCTTTTTTCTTTTTATATATTAACGGTGAGTAAGCAAAACAAAAAATGAAGCAAGTGGCATGAGTGAAAAAGAAGGCACGACCAAGAAGAAAAAGAAGAAGAAGAGAAGAATCAGTAAGTGAGAAAGAAAGGTTCAGCTTCGAGTTTCTCATACTATTATGCAGCGAAAGGGTTTGGAGATGTATGACCACCAGAGCTCCTATACTCAACCTTTTCTTTGCGTTACTTTCTCTGAATCTAAATCTTATTTCTCTTATATATATATATATATATATTTATGTATTTCTTCTTCTTCTACATGCCATAAGTATATTGATACATTCTGAGTAAGTATTATTTTTCTTTTTCTTCTTGTGTACTTGCCATAAACATTTCTGAATTCTGTAATATATTTGGGGTTCAAGCTTGTACAAAATGACTAGTTTCATGTTGAATTTGATATAACTTAATGATCAAAATAGAAAGATACACGGACGAGCTATTTCATATAAAGGATAATGACATATAAATTATATCATATAATAGTTTTTTGAGTTTTTTCGTATGATTTTCAATTTTGAGCCAACTTTAACCGTTCAAATCATTAGACATGTTTGAAACTTCCAATGATTTTCTGAAATTTTCCAAATATTCCGAATTTGAATGGATGTTGAAATTCTGAAAATTTTGGAACATAATTGGAAAAGAATTTTCATTCCGATTTTTTTTTTGAATGGGATTGGAATCCTCTTATTCCAATCTGATTCGTCCGAAAATCAGCCCTAGAGAAACATATCCTTTTCACTCTCCCTTCCTCCCTTGAAGAGGAGGGGAGGAGAGGTTTAGGGTAAATAAATTTCAATTACAATAGGACTAAATAAACTGATAAGTAAACAAAATCCTAAGTAAGGAACCAAAGTTCTAACTAAGGACTCGCCAACAAGTCTTGTCCTCCATCCTACCATAGTGAGAGTCGATGTCGGTGGTACCGGCAATGTGGACATGTAACTTTTTAATCTTCATTGTGATTGAATGAAGATTATGCTTATAATTCTCCTACAACTATATAAAACTGTTATTAGAGAGCTTGGAGGAAGAGAGAAGAAACAATCATGGGTTAGACTGAAATTGGTTCGTTTTAGGGTTTGATGTTGATAAGCCATAAATCTAGAGATTCATTTCGGACATTAAGCCTTCATAAACTGTTTGTTTTTAAGATTCAAAAAGAGTTATACCAAAATAAAAAGGGACACGTACGTAATACCAAGACACAGCAATATCACAGTTCAAACGATAGAGACCACTCGCTGGTTCACGGGCAGGTTTTCAAACCCTACCATATACGTATTTGAATACGTGGTGTGAACAAAACTCTTGTTCAAACTTTTTTTCTTGGTCTGAATCTTGTTCAAACTTGAATTCATGGTGAAATGATCACAATTTGAAAACCAAGAGCAGTATATGCACATGGTAGGACCACCACTAACCTAACGTAAACCCAAACACGCAAGTAGGATGCCTGCACAATATTAAGTACCACTAAGATTCCCTAAACCACTAGCAAACAATAATGTTCACTATTACTACACCAAAAGTTGCAGTTCGCAATAGCTGTCAACGACTGAAAAAAAACCCTACACGCCGTACATCTAAAGAAGCCAGTATTTTGTGGCCAGCCGTTTATCTCTATTGGGAGAGCTCCCCCGCAAAGGGATTAGTCACTTGCTTTCGACGGTGGATCCTTGGGTCTCACCTAAAAAAGAAGCCAGCATTTTAAACTCAAGGCGGGCTCGATAGTTAAACAACCTCAGTTGGAAGCAAAAACTTCACCAAGATCCTTTGGCCCTCTATCAACGTTAATACGCTTTCTTACAGTCGTAAGTTCGATAAATCCTCAATATCACCTCCAAATAGTGTCAAAACCCAAACCTCAATGCTGCCCATCTCAATTTAATACCTAAATTTTCCCCAAGATCGTTAAGCCTTGAGTGCATAGGTTTAACTCTAATCTTTTCTTTGAATTGAGAGTAAAGCCCTAATTTCGTTAATGGCATGAGGCACGTTTACAACTTAACAAAAAAGCATATTGATCCCAATCTTTACTTTCATTTTGATCCATGTAACCTTGCACCCCCTCTAGGATCAAAGTTTTACGTTGACCGCTGATTTCACCAGTCAACACTGGTGATTATTCAAATTGCTGCTTTCCAAATTTGATACAATATATTGTAGAATTTTTCCACAAGACATGGACAAGAGTGGCCCTCTTTTGTCCTGCATGTGATCAAAACAAAAGTTCAACGATATTTTTTCCACACGGAGTACCTTTTTTTTTTTTTGGGTAACAAGAGGGGCTAAGAGCCCAACAAAGATTAACTTTAAAAATCAACTTATTTGAAGCTTCGTTCCATTGGTATCTTTACTTTCGATTAAATTCAGGTGGGCTGGTAATTGCTTTGGCAAACTATTTTACCTTCGATTTCTTTTCACCTGGTAGGATACTGCCCGTGTATTTATCATTTTTTGTGTGATTATGATTGATTTGGTTTGCCTAATTTTGATTTTGCTTAATTTCTTTTTGGATTGTATTTCTTTTCTTTTATTTTTATTAAATATACTCGCACAGTCAAGATTTGAAAAAAAAAATTGAAAATCTTGAACCGTTCTCCACACAAAGTCCTAGTCCTTTTTTACAAGACTTTTCCAAGTTTTTTTTTTTTTTTTTTGCTGGAAAGACTTTTCCAAGTTGATCATTAGGAATATTGCAGATATAACAAAGAGTAATAAATAAATCCATGTATATAATATAGTAACTTATTCCATTTTCATAAGAACTCTACAGAGAATAGAAGACTTTTCTTTTGAGCTTTCATCAATGGCAGGTAAGTACTACATATTATGATTAATATTTTTATTTGATTCAAGATCTTTTCCTTGATGTGAGTCTAGCTATGTGTGTATAGAGGAACCAGTAAAGGGTTTTGTTGCCATCTCCTTACCCATCTTGTATAGAGGTAATGATAAAAATGTCCTGACTCAAAAGGTATTTTATGTGGGTGGAAAATTTTCGCACCCACATGCGCCAAAGTCTTTTACTCACTTCTATTCTTTATTGAACTTACTAATGGGGTGTAAACTGGTGTTGAGAGAGACTTAGGGTTAGGAGAGGGAGTGTTTGGTTGAGGAATTTTTTCAAGCAATTGATCAAACCTTAAAAGGGGCAATTGCATTTCCTCCTCAAATTATAAAAAATGACGATTTGTTCCTGCATGGTACTCCTTTCACACAACCTAGGTAGATTTATGTCATTTATAACAGAGTTAAAGGTATGGGTGAAGTGAAAGTGTGAGGTTGTGCTTAATGATACTTTTCAAGTGTCCAAAAAATTGATATATTTTTATTTTTACTTTTTTATATATAAGCCATTCACCTCATTGTGGTCATTTTAGTTGTCATTTGTGAAGAGAAAAATTTTACTTGTCATTTTATTACAAACAAATTTATGAGTGTGAACATATAATTTGTCAAATTCCTTTCATTTTCTTTTATCAAATATTTTGGTCTTTGAGACTTCACATTTCTTATGGTGAAAAGCGAGTGCAAAGTAGGAATTGTTCACGTTAGAGGCATTTTTGGGTAAGGCCACCGCATACGACAACTCTCTTATACTCATAGGGTTGGGACTAGGTACGGTTGAATGTGACCAAAGTGCAAGGGGTCCTACTCTTTTAGTGACTACAATTGCGCACAACCCATGTGATCAGGCAGCCCTACCCAAGATTTTATCCTTGTGTGAGTTTCAACTTTTTAACTTATTGAGCCACATCTCTAGGCATTCATCTATTTACCCTGTATTGATAAGTTCTATATTCAATTTACTATCACTGTATTGATAAGTTTGTTGAAATTGAGAAAGTTTTATCTGCGCAATCTATTTACCTAATTTTTTTTTTCTCTACTACTTATTTAATAAATTTAAAATAGGCTATGATAAAACGAAAAAAATTCGAAACTATGAATAATTTTTTTTGACGAACATGACCAAGAATTATTGTTAGTTTGATGACACAAAAAAGATTGTGGAAAACCCATGCCAATAGTAGGAGATGAACAATCCCCATAAATTCGTTTATTGTTTTCATTTCTACTAGAGGTGCAAGTTGGATTGAAAATTTCAATTCCGGCCAATTCCAATTTGAAATTTTCCAATTTTTGCACTTCTAAATCAACTATGACATTAAAAAATGTTTTGAAATTCAAAAATTCTGAAAAAATTGGATTGGAATTTGGAACACAGCTCAAGACTTTGAAAATTCCGAATTCCGAAATATATTGGGGTTTTAATTTTGAGCCGATCTTAACATTTCAAATGCTTGAAGCATGTTTAAAATTTGAATTATTTTCCGAAGTTTTTCAAAAAAAATTCTGAAATATATAAGTTTTGTAGTTTTCCAAATATTTCAAAAATTTAGAGTTTTTCGGAATCAGAATGGATGTTGAAATTCCCAAATTCTTTGAAACAGAAAATTAGTTTGTTTTAGGGTTTGATGTTGACAAGCCATAAATCTAGAGATTCATTTCGGACAATTAAACGTTTCATAGATGGTTTGTTTTTAAGAACCAAAAAGAATAACTAAAAATATTAATGAAAGCAACGAGACCTCGCAGGAGTTTAATAATCGTGCAAGAAGGCAAAGACGTTGGGATTTTCGACTTCAACAACGAATATCATGAAGGCGGAGGGGAGGTGGTGTTGAGATGAGCATCAAGCATGCAAGGAAGGGTTGAGACTACAACATTGATGACAATAGAATTCGTTCAAACAAAGGCGACCGTGTTGGGATTGGCAAATTTGGCAACAAGTACTACAACAAGTCCAGCGCATCATTTCCACACATTTGCTTGAACTAAAATTCCAAAAAAATTCATGGGCTCACATTACATATGTGTATAGAATTGGGGATTTTACCCCTAGCAAAGATACATTAATATTAAGGTTAGCATGTATAAAGTTGTTAATTTTTTTTTTTCTGAAAAGAAATTAACTAAATCATAATCCTTGGAATTCTTATTTAATACTTTATTACATGGCACGTGCCAAATCATTTGAGACTCAAATTTAAAGCACAAATTTTGTAAAAAGCATAATCTGTTCCCTAACATTTGGGATAGATTATAATATCATCCAATGAAAAGTATATATGAATGATTTAGAGGACACAACAATGGCCACTTTGAAATGTCTTCCTTTGTCCTGCATGCAATGGCGGATCCAGGAATTTTTATAGGGGCATGCTAAATATATATTTTTTTATAGAGGAGATATATTATAAGCCTTTTTTTTCTCTTGAAACAAAAATGTAAATAAAATTTTATAAATCAAACATGGCCACATTACAAGCAAATATAACATATTTTGATTTGGCCTTAATCGTATTTTGCACTAAAACCGATTTTTTATATTTTGATTTGGTGAGAATTTGATTTTCTAGTATTTTTATTTGAATCCAAATGGGGGGTACTTCCTTATTTACATTGTAAACTTAAGTAAATGGAGTAATATAAAAATAAATGAAAGTAAAAGGACAAAGACATTTACTTATAAAGGGGCAATTTGAAGGACTTACAATGATTTTTCCGGTGAATTTATATAGGTTTGGATTGATGGCAGGACCCGCCCTCAATCTCCTCGGAAACCGAGACGGATCCCGTTTAAAATCCGGCATCCACAGAATGCCGGGCCCACTTATTAATAACCGAGACTTTCTACCAAAATTTTGGCAGAGTCTCTCCTGGAAACAGGACATATCCCAAAAATTTTAACCTGTTAAAACACAGTTATTTACATCCCAACAGCCAGCATGCATTACACAATACATAGCGTTTACAAACCATGGCCTCCGGCCTCAAAATACCAATTTCTAACTGGGCAATAACAGAGCATCTAACAGATTTCAAAGAAAATACAAGTGGGAAGGAAGTTTAACGAATTTACAAGGTACCGAAGCTCTATGAAAGCTCGGAGCACCAAAATTCACGGTTTAAGGGCACGCGACACAACTCCTGCTCGTTCCAGTCAACTCCTGGGCGTGGGCGCAAAACAGAAAATTGTGAGTGGACAAAACAAAGTTTAGTTCAATTCAAACCAAAGTAGTATAACCCCACTATTAGAAAACCATGCATGAAATCAATACATTAAATACCATCATATTCATACATATATAGTTTGCTCAAACCCGAGCTAAATCCGAAATTCAGTGAAACTTTCAAATCAACCCATCCATCCCTTCCATTATAAATCTCAAATCAAACTCTCAAAACCCGTGCCCATTGGCACGACGAGCGGGGAAATATCCTCACTCAAAAACAAGAACAAGGGAATAGCTATATAATATAAGAGATATTATATATATATATATATATGACACACCTAATTGTACCGGGGAAACAATCCAACAGGGGATTGTTGACTAGCTCACAATTATCAGCCCTCAAACGGACTATGTGGCTAGGGACAAGCCGTCCAACTGGGGGACTAGCTCTCAGCCAGCACGTACGGACGAAGAATCAAGACCCGTACGCCTGGAAACGAGTCCTCGCGCAGACTACCCAATTAAGGGTCTACAGCGACACCCGTTAAGGTATGCCCCGGGTTCCGACATTTCCAAGTATTTCACAATTCCGTAATCACAATCCAATTTCAGGGGAGGTACACAGGGTAGTGCTTATAGCACTCCATACTGACATTCTAAACTCATACTATTCTTCATCTCACAACACCCCAAAGTACCTCACACAATCTCAACAAGCCAACACTTTCCCAATAATATACTTATATACTTCAAAATACTTATATGTCAAAACCCATATAAATTGCAAATAACTTTATAACACAACATATCCAACATATGAATAATTGAATACAAAAGGATGGGTTTGCATAAAATCATTTAAATCTCCATGCACATAAATTTCATTATAAAACCATGCTATTATTTGAAAACAAAGTCCACTCACAAGTAGTCCCAAGCTGCGTGACCCCAGAGGGGTCCTGCCTTGAAGGCGGAGTTGGATTACCTATTTCAGAATAGGAATAACGATATTAAAATCCAACTCTTCAAAATAAGACTTTAAAAATAAAATCCTAATTTTTCCCGGGTTTCTAGTACGCACGAGGAACGAGACACTCCTAGGGTCCACCTAAGAGTTTCAAACACTGAAAAAGTCTCGGAAGACGCTCGGTCATTCGGACGGTCAAAACTCACGATCGAACGGTTATTGTAAAACATAAACTTTAAATCATTGAATCGGAACATCCGGGCCTCCGATTCACGATCCGCGAATTCCTATGCGATCCTAGAAATACCAGGAACAACACACGTGAATTTGGGTTTGATCTAACGGTCCAAACACATCAAACCCGAAAATCACGGATTATGTAAAATTCGTTCGAGGCCCAAACGATATCCAAATTGAGATCCGTAAACTCCTACGCGCTCGTGACAACGTAAGGATCATTCAAGGATAAAATGTGGCATCTGCCGGGCTGCCTACGCGCCGCGCGTGGGTGGCTTGATCAATATTCCGATGACCGAAAAAACTTATTATTTTGGCTCCAAACTCCTATGCTAGGTAATACCCCTAATTTGGAGTCACTTTTGTTCTTGGACAATGGCCAAAAAGTGGCCGGAAGTGGCCCGAAATGCCAACTGAAAATCGGCTGAAGCTAAAGTTCAAAATTTAACATGTAAATTCTCAAAATTTCAGGAAACCCAACCAACAGGCAGCTAGAGCACGAAAAATAGATGAATTTTCATACCTCACTCGTCCAATTTGGTGGAGAAACGAAGGAGAACGGAGGTGTTGAAGTTTCAGAAATTTCTGAAAATTTCCAGCAGCTTTGCTGCGTTTTCCGCGTCTGAGCGGCGGCTTCCGGTGGGAGATGGGCTGGGGTTCGAAGGCGAGGTCTGGCCGGTCCTTTTGGCTCCGGTCTCGTGCGCCGCCGTGGCTTGTGGCCGGAGTTGCAGAGAGAGGAAGGGAGAGCGACGGGGTCGGGGGAGAGAGAGACTCACGGGAGAGGGAGAGAGAGAGAGAGGGGAAATGAGAGAAAATCTGGTTTTTATTAAAATTCAAGTTCCACTTATTTACAGTTTTGCCACTAAGGGTTTTTACCTCGTAACTTTTTCGTTACAAGTCCGAAATTGGAGTCCACTATGTGTCTACGGACTTCTGCTAGTTTGAGCTTCCTAAAAATTGACCATTTTTCCCTTACTCGAGTGAAAAATTAGAAATTAAATTAAATTAAATTAAATCAATTAATTTATGAACTTATTTTGGATTGGGGTGTTACAATTGATGTTATTATTTCCTATATGCTTTAGTGTAGAAATAAAGCTTATAACATTTAAACCATATTCAGTACTTTATAAATCTTCCCCTGGGCTGGAGTCCTAAGCTTAGGTCCGCCCTTGCCTGCATGGGATGAAAAGTTTCTCCTAATCAATTAGCTGCACAGGAAGGAATGAGGAGTGTGGTCAATTAATCTGATTCCAATTAGATGGAATTAGATGCTGCACGAAACTCAAAGGCTTGCTGGGTCTTTTGATGAAGTTCGGTGGTCCTGGGAAGAGAACTCGGGCGGACCTTGAAGCTGCAAGGCTTGGTTTGCGAGCGGTGGAAGGAAGTGGAGACTTGGGCCAATAGGCTACCACCGTCTCTAATATTATAAAGAATATTCTGGTCATTGATGGACTCCTACTGCTTAAAAAATGGCAATGGACGACGGGTTTTCGTTGTCGTCTTTATGCCCTGAAATCCGTCATCTAGTGAACCGACATATTTTGAATGTTAGTCTTTGTCTGTTCTTCAGGTTTCCCCTTTGCTGCTCAGTCAATGGACAACTGTCTTCATATTATAGTCCGATATTTTCTGCTAGGGTGACATAATCTCGAACCTTCTCCACACAAAGTACTTATTTATTATATTGAAACTTATCGACGAAGGCTTAAACAGTGCCTTTCTACTGGTTTAAAAGAGATCCATCCTCTATTCCAAACACGCATTCAAAACATCTAGTCTGTATTGCGAGTTGAACATAAGAACTCTACAGAGGATAAAAAAAACTTTCTTTTCAGCTTTCGTCAATGGCAGGTATGTAAATTTATTTGATTCAAGTTCTTCTCCTTGATGTGATTATTTTACAATAGTAACTTGCATTTATTGAAAGATTTTGCAGTATTTGCCCAATTTTCACTTATTTGAAGATTCTTTTTCATTTTTATCTTTGCATATGTATCAGATAGATCTCGAACTGAAGCTGAACAACTGAACAAGAGCCCCAAGGAAAATTCTGGAGAAAGAAATGAACAAGAGCTTTCGCAAAAGGAAAATAGTGAGACCTGGAAGATTCATAAGAATGAAATCAGCTTTTCTGAAGGCACAGACGTTGGCGTTTTCGACTTCGGCAACAATTACCATGCAGGTCCTATTGATGGTCTTGAAGCAAGGAGGGCTCGAAACTACAACATTGAGGGCAATAAAATCCATTCAAACAAAGGCCAGCGTGTTGGGATTGGCAAATTTGGCAACAACTACTCCATGTCCAACGTATCATTTTTTCTTGGTGGGCTTATTATTCTAGTTTTTGCTATATATAATATATAAAGCGAAGCTAAAGGTACGAACAAGAAGGAAATATGAATAAGATGAAAAGGGAAGGGGCTGCTGAATAAACAGGCTGGAATTTCCAAGAAGAAAACAAAAACTCAGATGGATGGTTTGGAGATTTATGGCCACCAGAGCTCCTACACTCGAACTTTTCTCTGAATCTGAATGTTATTTCTCTTATATTTCTGTATTTCTTTTCTTCTTCTTCTACATATATTAACGCTGAGTAAGGTTTTTGTTTCTTCTTTGTCTACATGCGATCAGTACTGTTTCCTTTTGTTCTAGCTTTTTTCTTTATATCCACCTATGAAGCAAGGATACTCTTATTTATAAATTATAATAGGTTCGTATCCTGTATCCCGTGCACGACAGGTGTATCTGACATTCCGGACACGGGTTTAGGTATCAAATATATATTTTTATGTTATTTAAAATATGTTTAAACGTAGCCTAATAATAGGCTTTAGGTTTAAAAATTCAAACCCAATACACTGAATAGATTAGAGTGAACAACCACGACGATTTTAAAATTCCTTTCCCCCCAATGACGATTTTAAAATTCAAACCCAATGCAATGCAGCTAAAATACCAAGCGGCAACCGTCACCTTTATTCGGTGACATTTGTGGCATTGACAAAAGGCATTAATCACATTTTTTCACTTTTTTGGTAACTTAAAAGGCTTTTAGTCATATTTTTTGCTTTTTTTTAGTGACTAAAGCCTCCAAATGTCACCAAATGATGGTAACTTTTGCCACTTTTTTTTTTTCTGTTTTTTGTTTTTTGTTTTTTTTTGTTTTTTTGTTTTTTTTTTAAGTGAACCAAAACAGAAAGTTTACAAAATCTCTACAAAGAATTCTTGTTCATTCTAAGAAATATCTCATACAATAACCTAAATAAAAATTATGACATCAAAATAATATACCGAATAAAAAAACTAAAATTAAGATTTTGCGTGAGGAGAGTAGGCTGGTGTGAAAACTTTTTTTTTAGGTTAGACCCAAGGGTATCCACCGCCGACGCAGTGACTAATCCCTTTCGCCGCGGGAGCTCTCCCATTGGAGGTAAACGGCTGGCCACGAAATGCGCTCCATTCCCATGGGCGGGGTTCGAACCCCCAACCTCATGGTTAAGGAATGAGGTGAGCTACCACCACACCACATATCATGGTTGGCTGGTGTGAAAACTTTGAGTAGGAGAGATCTAATTATTGCAGATAAGATGTAATAATAATATTCAGGTACATTCACTGGGACCTTTTCTGGTTGGCCATGGAGTTAAAAGAGTTTATGGCTTGCTTGGGGAACTTGGGCACTTATGATATCTTAGGGATCAACGCAATTTCTCTCCCAATTTCCTCAAGCCAAAATAAAAATGAAGAACATAACTAAATTATACCATTTATCTCATCTTATCCTTTTAAACCCGTAAATACAAGTTTTTAAGTTCAATTTGTTTGTTTTAATATCAGTTTAACTCTTTTACATGACATATGAAAAATTAAATTTAGCATTGGGATGTATTAAAACTAAAAATAAAAATTAATATAGTCAGTTCGGTTCCGATCGATTTATTTTTTTATGGTGTAGAATCAAAACTGGAACCAAACAAAACTGGTCCAATTCCATCTTTTGAATTGGGTTTGACTTATTTGGTCAACTCTTTTTTTGTTTTTGTTTTTTTTTTCTCAACTCAATTTGGTTCGGTTGTGAGATTCTTGGGTTCCGATGCCCCCAAATGTCAGTTTGTTATTTATATGCAAATAAATAAGAATTAGAGTGAACTTAGACATGAACATTGCCACACAACAAAGCTAGAGCAGGAAAAAAAAAAAAAACTAGAGCAAAATTATCTACCTAATTGATTCTCATACTTAATAAAATAATCAAAAAGCATGACAGGGCGCAATAAAATAAGACAGTGCTAGGAAGCATAGCAAATTGAAACACTACTACAAAAAGTGAAAAAGACGACCAGAAAAAGATGGCGGCAGAACATAAAACCGTCGTTGTGTTTAAAAAGACGACGGTAACAGAAAACCGTCGTGGATAAGTGCCTTAAACAACTAAAAAATGAAGGTACTGTTGAATATTTTTAAACAACGACGCACACAAATAAAAAAACGTCGTCTTATTAAAAAGGTTTTCTTCAGAGTTAAAATCTGACCATAAAACAACGACAACAGGTATGAATCCACCGACGTAGAAAATAAAGACGGCAGTTCACCAAAAAACTTGTCGTGTTAACTCTTAACTAAACACGACCAACTGTTCTTTGTCCGCGTCGTATAATATAATAGAATCCACGTCGTTATACTACGACGGTGCCTTCTCTATAAACCGCGTCGTAATTTTTATTTCTTTTTAAGATTTAATTATTTTTTAATTTTGGTAGCCTACGAAAATTAAAATGAGGTCCCAAGAGGTATGATATCTTACCATTGAGATATTTGGATCATGATCGTAATCAAACCACCAAAGTGAGAAAGACAATATTTTAAATACACAAAATCCAAAAAGAAACCAGAATTAAACTGACCACGGCAAACTTTGAGAAAGACAATGTTATGAAAGTTAATGATGTGTGCATTTTGGTGTCTTTGAGATACACCAAAACGCATACATCATTAACATCCAAATTATTGTCGTTGAGATGTGAGAGAGAGTGATGATGTATGTGTGTATGTGAGAGAGGAAGACGAGCCTCCAGAGAGGTTAGAAGAACTTGTAAATGAAAACTGAAACTGAAAGAAAGCGTCAAATTTATACAATAAATCTTTAAAACCCACGGCGGTCCTTATACACATACCGCCGTCTAATTTTACAAAACCACGTCGGTTATTCTTTAACGGAATCCACGTCGTAGAGTATAAAAATCCACGTCGGTATGTTACAAAAAAACGACGTGTTAAATCAATGTACACACTACAAGAAAAAAGGTCTTTCCTGACGAAATCTTTTGCGACCAATCCAAATTTGGTCGCCAAACAGGGTTAAGGGCGACGAAGTTTTTTATTGGTGGCCAATAATTTCATCAGATTTATGAACGAATTGACCATAAAATATGTCCGAATGGCGACCAAAAGATTTGGTCGCTAGGGGAGGAATTGGCGACCAATATTAAAATTGGTCGCCTTTAAGCTTGAAAATTATTGGCGACCAAAGTATTTCGTCTCTAAAATTGGTCGCGACCAAAGCATATAAAGTATTAAAACTGTGTCATTTTCCTTACAGTTTGTGCGCTCATGAGGAATCGAACTCTGGTCAAAGTTTGGGTACAAGTCCCAAATACCACTAGACTGATGCATCTTCTTGTGATATAATCATACAATTCTAATATTTATTACAATCTAACCGTCCCACAAACTCTCCTTTTCTTTTTCTTTTCTCCCAACCATCATCATTTCTTTCATTCTTTCTTCTCTTCTCTCTCCATCTTTTTCTTCTTTCGTTATTCTCTCCATCTTCTTCCTTTGCTTTTTCTTCTTTTCTTCTTCATTTCTTTTTCTTTTTCTCCCAACCGTCATCATTCCTTTCCTTCTTTCTTCTCTTCTATCCATCTCTCCCATCTTCTTCATCTGGCTTTTCTTTTTTTCTCCCAGCCATCATTTCTTATTTCTTCTCTTCTCTCTCCATCTTTTTCTTCGTTCTTCTTTGGATGATTTTGGTTGTATCATTTTGCTTTCTTTGAATCCTGATTATGAGAGTCTGGCAATTGTGTTTCAGGTCAAAATGCTCAAGTTTTTGAAGCAAAAGTTTATCATGCATGGGAGTTAAGTAGTATTGGATATTGAGGTAAGATCATGAACTTGAATTCTTTAACGCCACCTGGTTTTTTATTTATTGCTGATGTGATGAGGTTTTAATTAATCACTTTTATATCCAAAGTTTGAAACTTTTTAAAGCCCTTTATCTAGAAAAAAACTGGGTGATGAATGTCGATTGTTTATTGCTTTTTAAACTTGGCTGTATTGTGATTGCTGTATTAAAACTTTAAAAACTACATGCTTAAATTTCTGAAGGGCATTCTTGATTATGAAATGACTGAGCAATACTTTAAAAGTGCTCTAAAAGATTTCTTAGTTATCTTCAACTTTTATGTGCTTAGTCTGTGACTGTCGGTGGTTCCCTTTCATTTAGCTAATAACTTGTAATGATGGAGCCGGTTGCCCTTATTAGTAGTAATAAATCGGAGAAAGTCTCTGGGGTTTCATTAGTGGGAAATAAAGTAATCAATAAGGTATGCACCCAGATGCATGTAAATGTTATAATATCACGGGACTCGAATGCTTATTTCATTTCTAAACATGTGATTACAAATATAAACTTGAAAACGCATACATAAATTTCTGAATCACATGTTTCTTTTGCATTCTGGGCCACCTGTGGCTTCTGCTAATTGCCTCTATTTTCCCGCACTTGTAGAATCTGCAGCTCTACATGGTCCTCAATTTTCCCCTCCAGTGTTTCCACTTGCTGATTGGCGCAGTGGAGCCGCTTCTCAGGTCCGCTACCTGAGCTTTCAGGGCCGCCACCTCCTCAATCAGTGCTCCACACTCTCGTGTTCTCGCCGTTAGGCGTATGCCTAAATTTGTGGCCGAGACCGCATTGAGCACGGTTAAATTGTGGGACTCGTCCACTGCCATCCTGCCAGACCTCTGCGCCACATGCAGATGATCTGCAACTGTAAGTCTCCTGACAGTCATGCCTTCTGGCAATACTGCCCTACACGGCACCACCTCAGAGAAGTTTGAGGCCGAGCCATGATGGTATGAGGAGTTTGGGAAGACAAGGGTTGGAGGAGCCCTTATCCGGGCATTTGGTGGTGCAAGCGACAACTCAAGGTTGAGGTCATCAACGAGCATATCTGAGGATGCCATTGATTTTTATGTCTGGACTTTTTGATGGTTTTTCTTGAGTTTGCAGGATGAAATGCAAGGTACTCCTCCTTTCAACCGAGAAGTGGTTTAAATAGACATGCTCAGAAGGGAGCCGACACCACTCTCCATTTCCTGAGCAATTTGCGGTTGCGTCCAGTTGATCGGTGCATAATTACATATCATTTTGTACCCTTTTAACTTATGATTTGGTTATGCTTTTGAGTTAAACTTGTGCTTTTAATAAGTTTTGTGTTTGTTTTAATGTTATAAGCTCGAGACTCACTAATTGCATTTTGGAGACAAATTAGCTCAAAATGGTGTCTGCAGATCAGCCAACTTCACGGATTGGACTGTACTTACTCAAGAAGAACCAGATAATGAGCCATACATCATTGGAAAGCTATGGAAGTCTATTTTCTGTAGAATTTTACGGTTCATGATTCCGAGTCTTCTAGAGAAAGTTATACATGTTTTGGCAACTTAAGGTCAAATTCGGCAGAATCTGCGTTACTGGGCCAAAAATCACATTTGAGGGCCTTTCCGATTTTTACTTGAGTTGGGCTGCATATGCTTGGAAAGATAAGACAAAGAGCTTCAAGATCCATATTTTTCCAGATTTTTCAGAATGAAGCCACAAGCCCAAAACGAGCCCAGAAGCTGGCTGCAATGCATTGTCATGCATGACATATGCATGATGAAGTGTTGTTGATTGTGGGAAAGTTTGGTGAAGCATATTCAATTCCTATAATTGAGTGGAATTTTGTAGCAACCAAATGAATTGAAAGATGTTGAAGTGGATGATGCAACACTAAGCCTAAAGACAAGAGGAATTGTTTTCAAATGCAATTGTGTGTTAGGTTAGGTTGGTGAATTAAGTGTTGTGTGTTAGGTGAAGTTAGTGTGGTTAGTGAATTCAATTGTATATTCAGATTTTCACTTCCCCTAGGCCTATAAATAGGGAAGTTCTCTAAGCTTGTAATCACACCCCAAGGGGGGGAGCTCTCAAACACTTCTCTAGAGCTCCCTTCCCTTCTCTCCCTCAAATTCTCTTAGTTTCTCTTTCTAGTTTTCAATTGTTGTAATGAAATATTTGTGCTGAAATTCTCCTTAAGTTTTTCTTAGTTTCACTTTACTTTTCATTATGTAAATTCTTTTCTTTAGTTTCAAGTTTGATTAGTTTCCAAGTTTCAATTATGGTTCATGTTCTTATTCATTATGCTTATAAGTTAATATGCTAGTTTGAATGATTGATCACCATTTAGGCTTGCATGTTAGCTATCTTGGTTTGAATTAAGAGTATACACCATGCTTTAATTCGAATTGAACTATGAATAGGAAGAGTATGTATGGACATTCGACAACAGGGATTAGATACATGCTTGGTTGTTTAAATTGTTCTTCTATGCTTAATGGGTTCCTAATGCTTAATTTTAGGTTAGACAACAAATGATCAAATTAGGGAATTAGGAACATAAGGTTAGGACCAAACACCATGGCCTAATCATACATTAGCTAGAATCAATCCATTAATCTAATTGAACTTGGGAACTTATCTACTTGAGTTAGTTATTTTCTTTCTTCCTTGTTTTATTTATTTCCTTTCTTTTTCATTTCTGTTTTGTGTAGGGAAAATGAATTGGATCATTCAATCACCAATCCTCGTGGGATCGACCTCGCACTTACATATGCTATACTACCAAACGGCTCGTGCACTTGCAAGTATCACAAGTTGAGGATGCAGTTGAATCAATTTTGGTGCAGCTGAATCTACGCAACAAGTTTTTGGTGCCGTTGCCGGGGATCGGTAACATTGTTTGATTCTATTTGGTTTTCCTACTTTATTTTATTTTTTTTCTTAACTGAACAATTTCAAGTTTTAAAGTTAATGAGGTTAATTGACAAGTTGTGTTTGTAGTCCAACGGACAAGGACAATTGCCTGACAAGTAAGAGAACTGGGTTTGAGTCCCAGCTTACACAACACAAAAAAGAAAAAGGTTCAAGTAGCATGTCGATTATTTCTTGTTTATGGTTTCATTCACTTGTTCTTAATTAAATATCTTGTTCAAGTTTACATAAACACCATATGACTCTTGGACTGATTAGTGAATGAATGGGTAGATATTGAAGACAAACACCATGTTTAAATTCTACTTGGTTCTTTATTGTTCTTCTTGTTCTTAATGGGTTCGGAATTTGTGTTTAGACTAAACACCATAGCTAAATGCTTTTTCTGAATACTTGATTAAAACCACACACCATATGGATAATCATATTTGAGAAAGAACGAACTTCATAAACTAGTTTAATTTACTTTGTTGCTTGTTGCTTTGAAGCATGAAATTGGATGTGTGTTGATTTTCCTTTTATTTCCTAACCCTTTTAATTCCATTTCAAGTTTGTGTGTTTGTAGTAGCAATGTAAATAGCTCAATAAAAATGGAGAGAGATGGCAACCTCAATCATAAGAATGGGAAGTGTGGAGCAGTGGGAGAAGTCGCGACCTCCAAGTGCATCCATGCTCGACCTAATCGCTTCAAGGGGGAGCATTTCAATCCTTTCTCTTCTTTAAATTCTGTTTATTTCTTGGTTTGTTTCTTTTAGTACAACAATTTATGTCATTTGTTTGAGTACTTAGTTCATTTTCATTTATGGTTTGTTGTCTCATTTTATCTTAATTTTTTTTTCTTATCTTAAAAACTAAAAATTCAAAATTCAAAAAATTCAAAAAGATTTTTCATATGAGCTGACTTATGGTAACTCCAGATAAACACTTCCGTCAATACAGTGTCTAGGAGTTCTTTAGGCCACACTTTCGGTGTCTAAGAAGTTTGGGTTTTAAGAGGGACCATTGTGACCCCTCCAACCTTCCCGGATCCCCTGGCTGTGTTTTTCTGAGGCCCTTAACCGGTCATCCGTGAGTTGCTTGTATATTCATGTGTTTTTAAATTAAGTTTTTTTTAATTCCTTTGTTTTCTTTTCTGTTTAGTCTTTGTTTTTGTTTTGTTTTTGTTTTTGTTTTGTTTTTGTTTTTGTTTTGTTAAGTTAGTTTTTGTATTTATTTTATTTAGTCGTTATTTTTATTTTGTTTTTTATTTTGTTTTTGTTTTTATGGTATGATTAGTTAGTTTATTTCTGAGTGTTAGAAATACATTTTTATTTCAAACACTGCATTAAAAACAAAAAAACAAAAAAACAAAAAAAAACAAAAAAACATTCAAGTAAATTAAAAAACAAAAAAAAACAAACTTCTTCTTCTTCTTCTTCTTCTTCATCTTCTTCATCTTCATCATCATCATGGCTTACCTCTATTGTCTCGTACTTGTAGGATCTGCAGCAGTTCTACATGGTCCTCATTCTTTCTCTGCAGTGCTTCCACATGCTGATTGGCAAGGTAGAGCCGCTTCTGGAGGTCTGCCACCATAGCCTTCAAGGAAGCTACTTCCTCGCTCAGCGCGGCACACTCCCGTGTTCTCGCCAACAATCGCATGCCCAAATTGGTAGCCGAGACCGCATGGAGCACAGTTAAATTGTGGGACTCCTCCACCGCAGCCTTGTTGGACCTCTGTGCCACATGCAGGTGATCTGCCGATGTGAGTTTACCTGCCAATCATGCTGCCTAGCAGCACTGCTCTGTTCGGCACTGCCTCAGAAAAGTTTGGTATTACCTCAGCAAAGTTTGAGGCCGTACCGTGATGATATGTGGAGTTTGGGAAGACAGGGTTTGGACGAGCCCTTATCTGGGCATTCGGTGGTGCAAGGGATAGCTCAAGGTTGAGATCATCGAGGTGAGTGCATGAGGATGCCATTTGTTTTGCTTCTGAATTTTTTGATGTTTTTCCTTGAGTTTGCAGGAAGAAATGCTGGGTATCATCCGCTTGCAGAGGTGTGGTTTAAATAGGCATATGCTGATGAGAGAGAGCCAACACCATTTCGGATTTCCCGGGCATGCTCGACCTAATCGCTTCAAGGGGGAGCACCTTTACTTTCACTTTACTTTTCTTTTTACTTCCGTGTTTTCTGATGTTTTATGTTTTTGCCCGTTACTTTCATTTTCTAGTGCTTTGTGTTTTTGCCTTTCCCTTTCGGCTATCATCTTTGTTTTATTTTAGTTAGGGAACTGTGCATTCTTTTCCGTTTGTCATCTTTGTCTTATTTTAGTTTGAGAAGTGTGCTTTCTTTTCCGTTTGTCGTTTTTGTTTGATTTAAGTTTGGGAACTGTGTTTTCTTTGTCTCTTTCTTTTTCCTTCTGAAACTTTACTCTTTTATTTCTGAAACAAAAATAACAAAAACAAAAACAACCAAAAAAAATAAAAATAGTAGAAATCATTTCTTCAGAGCGCTAGGTGTCTCGACCATAGGAGCTTTGAGTTTGGCCCTCTGGCTGTCCTCTTCCGGGGCTTCACGTACAGCCTCTTGGGGCTCACCACATGAGCTCCCAAAGATCGCAATCTTAGCTTGAGCATAACTACTCTCGCGATCTGCTTGCTTTCGTTTACCCGGTCGGTCTAGGTCCTCCAGCTGCTTTCGCATGTCACGAGAATACAACTCTACCATCTTTGTTAGGTTTTTATTCTCGTCCCGCAATACTTATAGCTGGTGTCGATTCACCTCCACTATCCTTGTCCTCTCCCTTTTCAAGCTTTTTATAGCACTCTGACACTCTTCAACCATACTTCGCTCCGCCGCTCACTGACCTTTCAGAATCTCTACCTCATGGGACTTCGCAGTAGGCGATGACCCAAACTTGCAACACATGCTGTACTCTCACGCTCAGTGCCAGGGCATCACTCGTGACCCGGTTGTCATCCCTTGTCCCGAACACACGTATATCTTTAGGAGTTACTAAATTTTTGCCAACTCCAATGGCAACATCGTTGTCTAGGAGTATTGAGTCATTGACAGTCAAGGGCCCCCTTGCGGAGGCAAAGTAGGGTACCCATACCTGGTGCCGCCGCTTGGCCCCGTGTCTGAGTCGGTGGAGCTAGGTTGAGATCTAACGAAAATTGGTAGGAAGAGGCCATTTGATTTCTCACTTTTTTCTTTTTCTTGCTTCTTTTCTCTTTTGTTTTTCTGAGTTTGTTTTTCCCCTTCTTTTTCTTTCCTTATAGATGTAGTCTTTGACAAACCCTAGCCATTACAGCGTCTAACCATTTTCTAATCTCCAGCGTTCCTCGAGTCCCACAACCTTCGCACCCAACTCATTTATCACAATGTGTCTTTTCTAAACGGACGCGTTCAGTAAAGTCTTCGCCTTTCCATTAGCCCGTAATTTCCGCTTGTGAAATCTGCGCGCTTCTATCTGTCGACACGTGGCTTTTGCTTTCTGCCGTGACTAACCATGAGACGACATCAGGGACCACATTCCCTCTTTTCAGGAAATCCCGCTTTGCTCTCATAATTCACGTTTCATTTTAAAAAAATAAAAAAATAAAAAATTCAATAAGTAAATAAAACTTTTAAAATGTGTGGGCTTCGGAATTCATTTTTGGTCGGGTTTCACCTTAGTTTGGGTTTCAAAGTGAGTTAAATTCACCATGGTTTGTGTTTCAAAATTGTGGGCTTTGGGCTTCAAATTTTTTAGGTTTCAGAATTGTGTGATTAGGGTTTACTGTTTCGTTGTATTTTTTATTTTTTTGTTTGTTTTGTAATTTTTATTTTTGTAATTATTTTCTTTTTTTTCTTTTTTTATTTTTTTATTTGCTTTAATACCTTCATTTGTTATTATGACATTGCTTGTGGCTAATTTTTAAACATTGAGGACAATGTTCATTTCTAGGTTTGGGGGTATTAGAGTTTAGCATGTAAATTTGGTTTTTCCTTAATTTAATTTTTATTTATTTATTTTCTTGTTTTTGTTTTAATTTTAATTTTTTTTTTTTTTGAGTCTTGCTTTTATTTTTATTTTTGTTTTGTTTTTGAGTCACTTTCCGAACACATATGATGAGATTGTGATAAATGTTTGCATGACTTAAATGAAAATTAGATTTCATTTTATTTTATTTTTTAAAAAAAAATTATAAAAAAAAGGGTAAAAATTTAATTTTAAAAATAAATAAATAAAATTTGGCATTGTTCTAGCATGATATGTTCGAAACTTTTGCACTTGCCATTTGTTTCATAATTTTCCAATTAAAGGATTTGCATGATCTAAAGAATTGTATGAAGCATAAATTAGACTTATATAACCATATAATGTGAGCTTTTGAGCCTTGTACTTCATTTCATGAGTGTTATACACATACTCTTAATTTCTTGTCATCTAAGTTGTTGTTTGATCTCATTATTCATTGATTTGGTTGAACACTTAAAAGTCATTCATTCTTATGCAATTTGATTTCATGACATTTAAGAAATGATATTAAGGCTCTCTTTGGATCGTTTGTGCCTTTCAAGCTAACCTTATGCATGCTTAAGCATGATTTTCCATTGTTAACCATTTTGAGCCTACATGTAAACCTTTTCTTTCATTTAACCAATTATATTTCCTCACCTTAGCCTGAAAAACAAATATTTACCTTTCTAAGGAACTCATGAGCTTTAATTGGGATGTGTTTTTCATACTAGGTTTGGGAAGAGGTGTTACATTTCAAAAATATATATATATTCACACAATTGGTGAAAGAAAAGAGTAAAGTTGTGATTAAGTGGTGGTTGATTGATCGGTGCATATTTACATATCATTTTGTACCCTTCTAACTTATGATTTAGTTATGTTTTTGAGTTAAACTTGTGCTTTTAATAAGTTTTGTGCTTGTTTCAGTGTAATAAGCTTGAGACTCACTAATTGCATTTTGGAGACAAGTTAGCTCAAAACGGTGTCTGCAGATCAACCAACTTCACAGATTGGACTGTACTTGCTCAAGTAGAACCAGATAATGAGCCATACATCATTGGAAAGCTACGGAAGTCTATTTTCTGTAGAATTTTACGGTTCATGATTCCGAGTCTTCTAGAGAAAGTTATACATGTTTTGGCAACTTAAGGTCAAATTCGGCAGCATCTGCGTTACTGGGCCAAAAATCACATTTGAAGGCCTTCCGGATTTTTCCTTGAGTTGGGCTGCATATGCTTGGAAAGATAAGACAAAGAGCTTCAAGATCCATATTTTTCCAGAATTTTATGGATGGAGAAACAAGCCCAAAACGAGCCCACAAGCTGGCTGCAATGCATTGTCATGCATGACATATGCATGATGAAGTGTTGTTGATTGTGGGAAAGTTTGGTGAAGCATATTCAATACCTATTATTTGAGTGGAATTTTGCAGCAACCAAATGAATTGAAAGATGTTGAAGTGGATGATGCAACACTAAGCCTAAAGACAAGAGGAATTGTTTTCAAATGCAATTGTGTGTTAGGTTAGGTTGGTGAATTAAGTGTTGTGTGTTAGGTGAAGTTAGTGTGGTTAGTGAATTCAATTGTATATTCAGATTTTCATTTCCCTTAAGCCTATAAATAGGGAAGTTCTCTAAGGTTGTAATCACACCCCAAGGGGGGGAGCTCTCAAACACTTCTCTAGAGCTCCCTTCCCTTCTCTCCCTCAAATTCTCTTAGTTTCCCATTGTAGTTCTCAATTGTTGTAATAAGATCATTCTACTAAATTTTCTTTGTACTAAATCTCAAACACTTTTCCTTTCTCTTCTTCTAAATTCTTCAAACACTCTCTTCTCCAAACACTTCCCAAACACTTCTCTCATTTCCTTCATCAAATTCTCTAAAGCTTTCAAACACATGTTCTTCCAAAATCCACAAAGTTCTCAAACATCTCTCTACTTTCTTCTCTAAAAGTCTCCATGTCTCAAACACTTCACAAACACCTTTCTCTTCCTTCCCTAAGTTCTCAAATTCTCCAAGTTCACAAACATTCCCCAAGTTCTCACACATTCTCTTCCAAATTCCCCATTTCTCAAACACATCTCTCCAAGTTCACAAAAGTCTCCATGTTCTCAAACACTTCTCCTTCCTCTTCCAAATTCTCAAGTTCCCAAACACTTTCCTTTCTCTTCCAAAGTTCTCAAACACTTCCCAAAACTCTTCTCCCTTCTCTTTCTCAAACACTTCTCTCTATTCTCATCCAAACTCTCCATGTTCTCAAGTGTTGTACAAAACTTTTTGCTTCTTTTGTTTTCATTTCTGTTTTGTGTAGGAAAACTGAATTGGATCATTCAATCACCAATCCCTGTGGAATCGACCTCGCACTTACATATGCTAAACTACCAACGGCTCGTGCACTTGCGAGTATCACAAGTTGAGGATGCAGCTGAATCCATTTTGGTGCAGCTGAATCGACGCAACATTGATTGAATTTCCATTTTTGGGCCTTTAAAATAAATTGGTGGTTGTTCAATAAAGGAGTAAATCATTGTAAATGAAGGTATAAGGAGTTTTGATCATGTAAAAATAAATTCTCATTGTGATGATTCGAAGTCTTGTAAACAATAGTTTTATGCTCTTATATTTTGAGTTCCTTGGACTTTGTTTTATCCATACCCTTCATTTCTTACTCACCTTACACCCTTGGCCCCATTACAACCTATGTTAAAGACCTAAATTGATCTTAAATGTCATGTGGTTGAATTGCATTCATTTTTCTACTTTATGGTTTAACTCTAATCTCATGTTTATAACTGAGTGTTGCATTATAACCCTCTTCTGAGTGATTCATTTGTGAGAGGACAACTTTGGTGAGATTTGAAGTTGAACTTGTGCTTTGTATGATTTTTGAAATTGTGTGAAAACTAAGATTTGAGAATTTGTTGCATTTGGCAATCACACTACTACACTTTGAGCATATTATGTTTTGAACTTTGCTGCCTTGTAAATAATGTCTAAATTGAGCTTTTATTGTTAAAACTTTTGAGTCATGTGCATGAGTCATTACTCTTCAGAAAATGTTCGGAAAGATTGTTTTGAGTCTTATTTTTGTTTTATTTTTATTTTTGTTTTTGCTTTTATTTTTGTTTTTGTTATTTTGCTTAAGGACTAACAAATCTAATAAGTTTTCTAACCATTTTGTTTTGTAGAGTTAGAAAAACGTTTGTGGGTATCTGTATTGTTAAACCCTCAGGAGACACAACTCCTCCTACTAGGGATGCCTAGAGGTTTAAAGGTTTGTTGCATACGCTAAATGCAATCGAGTTACCTACGAAAGTGGTCTAATTAACTTCTTATTTGTTTTTTTCTTTGTTTTCCTTTTGTTTTGCTCGAGGACTAGCAAAATCTAGGTTTGGGGGTATTTGATCGGTGCATAATTACATATCATTTTGTACCCTTTTAACTTATGATTTGGTTATGCTTTTGAGTTAAACTTGTGCTTTTAATAAGTTTTGTGTTTGTTTCAGTGTTATAAGCTCGAGACTCACTAATTGCATTTTGGAGACAAATTAGCTCAAAATGGTGTCTGCAGATCAGCCAACTTCACGGATTGGACTGTACTTGCTCAAGAAGAACCAGATAATGAGCCATACATCATTGGAAAGCTATGGAAGTCTATTTTCTGTAGAATTTTACGGTTCATGATTCCGAGTCTTCTAGAGAAAGTTATACATGTTTTGGAAACTTAAGGTCAAATTCGGCAGAATCTGTGTTACTGGGCCAAAAATCACATTTGAGGGCCTTTCCGATTTTTCCTTGAGTTGGGCTGCATATTCTTGGAAAGATAAGACAAAGAGCTTCAAGATCCATATTTTTCCAGATTTTTCAGAATGAAGCCACAAGCCCAAAACGAGTCCAGAAGCTGGCTGCAATGCATTGTCATGCATGACATATGCATGATGAAGTGTTGTTGATTGTGGGAAAGTTTGGTGAAGCATATTCAATTCCTATAATTGAGTGGAATTTTGCAGCAACCAAATGAATTGAAAGATGTTGAAGTGGATGATGCAACACTAAGCCTAAAGACAAGAGGAATTGTTTTCAAATGCTATTGTGTGTTAGGTTAGGTTGGTGAATTAAGTGTTGTGTGTTAGGTGAAGTTAGTGTGGTTAGTGAATTCAATTGTATATTCAGATTTTCACTTCCCCTAGGCCTATAAATAGGGAAGTTCTCTAAGCTTGTAATCACACCCCAAGGGGGGAGCTCTCAAACACTTCTCTAGAGCTCCCTTCCCTTCTCTCCCTCAAATTCTCTTAGTTTCTCTTTCTAGTTTTCAATTGTTGTAATGAAATATTTGTGCTGAAATTCTCCTTAAGTTTTTCTTAGTTTCACTTTACTTTTCATTATGTAAATTCTTTTCTTTAGTTTCAAGTTTGATTAGTTTCCAAGTTTCAATTATGGTTCATGTTCTTATTCATTATGCTTATAAGTTAATATGCTAGTTTGAATGATTGATCACCATTTAGGCTTGCATGTTAGCTATCTTGGTTTGAATTAAGAGTATACACCATGATTTAATTCGAATTGAACTATGAATAGGAAGAGTATGTATGGACATTCGACAACAGGGATTAGATACATGCTTGGTTGTTTAAATTGTTCTTCTATGCTTAATGGGTTCCTAATGCTTAATTTTAGGTTAGACAACAAATGATCAAATTAGGGAATTAGGAACATAAGGTTAGGACCAAACACTATGGCCTAATCATACATTAGCTAGAATCAATCCATTAATCTAATTGAACTTAGGAACTTATCTACTTGAGTTAGTTATTTTCTTTCTTCCTTGTTTTATTTATTTCCTTTCTTTTTCATTTCTGTTTTGTGTAGGGAAAATGAATTGGATCATTCAATCACCAATCCTCGTGGGATCGACCACGCACTTACATATGCTATACTACCAAACGGCTCGTGCACTTGCGAGTATCACAAGTTGAGGATGCAGTTGAATCAATTTTGGTGCAGCTGAATCTACGCAACACCAGTTAAAAGGGAAGCATTTCTATTTTCCCTTTACTTTCTTTTCCTCCCTGTTTTTCTGTGCATTGTGTTTTGATTTCTTTTCAGTTTGTCGACTTTGTTTTATTTCCGTTGGGGAACTGTGATTTGTTTGAGAAGTGTGTTTTGTTTGGGAAGTGTGATTTGTTTGGGAAGTGTGTTTTGTTTTTCTTCTTTGTCTTTTGCAACTTTCTTTTCTTTTATTTCCGAAAACGAGACAATTAAAAATAAAAAACAAATAACACTAAAAAAAAACACGGAAAGGGCAAAGACAACAGACACACCAATAATACATTAGAAATCATTCTTTCACAGTGCTCATAGGACCTTTGAGTTTAGCCCTATGGCTATCCTCTTTCGGGGCTTCAGGTGTAGTCTCTTGGGGCTTATCACTCGAGCTCCCAAAGATTGCACTCTTAGCTTGAGCATAACCACTCTCGCGATCTGTTTTTTTGCGCTTACCCGGTCGGTCTAGGTCCTCCAGCTGCTTTCTCATGTCATGGGCGTAAACACTTACCATTTTTGAGAGATTTTTGTTCTCTTCCCGCAGCGCCTCCAGCTGGTGTCTCATTCACCTCCACTATCCTTGCCCTTTCCCTTTTTAAACTTTTGATAATACTCTGGCACTCTTCAACCACACTTCGCTCTCCGCCAACTGACCTCTTAGCATCTCCACCTCATGGGACTTCGCAATTAGGCGATGACCCACACTTGCAACTGTTGCGGTGCTTTGCACGCTTAGTGCCAGAGCATCGCTCACGACCCGGTTGTCATCCCTTTCTCCCAGCACTCGTATATCCTTGGGAGTCACTAGATTTCTAGCAACTCCAAGGGTAACATCGTTGTCCAGCAGTATTGAGTCATTCACTGTCACGTGCCCCCGTACAGAGGCAAAGTAGGGCATCCACACTGGTGCCACTACTTGGCCCCGGAGTCTGAGTCGGTGGAGCTAGGTTGAGATCCAACGAGAATGGGTAGGAAGAGGCCATTTGAACTTTCTTTTCTTTTGTCTTTCTTTTCTCTTTTGTGTTTCTGAGTTTGTGTGTTTTTCCCCAACTCTTTCTCTTCTTCTTTTATAGAGTTAGTCTCTACGTAACCCTAGCACTGCGCTTCTGCGTTTTGTGCGGCCCTTACGACCTATCTGCTGACAGTCGAGCTCACCCGTTCCCTAACCCCTTTAATTGCATTTCTGCTTTTCATCATTTTCAAGAAACAAAAGTCGTCACACCTTCCTATGAAGCCAATAATTCTGGCTTGGGAATGTGAGAGGGACCTCTGCTTGTTTGGGAAGTGTGTTTTGTTTGGGAACTGTGATTTGTTTTTATGTTTAATGTTGCGTAGATTCAGCTGCACCAAAATGGGTTCAACTGCATCCTCAACTTGTGATACTCGCAAGTGCACGAGCCGTTCGGTAGTATAGCATATGTAAGTGCGAGGTCGATTCCACAGGGATTGGTGATTGAATGATCCAATTCAATTTTCCTACACAAAATAGAAATGAAAACAAAAGAAACAAAACAAGAAGAAAGAATGTACATTACAAGAAAAATAAATTACAACTAAGAAAACATTAAGGAAACTAAGAGAACTTTGAGGAAGAAAGAAGTGTTTGAGAACTTTGAGGAGGGAGAAGAAAGTATTTGAGAACTTGGAGAAGAGAAAGGTGTTTGGGAAGTGTTTGAGAACTTAGAGAATTTGGTGAAGGAATGGAGAGATGTTGAGAACATGGGGAATTTGGAAGAGAAAGGAAGGTAAGTGTTTGAGAGCTTTAGAGAGGGGAGAAGTGTTTGAGAGATTTGGAGAATTTTGGAAGAGTAAGGAAAGTGGTGTTTGGGAACTTTGAGAATTTGATGAAGGAAGGGAGAGAAAGGTATTTGTGAAGTGTTTGAGACATGGAGATTTTGATGAAGGAATGGAGAAGTGTTTGAAGAAATTTAGAAGAAGAGAGGGGGGAGAAGTAAGTGTTTGAGAATTAGTAAAAGGAAAATGAAAAGTGTTTGAGATTTAGTACAAGGATCTTGTTACAACAATTGAGAACTACAAATGGAAACTAAGAGAATTTGAGGGAGTGAAGGGAAGGGAGCTCTAGAGAAGTGTTTGAGAGCCCCCCCCTTGGGGTGTGTTTACAAGCTTAGAGAACTTCCCTATTTATAGGCCTAGGGGAAGTGAAAATCTGAATTATACAATAGAGTTCACTAACCACACTCACTTCACCAACTTACAACACTTAATTCACCTAACACACTATTGCATTTGAAAACAATTCTTCTTGTCATTAAGCTTAGTGTTGCATCATCCACTTCAACTTCAATTAATTCATTTGGCTGCTGCAAAATTCCACTCAAAAATAGGTATTGAATATGCTTCACCAAACTTTCCCACAATCAACAACACATCATCATGCATATGTCATGCATGACAATGCATTGCAGCCAGGTTGTGGGCTCGTTTTGGGCTTGTGGCTTCAGTCTGAAAAATCTGGAAAAATATGGATCTTGAAGCTATTTGTCTTATCTTTCCAAGCATATACAGCCCAACTCAAGGAAAATTCGGAAAGGCCTTCAAATGTGATATTTGGCCCAGTAACGCAGATGCTGCCGAATTTGACCTTAAGTTGCCAAAATATGTATAACTTTCTCTAGAAGACTCGGAATCATGAACCGTAAAATTCTACAGAAAATAGACTTCCGTAGCTTTCCAATGATGTATGGATCATTATCTAGTTCTTCTTGAGCAAGTACAGTCCAATCCGTGAAGTTGGTTGATCTGCAGACACCATTTTGAGCTAACTTGTCTCCAAAATGCAATTAGTGAGTCTCAAGCTTATTACACTGAAACAAACACAAAACTTATTAAAAACACAAGTTTAACTAAAAAAACATAACTAAATCATAAGTTAGAATGGTACAAAATGATATGTAAATATGCACTGATCATTTAATGCTTTGAGATGTTTCACTTGCCCACGTACCCAAGTTTTCTGAATACAATGACTTTCCATTTTTACTGAAAATGTCTCATATGGCAGCTTCGAAGAGGGCACTTCTCATTCCATGTCTTCTTTTGGCAGGCAAACAAATTACAACAGGCAATGGGGTTTTCAGGATGCTCATGAGGTGATGGCCCATCAATGAGTATATTTGTGCAAGCATTCTATATATCATCAGTTATTCAGTTTGGAATTTCAGTTTGCAAGTGAAGGTGTTCTTTTCCAACAGCAAGTGATTTTTTTCCAATATATTGCAGTAGTGTTGTGTGTAGGTTAATTAGCATGCGCATACACGCTCTAATTTGAGTTTGTATTTGGAAATATGATGATGATTTCAATTATGTATTTAAATATGAGAAAACTTATGTATATATTTAATGTAATATTACATTCATATTTGGTTTTTTTATACCATATTTATTTCTTGTTCCCAAATGCCCACAGAACCTTAATTTTTTTAGTGGTATGTCTGTTTTTTTAATACATACACATATGAAACAGTAAAATAATTTTTAATAATACAGACAAAATATGTAATACATATTATTGGTCGCAAATTTGTATAGTACGAACATGTTATTGGCGACAGATGAGTTTTCTATTAGCGACGATGGACTGTGGTTGGAATTGAAAATTCGCGACGAAAATGAATTGGTCGTATAACAACATGCATGACCAAATGTCAATTTCGTGGGTAAACATATTCTACCACGCACTTTCACCGACGACCCAGGGCGACAAAGTAGTTTGGTCATGCATGGCCCATGGTGACCAAAATAGAACCATTGGCGACGAAAAGTGTTTGTCGCCAATTGTGTTTTTTCTTGTAGTGACATGACGCGAGAGATTAATTTATCGACTTATTATTTTGGAGTATACTACGACGGTACCTACAACACTACTGCCGTATTAATTTACCACGTCCTAAGTTCAAATTACCGTCGTATTTTTTATATTTATACGTCTTCCTTCTCTGTAAACTGCCATCTTATTTTTATTGCTTTTTAAAATTAAATATTTTTTTATTTATTTTGGTAATATCTTTCTTAATATCTATCAGGAAGAACTACTGCCAAAATACTTAAAACCATCACAAGGAACAACCTTTAATTTAATTCTCAAGTCAATAATCCTCAACAACATTTAATTCTCAAGTCAATCCTCAACAACATTTTCGTCTTAAAAGGCAAATCTCTACTAATCAATATTTAAAAGGCAAATACATCGTGGTTGTGTTCAACTATTTCTTCCTCTCATCCTTCCTCTCCTTCCTCTTGTTCTCGAAAACAAAATAACAAAACGAGTGTGAAAAGCTCACTTGAGAGCATTAGGAATGACCATCCTCGTATGCCTTCAAACAGGCAAGTGCGGCTGCACCACGCATGGTCTTGTGAGGAATCATTCTGCAAACCAAAGACAATTGAGTGAAATAAAGCAAAAAACGCAACTAAAAACATTTGCTTTCAGAAGTTGATGAGCCTTTGAAATGGTTTCTAGTTGGCTTCTTACCATTTGAAATCTGAAATGAATAACAAGCTAAAGTGACTCTTCAGATTTCGAATGGATAAGAAGCTAAAGTATCCACATTCAATTTCAGAAAGCCAAGGGCAAGAAGAAGTTGGAACCCTAATTGAAAATTGAGAGATAAAAAAAGGCGTGGAACAATCATATTTATACAAAATATCTTGAATATCCACGTCGGTTCTATTATAGCACTACTACGTTTTTCTATTTGCGCGACGATAGTTTGCGCGACGAAGGACAAATCGTCGCATAAAAGATCATAGCGCGACGGACAATTATATGCGTAGCACAAACTACAGCGACGAAGAAGTTTCGTCGCGCAAATAACCTCGCGCGCAGAAAGACAACCGTCCGTAAAACACGACTAATTCTTGCGCGACGACTAAACTCGTCGTAAATGACATCTTTGAGCGTGTTGTGTAGATTCAGCTGCACCAAAATGGATTCACCTGCATCCTCAACTTGTGATACTCGCAAGTGCACGAACCGTTGGTAGTTTAGCGTATGTAAGTGCGTAAGTGCGAGGCCGATTCCACAGGGATTGGTGATTGAATGATCCTGTTTAGTTTTCCTACACAAAATAGAAATGAAAACAAAAGAACATAAAACAAGGATTTTGTACAACACTTGAGAACATGGAGAGTTTTTGGAGAGAACAAGAGAATGTGTTTGAGAAACTTAAGGATTTGGAAGAGAATGTGTTTGGGAAATTTGGAGGATTTGGAAGAGAAAGTAAGGTGTTTGGGAAGCTTGGGGAATTTGGAAGGGAAGAGAAAGGTGTTTGAGAACTTGGAGAATTTGAGAACTTAGGGAAGGGAGAGAAATGTGTTTATGAAGTGTTTGAGACATGGAGACTTTTGGAAAAGAAGGGAAATGTGTTTGGGAAATTTGGAGGAGAGAAAGGAAACGTGTTTGAGAACTTTAGAGAATTTGATGAAGGGATGGGAGAAGTGTTTGGGAACTTTGAGAATTTTGGAAGAGAGTGTGAATTGTATTTGGGAAATGTTTTAGAGCATGGAGAACTTTGAAAGAGAATAGAGAAGTGTTTGGAGATTTAGTACAAAGAAAATTTAGTAGAATGATCTTATTACAACAATTGAGAACTACAAAGGGAAACTAAGAGAATTTGAGGGAGAGAAGGGAAGGGAGCTCTAGAGAAGTGTTTGAGAGCTCCCCCCCTTGGGGTGTGTTTACAAGCTTAGAGAACTTCCCTATTTATAGGCCTAGGGGAAATGAAAATCTGAATATACAATTGAATTCACTAACCACACTAACTTCACCTAACACACAACACTTAATTCACCAACCTAACCTAACACACAATTGCATTTGAAAACAATTCCTCTTGTCTTTAGGCTTAGTGTTGCATCATCCACTTCAACATCTTTCAATTCATTTGGTTGCTGCAAAATTCCACTCAAAAATAGGTATTGAATATGCTTCACCAAACTTTCCCACAATCAACAACACTTCATCATGCATATGTCATGCATGACAATGCATTTCAGCCAGCTTGTGGGCTCGTTTTGGGCTTGTGGCTCCATTCTGAAAAATCTGGAAAAATATGGATCTTGAAGCTCTTTGTCTTATCTTTCCAAGCATATGCAGCCCAACTCAAGGAAAAATCCGGAAGGCCTTCAAATGTGATTTGTGGCCCAGTAACGCAGATGCTGCCGAATTTGACCTTAAGTTGCCAAAACATGTATAACTTTCTCTAGAAGACTCGGAATCATGAACCGTAAAATTCTACAGAAAATAGACTTCTGTATCTTTCCAATGATGTATGGCTCATTATCTGGTTCTTCTTGAGTAAGTACAGTCCAATCCGTGAAGTTGACTGATCTGCAGACACCGTTTTGAGCTAACTTGTCTCCAAAATGCAATTAGTGAGTCTCAAGCTTATTACACTGAAACAAACACAAAACTTATTAAAAGCACAAGTTTAACTCAAAAACATAACCAAATCATAAGTTAGAAGGGTACAAAATGATATGTAAATATGCACCGATCAGAGCGACAAAACATCTATCCGTCGCACAAGGTACGATATACAAAACCATTAATCCTAAGCCTTAATTTTAATTTTGCCATCTAAATCATATGTTTTTCATTGATTTTAGTGAAGATCATCATTCATACCCTTTTAATTATGGGAATGGTAGAGGAGAATCTTTTTGTATGGTTATCAACCTCCATACGAATAAATTTCAGAGTTATCAATTTCCGTACGAATCTTTTTGTAGGGTTATCAACCTCTATATGTTTTGAAACAAAAAAGTGTTCATTCAACTCTACAAAACTAATTTCAACGATCCAACCATTAAACGTGTTTGTATATAGTGTGAGATCGTATACCCCAAGAATCGCAAATAACAAATATTCAGAGATCTAAAAATGGGACAAAATATTCAACGGTAATAAATAAAAATGTTTGCACGACAAATATTTGCGCGACGATGACGTAGATTCGTCCCCTTATGTTGTTTAGCGCGACCAACAAATAAATACGTCGCGCACAATAAATAGCGGGAAAACAAACAGTGTTCCAGATTTGCGCGATGAAATGTTTAGTCGCGCTAAGGTATAATGAGCGACAAACAAAATTCTCGTCGTCGTGCAAAAAGCGGGAAAAAAACCGCGGATTTCGTCGCGCTGTTATTCGAGCGACTATTTTGTACTTTGCGCGACAAATTTGTCTTCGTCGCGCAAACAGTGAAATTTAGTAGTGTAGATAGCAACGTCAAACTGAAATAATAATCGTTGTTTCGTAATAATTGTAGACCTATAAATTAACATAACCACATCATTTCCTTAAATTAAGGGCAACGACTTTCAAAGTAAACCACGTCGGTTATGTATAACATTACGACGTGGTAACATGTAATACCACTTCTACCAAAGTAAACTTTTGAAATACAACGTCGGTTTAGATAAACAAGCGTCGTTATAGAACGGTGATCCCTATACACATACCGCCGTCTAATTATACAAAACCACATATGTTATTCTTTAATGGAATCCACGTCGTATAATATAATAGAATCCATGTTCGTATATTTAAAAAACGACGTGTTAAACAATGTTACATGACGCGAGAGATTAATTTATCGACTTATTATTTTGGAGTATACTACGACGGTACCTACAACACTACTGTCGTATTTTTTTGCCACGTCCTAAGTTCAAATTACCGTCGTATGTTTTCTATTTATACGTCTGCCTTCTTTATAAACCGTCGTCTTATTTTTATTGCTTTTTAAAATTTGATTTATTTTTCTTTTATTTTGGCAATATCTTTTTTAACACAAAACATAATTTAATTCTCAATCCTCAACAACATTTTCGTCTTAAAAGGCAAATCTCTTCGTGGTTTCTTTTCTGACTTCACACTCAGCTTGTTCAACCGTTTTCTTCCTCTCATATGCAAGCTGGGTCCTCTCCTTCCTCTTGTTCTCAAGCTCCTGCACAGCCACAGATCAATATTTACTGATTAGATGATTTCAGGAATAATTTCAGATAATCAAAGTGTGAAAATCTCACTTGAGAGCATTAGGAATGACCATTCTCTTTATCTTATCATAAGGCATCAGGTATACCTTCAAACGGGCAAGTGCGGCTGCACCATGCTTGGTCTTGTGAGGAATCATTCTGCAAACCAAAGACAATTTATACAACGAAATTCCCCATGCTTGGTCTTGTGAGTGAAATATTTGCTTTCAGAAAGACAATTTTTTAGAAGTTGATGAGACAGAGCAAAATGGCAAGAAGAAGTTGGAAACTGAGAGTTAAAAACGCGTGAAAAATCATATTTAAACAAATAATATCCACGTCAGTTCTATTACACATAGCGACGTCATATTTAACAAATCAACGTCGTCATTTTCACTTCTGAAAAGAGAACGACGTCGTGGTTACAACTTTTATCGTGTATTCAAAAGAGAATGACGTCGTTTCAGGAACCCCAAAAGTAACCACGTCGGTTTCTTAAATACATAGTCGTTAAATTTAGAAGGACAACGTCAGTTAGATAAACAAGCGCCGTCATAAACACATCGGAATTCCAAAAGTAGTTTGGCTTTAGTGAATACCACGTCGGTTCATACTTATACACCGTCGTTATAACTAAATACTAGGGCGGTTTTTAATAAAAACATCGTTGAAATGACCTCTGTAAAAATATATAAACTTTTCGTCGCCTGACCTAATGTTCTAAGATTCTCTCTCACCCATAAAATATCTCAGTTTCCCTCTCATTTCCCAAAAGCAGCATCATCGTCTGAATCTCGTCATCGTCGTCGTCTTCTTCTTTGTCTCCAAATCACCATTTTCTTACGTCAGAAGGAAACTTTCTTTGCACGCCAAAGGTTTTTTCTCAATCTCTTCCCTTTTTTTACATTTCATTTGAAAGTCGTCGTTGTCTGGAAATAAGATTCTGTCAAATGAGGAAATCTTTCACTGCCTTTGATTAAATTCATTAGTCCATGACTCTCACGACGTCAAAAGACGACAGTTCTATCTTGTTTATGACGATAGAATCGACACACCGCGACGGTCGTTAAATTTGACCTAATGCAACATGCACGACGGTGGTTAATAACCGTCATGGTGTTTCAATTAATACGTCGAAAAAAAGATAAAACCGTCGTCTGGTTGGAGAAGAACGTCGTTTTTCTTGTATCCCAACTCTCAAAGACGACGGTTGTATTTTGTGTTTGACGTTGTAAATTTTAAACCACATCGGTTCTTAGGCAGAATAACCGACGTGGGGTATAAACATTTAAGTCATGAACGAGATAAAACCGTCGTCTTATTTCCGTACTTGGTATGAGAGACTGTTTAATAGGACGTCGCTATTTTCGTGTTACCGTCGTGGTGGTTTATTTACGACGACGGTGTTGTTTTACAACCGTCATTCAAAATTAAATATCACGGCTGTATTGTTTAGGACATTGTTTCTTTATTATTACGCCGTTCTTTTTTAATAACGGGCGTTGTTTTCGTTGCAGATTAATTAAAAATGGTTTCGAAATCTCAACGAAAGGAAGCTCAAGTGTCCAAAGCCAAATCAGTTTCAAAGGCTCAACTAATTGAAGCCAAATCTGTTTCCCTGCCGAACATGAGGGATAAATTCTCTAGATGTTCCCCTGCCGTTTGGCTCTTTACTAACATGTCATCCACATAGACCTCCATCGTGCTGCCGATTTATTTTGAGAAGATTCGATTGATCAACCTTTGGTAGGTCGCTCTCGACATTCTTTAAACCGAACGGCATGACATTGTAGCAGTATAGGCCTTTGTCTGTGATGAACACCGTATGTTCGCTGTCGGTAGGATGCATGAAGATCTGGTTATATCCAGAATGTGCATCCATGAAGCTCAGCAGTTCATGACCGGGCGTGGCGTCTACTCAGCTGGTCAATGCGTGGCAAAGGGAAGTTATCCTTCGGACAGGCCTTGTTGAGGTTGGTATAGTCTTGGCACATTCGCCATCTGCCTTTGGCCTTCCAAACCATCACGGAGTTCGCCGGCCAGCCTGGGTATATGGCCTCCCGATGATGCCTATGGTCATGAGTTTGTCCACTTCGCTTTTCATGGCTTCGTACCATTCGGCATCGTAGGATCGGCGCTTTTGTCTCAGCTGATGACGTCTGGGGATATACCTGACATGTCGTTGTAGGACCAGGCAAAGACCTCCGAATGCCGTCGAAGGAATTGGATGAACTCGGCTCGGAGGTTGGCGTGTAGCATGCTACCGATCTTCACACTCCGATCCGGCTGGCGTTCATCCAATGCCACGATTTCGAGGTCCTCGGTAGGTTGTGCTACCGGGGTTAGTGTTTCTTCCCTGGGATCGTTCACGGATCACTGCCGTTCAGCAGGCCCTCGACTGTGAAGGTCTCTTTCCGCTTCTTGAGGTGCCGTGGACTTCAATGCTGTGGCATAGCAGTTCCGACCGCTCACTGATCGCCCCGAATTGCCCCCGTGCCATAGCAAGTGGGGAACTTCATTCGTAGCATATGGGGGGATAAGTGGGCTTTTATTGCCGTGAGTGCCGTTCGACCAACTATGACGTTGTATGCAGTCGGGCAGTCCACCACAAGGAACTGGTCGTAGACCATGGCTCCCCTTGGGGCCATGCCGAAGGCGATTGGCAAGCTGACACGCCGATTGGCTGGACTAAGTCCCTTGAAAAACTTAGGAGGGGTGAGAGTTGCTGATTGATTTGGCTGTCATCTATTCCGAGCTCTTTAAATGCATCGGCGAAGATGATGTTTATCGAGCTGCCGGTATCGACTCAGGATTCGGCCAACGTCGAACTCGGCGATCTCAGCTCAGATGATTATGGGGTCGTCATGAGGGTAGAGGATCCCTTCTTCCTCTTCTTCGGAGAAAGTGATGGGCTCCCATGTGAAGAAAGCTGGAGGTGCAGCAAAAGAAGTATGGTATGGGATTGATTCCAACCACACTAACATGGACAAGATGAAGTGGGAGTTATGAGTTGTATTAAAGGAGGAATGGTGGTGTTGCATTTCATCATGATGTTCCTCCCTCTTAGCCCTATAAATAGAGAAGTCTTCAAGCTTCAAATAACACCCCAAGGGGGGAGCTCTCAAACACTTCTCTAGAGCTCCCTTCCCTTCTCTCCCTCAAATTCTCTTAGTTTCCTTTCAAGTTGTCAATTGTTGTAACAAAATGAGTTTACTAAATTTTCCTTCAAGTTTTCTTAGTTCCACTTTACTTTTATTTGTAATGTACATTCTTTCTTAAGTATTCAAGTTTAATTAGTTTCCAAGTTTCAATTATGGTTTTTGTTCTTATTCATTATGCTTATAAGTTAATATGCTAGTTTGAATGATTGATCACCATTTAGGTTTGCATGTTAGCTATCTTGGTTTGAATTAAGAGTATACACCATGCTTTAATTCGAATTGAACTATGAATAGGAAGAGTATGTATGGACATTCGACAACAGGGATTAGATACATGCTTGGTTGTTTAAATTGTTCTTCTATGCTTAATGGGTTCCTAATGCTTAATTTTAGGTTAGACAACAAATGATCAAATTAGGGAATTAGGAACACAAGGTTTTGACCAAACACCATGGCTTAATCATACTTTAGCTAGAATCAATCCGTTAATCTAATTGAACTTAGGAACTTATTTGCTTGAGTTATTTCTTTTTTTCTTGTTTTATTTATTTTCTTTTTCATTTCTGTTTTGTGTAGGGGAAATGAATTGGATCATTCAATCACCAATCCTCGTGGGATCGACCTCGCACTTACATATGCTATACTACCGAACGACTCGTGCACTTGCGAGTATCACAAGTTGAGGATCCAGCTGAATCCATTTTGATGCAGTGAATCCAACACAACAGAAGTGTGAACAAAACTCTTGTCTCAAACTTGAATTCATGGTGCACTGATCACAATTTGAAAACCAAGAGCAGTATTTGCACATGGTAGGACCGCCACTAACCTAAGGAAAGCCCAAACACACACAAGTAGAATGCATGCACTAAGATTCCCTAAACCACTAGGAAACAATAATGTTCACTATTACTACAGCAAAAGTTGCAGTTCGCAATAGATAAAAACCCTACACGCCGTACATCTAAAGAAGCCAGCATTTTGTTGTAGTAACCTCAAGGGCTCGATAGATAAAAACAAAAAACAAAAACAAAAGAAGCCAGCATTTTAAACTCAAGGGCTCGATAGATAAAAACAAAAAACAAAAACAAAAGAGGCCAGCATTTTAAACTCAAGGGCTCGATAGATAAACCCTCTAAACTACCTCTATTTTATTTTACTCTTATCATATAGTTTCTTTTGTTTAATATGAAGCAGTTGCTCAGTGGCCATCCGGATATGAGTTGTTGTTCTTCCGGTCCATTTTTAAGTGAATTGTTACTTTAAATTCCAATTATGCCGCACTACTACATTTTTTAGTTTGCGCGACAAATGTTTGCGCAACGACAATATAATCGTCGCGCTATGATATTTCGCGCGATGAAAAAATCAAAGCGTCGCACAAACTTCCTTGGATAATAATTTCATATTTGTTAATCTCGCGACTAATATATTTGTCACGCAAAGCACACTTTGCGCAACGAAAAGGTGTTACAGTTGCGCAAAAATGCGAAAAAAACCCGCGAAGATCGAATTTGGAGGCAAAACTTGCACGACAAAATATTCGTCTCGCGAAATATGTTTGCGCGACAAAGAGATATGCTCGTCGCGCAACATAAATAGCGCAGAATGTTTCAGATGTTTGCGCCACAGTTTGCGTAACGCAGAATTTATTAGTCGCGGAAGGTGTATACAACGGCTGCGTGCGTGTCAAACTCGGAGTTTGCGCGACGCATTCCAACACTGGCACGATGAACTTTTGCGGTACAAAAACTAGATCCATCGCGCAAAAAAGTGATGGCGGCACGGCTTTGCGCGTCGCTTGGCTGTAATTCACGTCGCTTGACTGGAACTGCGACGAAAGGTCATCTTTGTCGACCAAAAGTGCGATGTCGACACGTCTTTGCGCGTCGCTCAGATGTAGTTTGAGCGATGGATATTTCCCTTTGCGACGAAATATTTTACGCATCGCGCAAAGATGTGATGTCGGCTGGTCTTCGCGCGTCGCTGAGTCGGGGTTTACGCGACGGATTTTGTCTGTTGCGCGACTAACTTATTTGCGCGACGAACTATGTTGTTCGTCGCGCAAAACCGTCTTCTTTAACAGGTTCATTTCTGCCATTGCATAGGCAAAACTGATGCCTCTTCTTCTGCCCTCTCTCTCTCCGTTATCTCCGTTTTCTGAGCCTGCAAATTGGTTAGGACATATTGAAGAAGGTATTTTATTTGTTTTATATTTATTTGAAATATCAATTTAATTTCTTTATATATTGTTTTTGTGAAATTATATTTGTATTCGGTTGTTAAATTATGCACGGTAATGTACGAAGTTAATTGACATTAACTTCGTACATTTGTTGTTGTAAAGCTTAGTTCCCGTTCGAGGTTAGTTAGACCGCGCATGAGTGGGTAAACCACGACTACGGTCCAATTAATTCTTGAATTGTCCCATATTTTGGACACTTTGGAAATGCATAGTCGTGTCACGTAGTTTACAGCTACAGGATTAGGTTTCGATTGTAGAGATTTTGGTGTCATATCGGTACGTTCTTCGGGTGGTACGTAGGTATTTTATATCTACGGTACACCTCAAGAACTGTACCGAGATGCTGCCGAAATTCATCCACGTCAAAATCTAATCTCATGTAGCTGTAAATTACGTGGCATAACTATGCATTTCCAAATGGGATAGGGCCCTTACCGGAGGCATAAGGTGACGTTATGATTTTCTAAGAATACAACATAATCGTTGTATTGTGATTCTGGTTCCAGAAATTATGAGCAGAAGGTGGATACAGAACCCTAACAGGTGCGCAGACGAATACTTGGATGGAATCGAGGAATTTATTCACTTTGCACGGTCACACAACCCGGGTGCAACTAGAATCAGATGTCCTTGTAGGAGGTGCAACAACATGTTGTGGGATACAATTGAAAATGTTCAATTTCATTTAGTAAGGAATGGAATGATTGAGACATACGCAGGTGGAACCATCACGGGGAACAATTAGACATTGGTTCGTCTTCAAGGGCCACAACAGTGGACAATGTTGAACATATTGTGGATCCTAATGAACAAGTTATGGATATTATACATGATGCTTTTCCATTTGCATCAACCAGCAGCAATCAGGAAGGGGAAGATGACGTGCCTACACCAATGGATAGTGCAAGGTTCGAACAGGATGAAGAACTGTTAAGGGGGGGTCACAACCAGGTCAAGATTTCCTTAAACTCCAGTTTATTTTGACCAAGAATTTTAATATGATTTTTTATTTAACGTTCATTTTATATTTCTTTGCAGTCAAGAAGAACACCCGAGGACCCTATCGCCTGAGGACGGCCAAACTCACCCGGGTGACCAACATTCGTATCAACATCGGATACGACGCAGGCAGGGCATCGGGCTGCACCAATGGCGGACCAGCATAGCTACTTGGCCCACGACATTGGATCCGTCGTTCGGACTTATTGCCCGATGAAATGGAAGTCTTGGAAGGTCATGCCTGAGGCGGTGCGAATGGAGGTGTTCGAACAGCTGTCGGTATGTATTCTATACCTTTTAATTGTTTTCCCTTCAAATTTTATTTGTAATACTTAATGTATGTAATGAATTTATTGTAGACAAACTACAATTTAGAGAATGTCGGCGACGAGTTGTTGGCATACGTCAACGGACTCTTTGCTGAGAGGTACAAGCAGTGGAAGAGCGACCTGCACCACCACTTTCAGGCATATGATGATCCTATGGTTGCTCTTCAAGAGTTGCCCGAAGGAGCTTGAGGGCCGGGAGGATAGTTGGCAGTGGCTCTGCGGTCATTTTCAAGAGGCCGATTATGTGGTATTTTTTTTATATTAAGTTGAAACTTATTACACATTTCTTACTAATGTGTATTTAATTTTTTATATTTCATTTCATTTTCAACTAATACGTTTTATTTTTTGTATAACAGAAGAAGGCCAAAGCAAATAAGGGCAATAGGCAGAGGAAGGCTCTTCTCCACCATTCAGGTTCCAGGCCCTTCTCCTATAGAATGGAGGCGCGCCGCAGGTAATAATAAAGTCGTTTTTATTTATTTTTTATTATGTCATTAATATTAATTTGTTTTTTTCGTACTAACATTTTTATTTTCTTGTTCAATTTAAGGGGGGGTCCAAATTCCCAGAGATTGACGTCTTTGGAGACGTTTATGTTCGACCTGGGAATGAGTTGGCGGAGTCCCTTCATGTAAGTAGCCTTTAATTTAAATTATTATCTTTCGCGTTCAAGTTTTATGGTTATTATATGAAAGTTTTAATTAATATTTTATGTTATGTTTCAACAGACGACGATGATTCAGAAGAGCCAGTCGGTTCTTCATGAGTCCGCCTCCCAGCTTCCTCCCGATACGCCGCTTGAGTTCGTGGCTCCTCCGCAGGATGCAGGGTTTCAAATCCTGACTGAAACCTTGGATCAGACTCTCGGGAGACGTCCAGGGACATATTGTCGAGGGATGGGGAATGCCAGACAGCAGCCACCTAGACCCCGTGAATCATCAAGAGTCAAACAGTGAGGTGATTGCTTTGAAGACAGAGGTGGCTGAGCTCAAGGGTCATTTGTCACATCTTCTACAGTCCCTTGCTCACTCCGGCATTGCAATCCCTCCTTTTCCTCCCCCGTCGACCTCCGAGCCCGAGCATAGCCACCACACCTCTCCCCCTCCTGACAATATCCAGACCTTCGAGCCGCATTTGCCAGACGACAATGTAGATCTTGGAGGATTATTTGATTAGATTTTTAACTTTCTTAATTACATTTTCAATATTTCTATTGTACTAAATATATTCTATTGCAATTTCATTTTATTATTAAAAAAAAAATCAAAACTATTTCTGTTACCAAAAATAAATAAATTTAATTTAATTTAATTATAATATATTTATTTTTGCGTGACGAAATAATTCCGTTGCGCAAATTTAATTTTTAGAAAATACAAGACCGCAAAAATAATTTTAAAACAATTTATATTATTTTGCGCGACGATATATTTTTGTCTCGTACATTTTGCGACAAATACAGTTTCGTCGCGCAAATATTTAACTGACGAATGTACTCTCGTTGCGCACAGGGCTATTCCGTCGCAAGTCACAAACATTCTCTCGTCCCGCTAACTCTCAGCGACGACGTACATCGTCGCGCAAATTCCTCGCTACGCCTATTCTTCGTCGCACAACTAGTAGAGCGACGAGAAATCTCGCCGTCCCGATACTTGTAGTGCAACAAAGGTTACTCGTCGCTCCATTTGCGCGACGAATCCAGTATGGTTGTTGCGCAAATACATTCTAGACGATCTTTGCGCGACAGAATTTGCGCGACGATAATTATGTCGCACTAATACCTGTGCGACTGAAATTCTCTTTGCGCGACCAAATACTCTTCGTCGCGCAAGGAGTAAAATGTAGTAGTGCCGCTAGAAGTAAAGAGGACTACACACCACCCCTCCCCACGCAAGTAATTTCCAAGCCTTATATGTAGCCTACCACTTGTTTTCATTTATAAAAAAAATAAGGAATTTATAGTTCAAGTGATTAAGAATGTTTATCTATACATTCAAGTTTTACATTCAATTCCCATCTTTCTCAATATCGCTTGTAACAATCAGTTAAAAAATTCATATATATATATATATGAATTGTAAGAGCACACTACCATGGTGACTTTAAAATCTCTGCTGCCCCCCCCCTCATGCGCAATAGCTGACAAGGGACAAGAGGGGTTCCTCCTTTGTGATCACTTTTGTTCGAATTTGAAGTAGTTGTACTCTACACTACAACTTTAATGCATTGTGATGTGAATAATTGCAAGAGGATAATATCGCTCAAATTAGTATAGTAGTAAATAGAGTATTGTTTTAATCGGGATTAAGTTAATTTATTAAATACTAGAGTGATTTATTTCTAATTATATTTGAATTAAACGATAAGAGAATTATGATCATTAAAATCTAATTAAGCAAGAAATAAATTGAGATTAAGTAAATAATGTAAAAGATGAGAACAAAGATGATAAAACATTAGTACACCGATTTCACCTAGCTAATCTCACACAAATTCTTCCAGCTTGTTAATCCTAATTACTTAACATTTTAATAATCGTTTTCCTTTACCTCACCAATACTCTCTTCCGAGTTATATTAGTTGTATTCCTTACTATCAACCCACTCTATTCCGAGTTATGGATTTAGATAGCTAAGAACTCATTAAGATTTGTGGAAAATATTGAAGATTACACAAACCATAACCTAATCTTCAAGTCGGCTATGTAATTTATGGTACTTGTTACAAGAAGCTATTTATAAGGAAGCTTCTTCCAGTCTCAACCCAATTCTTCCAATTATACAATTAGTGGCCAATTAATTGAAAGCATTAAGAACGGTAACAAGCACTCAACATGTATAGACAAATAAAATTAACAGTATCAAAGAATTTGAGTATTCATAGCTAGGCTACATCGTAGCCCTAGTAAAAGAATTTGAGTATTCATAGCTAAGCTATTTTAGATATTATAGTGATATTTTGACAAAATATTGCTGAAGTGTGAGCGAAATTATCGACATTGATATTTTCCAATATTATCGATATTTATACGATATGTGTATGGATACATTCCTAAATATCCGTGATCCGAAAAAACGATAATATCCTCGATATTTTGTCGATCTTAAGTATCGATATTTTAGACTATGATCGAAACAAAATTCAACAATATTTTTTTCCAGACAGAGTACCTTTTCACCTGGTAGGATACTGCCCGTGTATTTATCATTTTTTGTGTGAATATGATTGATTTGGTTTGCCTAATTTTGATTTTGCTTAATTTCTTTTTGGATTGTATTTCTTTTATTTTATTTTTATTAAATATACTTGCACAGTCAAGATTTGAAAAAAAAATGAAAATCTTGAACCTTTCTCCACACAAAGTCATAGTCCTTTTTTCCAAGACTTTTCCAAGTGTTTTTTTTTTTTTTTTTTTTTTTTGCTGGAAAGACTTTTCCAAGTTGATCATTATGAATATTGCAGATATAACAAAGAGTAATAAATAAATCCATGTATATAATAGTAACTTATTCCATTTTCATAAGAACTCTCCAGAGAACAGAAGACTTTTCTTTTGAGCTTTCATCAATGGCAGGTAAGTACTACATATTATGATTAATATTTTTATTTGATTCAAGATCTTTTCCTTGATGTGATTCTATGTGTAAAGACCCGGTCCTAATCTAATAATTATATACTGAATTATTAAAGAAAAAGACAATGTTACCCCGGAAGATTTTAATAGGGTTACATGTTGACTTGTTGACCGGAGACTTTGGTGAAATTGTTACATCTTGGTCTGAAAAAGTGTTAAAATAATTAAAGTAAGAGTGAATGAATTTAAATGAGGAAATAAATTGAAATAAACATTTAAAACAAAATGATTTGAATTAATTAAGGTTTTTGAGAAATTAAAAATATTATTTAATATTATAAGGGGCAAAAAGGTCATTTTAAGTTTGGGAAGGAATTTGGGAATTTTGATTGTATCGTTGCTTAAAGCACGTCGAAATGAGTCCATAGACATGTAGTGGGCTCAAATCGTAGTTGTAACGAAGAAGTTACGATCAAAAGAAGTTCAGTGGCATAACCGTAAATATTTTGAAGTACAGTTTTAAAACCCAGATTTTCTTCCTCGCGAGCGGCGGGATTAGTCAACTTCTGATCGCGATTTCTCCCAGCTCCAGTCGTCGTTTCAGGCAAGACTAGTCCCAAACGAACCACCACACTTCCCTCTTTCAACCCCAGACCTTCCCCGCCTCGATCTCCCGCCGGTAGTCGCCGAAGTCAGCCACGAACCAGGTGGTCTTTGACAGATTTTTTCGTCAACCTTGGGTCGCTCATTCTCCCTCAATTCTCCACCATTTCAGGCGAGTCAGGTATGGAAATTCATCTACTTTTCGTGTTCTAGCTGCCTGTTGGGTAGGATTTCTGAAATTTTTTGAGAGTTTGTAGTGCGATTTTTGAATTCAAGTCGGCCGGTTTTCAATTTGAATTTCCGGCCATTTCCGGCCACTTTTTGAGGTATGTCCAAGAACAAAAGTGACTCCGAATTAGGTGTTTTACCTAGGATAGGAGTCTTGAACCGTGATTTTGAGATTTTTCAACGAAGCGATATCGCTTTGGACACTCACGCGCTCCAACGTGTGTCGCGGCGTGTGGCACTGGAGCAGATGGAAATTCTGTCCTAAAACAATCTCTTAGTTGTCACGAGCACATAGAAATTTGCGGATCTCAATTTGGGTAACGTTGGGACCTCGAACGGATCTCGCCTATTGAGCGATTTCCATACGTTTGACCGTTGGATCATAGTCAAACTGAAACATGTTAATCTAGGTAATTTCAGGATAGTGCAGGATTCGACGGATTTGTAAAACGGAGTCCGGATACTCCAGAAACGCCAACCCTAGGGCTGGGTTTTTAGTAACCGTCCGATTTGTACGATCGTGATTAATCCGACCGTCCAATTTCAGACCTAGTTTTTTAAATTATCGTTTGTCTTCGAAAAGATATTTATGCATATATACATTTATTTATATATTTCTGAAACCACTTAGGTACCCAAGGTTGCTTTCAGTCTAATAAATGTTACCTTCGGATTTATATTATTGCCTTTGATTTTATCAGTTGCCTTCAGATATGTCAGCATGCTTGACTACGCTCGCGAGTCCTAGAAGTACCTGGGACAGCGGGAGCGAGGTACGCGGGTCAGGTCAACTAAATGTCCCCTGAATCCCTTGAGGATTGCGGCTCGGGTTACTTTGTATTCTCCGAGGTCTCGCTGGGGACGCGTCACTTCGGTGGCGCAAGGACGTGTCACTCCGGTGGTGCGAGGACGTGTCACTACGGTGGCGTGAGGACGTATCACTTCTGTGGCACGAGGACGTGTCACTTCTGTGGCGCGAGGACGTGTCACTCTGGTGGCACGAGGATGGAATTGACGGAAACTAAAGGAATTAACGGAACAGGAATGGGGTACGCCTAGGTGGAGAGAGTTTCAATTCTGAAATATTCTTAAACTAAAATAAAAGGAGTTCAGTGTATGTCATTTTTGTATTTAGAATATAATTGGTACGAATATTTGAGAGAGCTACGTGTGGCTTGATCCCTTGTTAAGGGTACGTAGGCAACCTAGAGTTAATAGGTGCAGCCGCGATATCAAGTAATATAAAATTGAGATCTAATATTGTTGGGCATGTCCTAAAGAACTGAAGTGATTGTTATTAGCAGAAAGTTTTATTCGATTTATTGAGGCATGAGGCCAGAATGATTTGATACTTGATTTCTGAATTTAATTCGATACATGTTGGCGGTTGGGTTATATTTATATGCTTGTTTTACATGTGGTAATTTTTTTGGCAATGTTCAATTTACAAGGGAGACTCTGCGAATTTTCGGCAGAAGTCGCACTTGTTTTTCAAGTGAATTTTAGTTAGAAGGGAAATTTTGGTCAATTGTGCCCGGCAATTGCCAGGTGCCGAATACGCACAGGGTTTCGACTCTGGATTCCAAAGTGGAATTTGGGTCAGGTCCTGTCATAGTGTATAGAGGAACCAGTAAAGGGTTTTGTTGCCATCTCCTTGTGCATGTATTCAGCTTCATTTGGAGACCCATATTGTACAGAGGTAATGATAAAAAAGGAAATAATAAATAAAAAAGTCCTGATAATCAACTTGGATTAGTATAGTCAAGACTCAAAAGGTATTTTATGTGGGTGGAAAATTTTCGTTTTTCCTATTGGCGTTCATGTTTCTTTCACATGATGGGACATAAAAAATGTTGTAGATCCAAATTGAAATGGTGAAGGCTGATACTAATATTAAATAAATTATCTTTAGACAAATGTAATCGCATGATGACAAATGCTAATAAATTATGTAAATTTATTAATCATAAACAACTAAAAACACTAACCCCATCAAATTTTTATTGTTATCATCAAATTTCTAAAAACACTAAACCCTAGGAAGTTCGCACCCACATGCGCCAAAGCTCCTATACTCAAACTTTTCTTTGCGTTACTTTCTCTGAATCTGAATCTTATTTCTCTTATATATATTTATGTATTTCTTCTTCTTCTACATGCCATAAGTATATTGATACATGTTGAGTAAGTATTATTTCTTTTTGTTCTTGTGTATTTGCCATAAACATTTTTGAATTCTGTAATATATTTCGGGTTCAAGCTTGTACATAATGACTAGTTTCATGTTGAATTTGATATAACTTAATGATCAAAATAGACGAGCTATTTCATAAAGGATAACGACACATAGGACTAAAAATAAACTGGTAAGTAACCAAAATCCTAATTAAGTAAGGAACCAAAGTCCTAACTAAGGACTCGCCAAGTCTTGTCCTCCATCCTATCATAGTGAGAGTCGATGTCGGCAGTACCGGCAATGTGGACATGTAACTTTTTAAACTTAACTGTGATTGAATGAAGATTATGCTTATAATTCTCCTTCAACTATATAAAACTGTTATTAGAGAACTTGGAGGAAGAGAGAAGAAACAATCATGGGTTATACTGAAATTGGTTCGTTTTAGGGTTTGATGTTGATAAGCCATAAATCTAGAGATTCATTTTGGACAATTAAGTTTTCATAAACTGTTTGTTTTTAAGATTCAAAAAGAGTTATGCCAAGATAAAAAAGGACACGTACGTAATGCCAAGACACAGCAATGTCACAGTTCAAACAACCGAGACCACTCGCTGGTATTTGAATACGTGAAGTGTGAACAAAACTCTTGTTTCAAACTTGAATTCATGGTGCAGTGATCACATTTTGAAAACCAAGAGCAGTATTTGCACATGGTAGGACCACCACGAAAACCCAAACACGCGCAAGTAGAATGCCTGCACAATATTAAGTACCACTAAGATTCCCTAAACCACTAGGAAACAATAATGTTCACTATTACTACAGCAAAAAAACCCTACACGCCGTACGTCTAAAGAAGCCAGCATTTTTCTGTAGTAACCTCAAGGGCTCGATAGATAAAAACAAAAAACAAAAACAAAAGAAGCAAGCATTTTAACCTCAAGGGCTCGATAGATAAACCCTCTAAACTACCTCTATTTTATTTTACTCTTATCATATAGTTTCTTTTTTTTAATATGAAGCCGTTGCACAGTGGCCATCCGGATATGAGTTGTTCTTCTTCCGGTCCATTTTAAAGTGAATTGTTACTTTAAATTCCAATTATGCCGCTAGAAGTAAAGAGGAATACACACCACCCCTCCCCACGCAAGTAATTCCCAAGCCTTATATGTAACCGTTTTGTACCACTTGTTTTCATTTATAAAAAAAAAAAAAGAATTTATAATTCAAGTGATTAAGAATGTTTATCTATGCATTCAAATTTTACATTCGATTCCCATATTTCTCAATATTGCTTGTAACAATCAGTTAAAAAAATTCATACATATATATATATATATATATATATATATATATTGTAAGAGCACACAACCATGGTGACTTTAAAATTAATCTCTGTCCGGCCCCCCCCTCATGCGCAATAGCTGACAGGGGACAAGAGGGGCTCCTCCTTTGTGATCACTTTTGTTCGAATTTGAAGTATTTGTACTCTACACTGCAACTTTAATGCACAGTGATATGAATAATTGCAAGAGGATAATATCGTTCAAATTAGTACAGTAGTAAATAAAGTATCGATCCCAATAGGGATTAAGTTAATTTATTAAATACTAGAGTAATTTATTTCTAATTATATTTGAATTAAACGATAAGAGAATTATGATGATTAAAATCTAATTAAGCAAGAAATAAATTGAGATTAAGTAAATAATGTAAAAGATGAGAACAAAGATGATAAAGCACTAGTTCACCGATTTCATCTAGCTAATCCCACACAAATCCTTCTAGCTTGTTAATCCTAATTACTTAACATTTTGATAATCGTTTTCCCTTACCTCACCAATACTCTCTTCCAAGTTATATTAGTTGTATTCCTTACTATCAACCCACTTTATTCCTAGTTATGGATTTAGATAACTAAGAGCCTATTAAGATTTGTGGAAAACATTGAAAATTACACAAACCATAACCTAATCTTCCAAGTTGGCTATGTAATTTATGGTACTTGTTATAAGAAGCTATTTATTAGGAAGCTTCTTCCAGGTCTAACCCAATTCTTCCAATTATGCAATTAGTGGCCAATTAATTGAAAGCATTAAGAACGGTAACAAGCACTCAACATGTATAGATAAATAAAATTAACAATATCAAAGAATTTGAGTATTCATAGCTAGGCTACATCGTAGCCCTAGTAAAAGAATTTGAGTATTCATAGTTAAGCTATTTTAGATATTATAGTGATATTTTGATAAAATATTGCTGAAGTGTGAGCGAAATTATCGACATTGATATTTTCCAATATTATCGATATTTATACGATATGTGTATGGATACATTCTGAAATATCCGTGACTCAAAAAATCGATAATATCCTCGATATTTCGTCGATATTAATTATCGATATTTTAGACTATGATCAAAACAAAAATTCAACGATATTTTTTCCACACAGAGTACCTTTTGACTACACTATACGTCATCATTATTTCAGATATATAACAAAGATTAACTTTTAAAATCAACTAATTTGAAGCTTCATTCCATTGGTAATTGCTTTGGCAAACTTTTTATCTTCTATTTCTTTTCACCTGGTAGGATACTGCCCGTGTATTTATCATTTTTTGTGTGATTATGATTGATTTGGTTTGCCTTATTTTGATTTTGCTTAATTTCTTTTCTTTTATTTTTATTAAATATACTCGCACAGTCAAGATTTGAAAAAAAAAATTGAAAATCTTGAACCTTTCTCCACACAAAGTCCTAGTCCTTTTTCACAAGACTTTTCCAAGTTGATAATTAGGAATATGGCAGATATAACAAAGAGTAATAAATAAATCCATGTATATAATAGTAACTTATTCCATTTTCATAAGAACTCTACAGAGAATAGAAGAGTTTTCTTTTGAGCTTTCATCAATGGCAGGTAAGTACTACATATTATGATTAATATTTTTATTTGATTCAAGATCTTTTCCTTGATGTGAGTCTAGCTATGTGTGTATAGAGGAACCAGTAAAGGGTTTTGTTGCCATCTCCTTACCCATCTTGTATAGAGGTAATGATAAAAATGTCCTGACTCAAAAGGTATTTTATGTGGGTGGAAAATTTTCGCACCCACATGCGCCAAAGTCTTTTACTCACTTCTATTCTTTATTGAACTTACTAATGGGGTGTAAACTGGTGTTGAGAGAGTACTTAGGGTTAGGAGAGGGAGTGTTTGGTTGAGGAATTTTTTCAAGCAATTGATCAAATCCTTGATGTGATTCTATGTGTGTACAGAGGAACCAGTAAAGGGTTTTGTTGCCATCTCCATGTGCATGTATTCAACTTCATTTGGAGACCCATCTTGTATAGAGGGAATGATAAAAAAGGAAATAATAAATAAAAAAAGTCCTGATAATCAACTTGGATTAGTATAGTCAAGACTCAAAAGGTATTTTATGTGGGTGGAAAATTTTCGTTTTTCCTATTGGTGTTCATGTTTCTTTCACATGATGGGACATAAAAAATGTTGTAGATCCAAATTGAAATGGTGAAAGGCTGCTACTAATATTAAATAAATTATCTTTAGACAAATGTAATCGCATTATGACAAATGCTAATTAATTATGTAAACTTTATTAATCATAAACAACTAAAAACACTATCCCCATCAAATTTTTATTGTTATCATCAAATTTCTAAAAACACTAAACCCTAGGAAGTTCACACCCACATGCGCCAAAGTCTTTTACTCACTTCTATTCTTTATTCAACTTACTAATGGGGTGTAAACTGGTGTTGAGAGAGTACTAGTGTGAAAGGGTGGACTTAGGGTTAGGAGGGGGAGTGTTCGGTTGAGGAAAACGCTTAAAATCAAGACTACTGGTGCATTCACTAGATGGGACTCTGATGGGACTGAATCTAATGGCAGATAAGATGTAGTGACAATATTCAAATACGCTATATCTCATGCTTTTTTACCAGGTATGCCACGAACCTTGGAATTCTTAAAGCAAACACCCAAAATAAAAAGTGCAAAAATATACAAAAAAATCTTGCATTTCCTCCTGAAATTATTCAAAATGACGATTTGTTCCTGCATGGTACTCCTTTCACACAACCTAGTTAGATTTATGTCATTTAGAACAGAGTTAAAGGTATCGGTGAAGTGAAAGTGTGAGGTTGTGTTTAATGATACTTTAACAAGTGTCCAAAAATTTGATATACTTTTATTTTTACTTTTTTATATATAAGCCATTCACCTCATTGTGGTAATTTTAGTTGTCATTTGTGAAGAGAAAAATTTTACTTGTCATTTTATGAGTGTGAACATATAATTTATCAAATTCCTTTTATTTTCTTTTATCGAATATTTTGGTCTTTGAGACTTCACATTTCTTATGGTGAAAAGCGAGTGCAAAATCTTGTTCACGTTAGAGGTATTTTTGGGTAAGAATACCGCATACAACAACTCTCTCTTATACTCATAGGGTTGAACGTGACCAAAGTGCAAGGGCCCCTACTCTTTTAGTGACTACAATTGCGCACAACCCATGAGTTTCACTTTTTAACTTACTGAGCCACATCTCTAGGCATTCATCTATTTAGCCACATCTCTAGGCATTCATCTATTTAGCCACATCTCTAGGCATTCATCTATTTACCTTGTATTGATAAGTTCTATATTCAATTTACTAACCTTGTATTGATAAGTTTGTTGAAATTGAGAAAGTTCTATCTGCTCAATCTATTTACCTAAATTTTAATTTTGTTTTCTCTACTACTTATTTAATAAATTTAAAATAGGCTATGATAAACCTAAAAAAATTCGAAACTATGAATAATTTTTTTTGACGAACATGACCGAGAATTATTGTTAGTTTGATGACACAAAAATGATTGTGGAAAACCCATGCCAGTAGTAGGAGATGAACAATCCCCATAAAATCGTTTATTGTTTTCATTTCTACTAGAGGTGCAAGTTGGATTGAAAATTTCAATTCCAGCCGATTCCAATTTGAAAATTTCCAATTTTTGCACCTGAATCAAATATGACATTAAAAAAAAGTTTTGAAATTCAAAAATTGTGAAAAAATTGGATTGGAATCAGAACACAACTCAAGACTCTGAAAATTCCAAATTTCGAAATATATTGGGGTTTCAATTTTGAGCCGATCTTAATGTTTCAAATGCTTGAAGCATGTTTAAAATTTGAATTATTTTCCGAAGTTTTTCAAAAAAAATTCTGAAATATATAAGTTTCGTAGTTTTCCAAATATTTTGAAAATTTAGAGTTTTTCGGAATCCGAATAGATGTTGAAATTCCCAAATTCTTTGAAACAGAAAATTAGTTCGTTTTAGGGTTGGATGTTGACAAGCCATAAATCTAGAGATTCATTTCGGACAATTAAACGTTTCATAGACAGTTTGTTTTTAAGAACCAAAAAGAATAACTAAAAATATTAATGAAAGCAACGAGACCTTGCAGGAGTGTAATAATCGCCCATGAACAAAGATGTTGGGATTTTTGACTTCAACAACGAATATCATGAAGGTGAAGGGGAGGTGGTGTTGAGATGAGCATCAAGCATGCAAGGAAGGGTTGAGACTACAACATTGATGACAATAGAATTCGTTCAAACAAAGGCGACCGTGTTGGGATTGGCAAATTTGGCAACAAGTACTACAACAAGTCCAGCGCATCATTTCCACACATTTGCTTGAACTAAAATTCCAAAAAATTTCATGGGCTCACATTACATATGTGTATAGAATTGGGGATTTTACCCCTAGCAAAGATACATTAATATTAGGGTTAGCATGTATAAAGTTTTTTATTTTATTTTTTCTTAAAAGAAATTAACTAAATCATAATCCTGTTAGCGAGATATCCTAGCCCTATTTGGATATTTCCTTCTTATTGTATTAGGATTTTATTTCCTTTTGTATAGATATTATGTAATTAGGATTCCTTTTATTTCCTAGTTTAACCCTACTAGGGTTTGTAACCTTGTATTATAAATACCTCCTTTCGGAGAATGAAATATATCTAAAAATATTCTACCGTATTGTTTGGCTTGGCATCAGAGCCCACTTTCTGGTGACCTGTGTGTGTTGTGCCCACCCATATTCTCCTGTGTGTCCTAATTTCTTTTAGAGTTCTTGTGCCCATGTCTGTGCTGTGTTTGTCGTATCCGCTTCGTGTTGTATTTTTTCCGTTGCTATCATGAGTGATGATTCTAAGGTTGTGGTTGGTCCTAGTGCGTCTACCCCAAAGGAGGAACGTCCCTCGCGTGATTACTCTACCCCGATTACTTCTGACAAATTGGATGGCTCCAATTATGCCTCTTGGTCTCGTGGTGCGTGTATTACAATTACTAGTCGTTGTATGGTAAGTTGGATCAATGGGAAGAAGCCTGCTCCGTCTCCAGATTCCGCTGCCTATGCCGAATGGGAAGAAGATAATTGCCTGGTGCAGTCATGGCTTCTCAATTCCATGACTAAACCAGTTCGTGCCTTGTTTGAACATGGTGATACCTGCTTTTGATATATGGGAGGTTGCTCGGAAGACCTATACCTGTGACTCAGAATAGTTCTTGTTTGTTTCAAGTCCGACGACAGTCCATACATACATGTCAGAATGGTGAATCTGTGAAAGTGTTCTATGAAAAACTCCATGCTATCTGGCAAGAGATTGATTGTCTGCGTCCACATGAGTTTAGTTGTTTTACTTGATAGGACTCATCGTCTGAAAAAAATTGAAGCCGATCGAGTTTATGATTTTCTTGGAGGACTTGATCCACCGTATGATGGCGTCCCGTAGCCGTATTCTTGCTCTAAGTCCCTGTCTCCCCTTCTCTCTCGAAGCCTATGCCATGGTCATGGAGGAAGACACCCGTCAGTCCGCTATGCTTGGAGGAGGATCACTGGCTCTCATAGTTGACCTAGCTCATCAACGACCGGTCGCCCAGCACGACACGAGCGATCACTCCCCGTCTAGAAAATTTGGATCTTCTGCTGGGTCTCGTCCTTCTAGCTCTACCCCTAGCTTTCTTGATGGTCCACCTAAATGTCTCTATTGTAATGGGAATCATTATTCTGAGAAGTGTTTTAAGGAGCATGGTTACCCTGATTGGTTTGCTGACTACAAAGCTCGTATGTACGGCCCCAAGGCCACCTGCACTATGACTCACGATGAGGCCCGTCCTCAGGCTCCATCTGCAAATCTATGTGCTTCCGATACTATGCCAGGTATGGATTCTACTACTTGGATAATTGACACTGGTGCTTCTGATCATATGACTTATAATGATAATATGTTTGATGAGTTGTCTCATAACCCCCGTGATCCCTATATTACTAGTGCTAATGGTTTACCTTCTCCAGTTACCGGTGAATGTACCATCCACCTCACTCCTTCTTTACCTCTGTCTCGTACACTCTTGGTTCCCAATATTCATTGCAATTTGTTATTTGTTGGGTGTTTACTTGATACACTTAACGCTTCTGCTACTTTCTATTCTCTACCCATTATTTTTTCCAGGATCTCAAGATTCACGAGAAGATTGGGCATGGTAAACGGATAGGGGGGTTGTATTACTTAAGTTGCCGGCTGCAGCAGTTCGTGGTTGTGTTGCTAATAAAGTTCCGAGTGGCAGTGTCAAAGACAAGCAACAACTTTGGCTATGGTATCGTTCCTTAGGACATCCGTCATTTGGTTATCTTAGATATTTGTTTCCTTCGTTATTTAGTTCGTGTGATGAGTTTAGCTTCAAATGTGAGACTTATGTAATGGCCAAGAGCCACCGTACTATTTTTCCCTTAAGTAATAATAAAGATGCTTTGCTTTTTGAGTTAGTACATTCTGATGTATGGGGTTCTGCTCGTGTGACTTCCCATGGTTTCCATTGGTCTGTTACATTTATCGATGACTGCACTCGCTTAACATGGGTGTATTTGATGAAGAATAAACATGATGTTGCCTCTATTCTCCCTGAATTTTGTGCCATGGTATCTACTCAGTTTCATGCTCATGTTAAAGTGTTTCAGACTGATAATGGCGATGAATATGTGAATCATACCTTGACCCAGTTCTTTTGCGATCTCGGTATCATTCACCAAACTACCACTCCATTCACTCCTCAACAGAATGGCGTGTTTGGAAGGAAGAATCGTCAGTTAGTTGAAGTTTCCCGCTCTCTTATGTTGGATATGTCTCTTCCCCATCATCTTTGGGGACATGGTTCTTGATTTCAAGACTCCGCTTGATGTGTTGTGTGCCCATACTTCTCCAGTTTCGGTCTCTAAGTTACCTCTGAAGGTGTTTGGGTGTGTTACTTATGTTAATGTCTACTCCCATCAACGAAGCAAACTTGATCCTTGTGCTCCCCGCTGCGTCTTTATTGGCTATTCTACTACTCATAAGGGTTATAAGTGCTATCACCCGCCTACTCAGAAGGTACATGTTACTTTGGATGTCACATTTCATGAAGAAGTTCCTTATTATGTTTCCCCCTCTTCTTCAATTCAGAGGGAGAGAGGGAGTGAATTAAAGAGTTTCAGAGTGGAAAATGTGGAAAATCTTGGACATGAAGAAGGAATTTCTGGCGACAGGAAGCGACCGGTCGCAAGGAAGAAGCTATCGGTCGCATGGAAGACACGATCGGTCGCAACGATCCTGCCTGTGCAACGACCGGTCGCATAGAAGTGAGCGACCGATCGCCAGCCTCAATGAGCAAAGACAATGACGATGCAACTGACGCGACCGGTCGCCCAGAGTGTCACGATCGGTCACTAGGTGATATTTTGGAATTTTTCGACTCTTCCTTAGAAGGACGTAATAATGACACTAGCGACTCTCGTCCAGATGAAATTGATACAAGGCCCCCCTCTGCCTTGCCACCTCCTCAATCAACTCGTGATAATGAGGTACTTTCTAGTGATGTGTCTACTTATTCTTTGCCCCCACGCACTACCAGTGGGAAACCTAAAATACAATATTCCTGATGTACATGCCAAGTCCAAATATCTCATTAACAATTATATGTCAACTCATCGTTTATCTAAGTCATATGCATCATATTTGTGTCAATTATTTAGTGTATGTGTGCCAACTAAGTTGCATGATGCTCTATCTGATCAAAAATGGGTAGATGCAATGCATACCTGAGATGGAAGCCCTGAACAAGAATGCCACTTGGGAGTTAGTTCCTTTACTAAGAGGAAAAAAAGGTTGGGTGCAGATGAGTGTTTACTTTGAAGCACAAGGCTGATGGTTCCATTGACCGTTACAAGGCAAAATTGGTAGCAAAAGGGTATACTCATACCTATGGAGTGGATTACACAGAGACTTTTGCTCCAGGAGCGAAGCTCAATACTGTGCTCGTACTATTGTCCTTAGCTGCTAACCATGATTGGCCGTTGTTACAATTTGATGTAAAAAATGCATTCCTCCATGGTGACCTCAAGGAAGAAATATACATGGATCCTCTGTCGGGTATCCCTTTGACCTCTAAGGAGGGTATGGTGTGCAAGCTACAGAAATCCTTGTATGGATTAAAGTAGTCTCCAAGAGCTTGGTTTGGGAGGTTTGCTGCATCTATGAGGAAGTTTGGGTATGTACAATGTAACTCGGATCATAATTTGTTTCTTGAAACGTAGAGAGGTAAATTGACAGGTTTAATAATTTATGTTGATGATATGATTGTAATTGGAGATGATCAGGTAGAAATAGAGAGTCTTCAGGAAATATCTTGCATCTGAGTTTGAGATAAAATCATTAGGTGACTTGAAATACTTTCTTGGGATTGAAGTTGCTAGATCTAAGCATGATATTTTTTTGTCCCAAAGAAAGTATGTTTTGGACTTGCTTGCAGAAAGCTGGAATGTTGGATTGTAAACCCATTGATACTCCTAGTGAACAGAATCACAAGTTGAGGTTATATCCTGATCAAGCTCCTATTGATAAGGAGCGCTATCAACGGCTTGTGGGAAAATTAATTTATTTGGCTCATACACGTCCTGATATTGCATATGCAGTGAGTGTAGTGAGTTAGTTTATGTACTCATATAGTGAAGACCATATGGGTGCCGTGACACGTATTTTGAGATACCTCGAAGGCACTCCTGGAAAGGGGTTAATGTTTTTCAAGTATGGTCATACAGATGTGGAAGGGTACACAGATGCTGATTGGTTAGGTTCAGCTACAGATAGGAGCTCGACATCTGGGTATTTTATATTTGTTGGTGGCAATCTTGTTGCGTGGAGGAGCAAGAAACAAAAGGTGGTGTCTCGATCTAGTGATGAGGCCGAGTATCGGGGAATGACCCATGGCGTATGTGAGTTACTATGGTTGAGGAGATTGTTGAGAGACCTTGGTTTTGGGCCTAAGAAACCCATGGATTTATATTGTGACAATACGGCTGCGATTGCAATTGGTCATAACCCTGTACAACATGATCGTACGAAGCATGTGGAGGTTGATCGAAATTTCATTAAAGAAAAGTTGGATGCTGAGATTGTTTCCTTCCCGTTCATCAGTTCTAAGTATCAGTTAGCCGATATTCTTACGAAAGCGGTTTCTACAAGCATCTTTCTCACCTCGCTTGACAAGTTGGGCATGCGTGACGTTTTTGCTCCAACTTGAGGGGGAGTGTTAGTGAGATATCCTAGCCCTATTAGGATATTTCCTTCTTATTGTATTAGGATTTTATTTATTTCCTTTTGTATATATATATTATATAATTAGGATTCCTTTTATTTCCTCATTTAACCATATTAGGATTTGTAACTTTGTATTATAAATATCTTCTTTCGGAGAATGAAATATATCTGAAAATATTCTAGCATATTGTTTGACTAATCCAAGTTGGAATTCTTATTTAATACTTTATTACATTTGGGATAGATTATAATATCATACAATGAAAAGTATATATGAATGATTAGAGGACACAACAATGGCCACTTCGAAATGTCTCACCCGTTTGCATTAGCGGGCATGTGGTCTTCCTTTGTCCTGCATGGGATGAAGTTTCACCGAATCAATTAGCTGCACAGGAAGGAATGAGGAAGGAGGGTGGTCAATTAATCTGATTCCAATTAGATGGAATTAGATGCTGCACGAAACTCAAAGGCTTGCTGGGTCTTTTGATGAAGTTCGGTGGTCCTGGGAAGAGAACTCGGGCGCACCTTGAAGCTGCAAGGCTTGGTTTGCGAGCGGTGGAAGGAAGTGGAGACTTGGGCCAATAGGCTACCACCGTCTCTAATATTATAAAGAATATTCTGGTCATTGATGGACTCCTACTGCTTAAAAAATGGCAATGGACGACGGGTTTTCGTTGTCGTCTTTATGCCCTGAAAACCGTCATATAGTGAACCGATATATTTTGAATGTCAGTCTTTGTCTGTTCTTCAGGTTTCCCCTTTGCTGCTCAGTCGATGGACAACTGTCTTCATATTATAGGCTGATATTTTCTTCTAGGGTGACATAACCTCGAACCTTCTCCACACAAAGTACTATTTATTTTAGGGTTAATTACAGTTTGGTATCCTATAGTTACACCTTTAAGACATATTAATCCCTATTTTTTTAATTTTTACAATTATATACTAAATTTTTTAAATTTGTTATAATGTGATTTCCGTCATTAGGTTTCCATCAGAGCCTACATGGCACTATGAATCCCACGTCTTTCACTTTTTGTTAATTTAAAATTGATTAAAATATATTTGTCTAGGAAAAAATTGCATAAAAAGAGAAGAAAAAAATCCTCCCAAACTAGAGCCCCCCGTCTCAATTTTCTTCTCCCTCCAATCACCCATGACCACCACCCCCACCCACCCTCCAACTCCCCACACCCAAGCCAACCTAAAACCCCAGCTCGCAACCACCCAGACCCCCTCCCCTTCCCCCCCATTTCTTCTTCCCCTTGCCCGACCCCCCGACTCCAATCCCCACCCTCCAAAAACCAACGTATTTTTTTTTGCAAAAATCTCAGACTTCGAGAAAAAAAACTTTTTGCCTTTTGTTTTCTTTCCATCAGTTCATGATCTACCAAACAGGGATAAGACACAAGCCAACCCAAAATTCTCATAACCACATTCACCACAACTACAGGACACCAAATAATAATGCAAATTATACAGTTATGTATTGAAAAAAAATAAAAAAATTGAAACACCCAATTCAGAAACCAACGAATTTTTTTATTTTTATTTTTTCCAATTTGTTGGTTTTTTAATTTGCACAGAGAGAGAGAGGGTAGAGAGTGGAGAGGAGAGAGAGATGCAGACCTTTAGATCTCGGCGAAAAGCGTCGGGCGACGATGGGAACGAGCTCTCTAGAGGATGGAGAGAGAGTGGTCGCCAAGCTGTTTTGGTAGGTGGGAACTGGAGTTTGGGGTTGGAGCAGGGGGAGAAGAAATCGAGGGGTAGGGGGAGGGGTAGGGAGTCTGGGTGGTTGCGGGCTGGGGTTCTGGGTTCGTTTGGGGTGGGGGGGTTGGAGGATGGCTGCGAGTGGTGGTCATGGTGTAATGAGGGGGAGAAGAAAATCGCAACAGTTTGGGGAGGTTTTTTTAATTCTATTTTTCTGCAATTTTTTTCCCCAAAATATGGGACCATAGTACCACGTAGGTAATTAATTGAGAGATTTAACGAAACTTAACGATCGAAGGGCATTTGGAACAAATTTACAAGATTGGGTATCGAATTGTAAAAATTAAAAAGATAAAAATTAATATATTTTAAGCGTGTAACCACAGGTACTAAACTGTAATTAATCCTTTATTTTATTGAAACTTATCGATGAAGCCGTAAACAGTGCCTTTCTACTAGTGGTTTTAAAGAGATCCATCCTCTATTCCAAACACGCATTCAAAACATCTAGTCTGTATTGCCGGTTAAACATAAGAACTCTACAGAGGATAAAAAAACTTTCTTTTCAGCTTTCATCAATGGCAGGTATGTAAATTTATTTGATTCAAGATCTTATCCTTGATGTGATTATTTTACAATAGTAACTTGCATTTATTGGAAGATTTTGGAGTTTTTGCCCAAAGTTTACTTCTTTGAAGATTCTTTTTCATTTTTATCTTTGCATATATATCAGATGGATCTCGAACTGAAGCTGAACAACTGAACAAGAGCCCCAAGGAAAAGTCTGGAGAAAGAAATGAACAAGAGCTTTCGCAAAAGGAAAATAGTGAGACCTGGAAGATTCATAGGAATGAAATCAGCTCATCTGAAGGCACAGACGTTGGGGTTTTCGACTTCGGCAACAAATATCATGCAGGTCCTTTTGGTGTTGATGCAAGGAAGGGTCGAACCTACGACATTGAGGGCAATAAAATCGATTCAAACAAAGGCAAGCGTGTTGGGATTGGCAAATTTGGCAACAATTACTCCATGGCGACCGCATCATTTTTTCTGGGTGGGCTTATTGTTCTAGTTTTTGCTATATGTAAGCGAAGCTAGCTGTACAAACAAGAAGGAAACATAAATAAGATAAAAAGGAAAGGGGCTGCTGAATAAACAGGCTGGAATTTCCAAGAAGAAAACAAAAACTGAGATTTATGGTTTGGAGATTTATGGCCACTAGAACTCATACACTCAAACTTTTCCCTGAATCTGAATGTTATTTCTCTTATATTTCTGTATTTCTTTTCTTCTTCTTCTACATGCCATCAATATATTAATGCTGAGTAAGTATTTTGTTTCTTCTTTGTCTACATGCGATCAGTGCTGTTTCCTCTTGTTCTAGCTTTTTTCTTTGTATCCACCTAGGAAGCAACGATACTCTTTGTTCACACCAAAATGAACAGCCAATAAGAACAAGACACATGGAACAAATTCAGCCCCGTTCAGGGGAGCCTTTGGCACCCTACCTACCGATCGCCCCATTAGGGCAACACCCTCTCCTGGGACACGTGGCACGCTCACAGGTCGACGTCCACAGGTCCCACATCGAAATTATCAACAAAGTGCACACCTCCCAAGGCCTATAAAGGAGGTCTACTATCCCAGAATAGAGGTAATCAGAACAATCGGCATACTGCTTAATTGATCTGTCAGCGAATCTTACTAAATCCGAACTTACTTAAGTATCGGAGAGCCTTCGGCCGGTGCCACACCGGTGCCCTAGGCCTTACCGAGCATTTTTCTCATATTGCAGATCACGCTCTCTCCAGAGGCCAAAGGATACCGAAGGCGGAGAAATTACTAAATTGACCCTCGAAAGTCTTGAACCACTTTTTGGCATCAACACTCTTATTTATAAATTATAATAGGTTGTTGGATACGCCGTTGGATACGATATGCATGGTATACTCTCCGATACGCGTCGGATACTTATTGGACGGACTTCAGAAGCGGAAGGAGGTGCAGCTGCACCTTCCCTCGCGGAAAAGCGACGGAGTTGCCGGATGTTGCCCCTTTGAAAGTGCCCACCAACTGTTTGGGCAAATGACCGAGTGACCTTCCTTTTCGCTTCTTTGCTGTGTGCGCATCTCTCTTTTTTTACAAATAATCCTGGCCAAAACGATACGCTTTGGACTAGGATAAATATTTGAAAAAAAAAAAAAAAGAAAATGCAAGATGAAGAAGAAACTTACCTTCCACGCAGAGGAGTCTTGAAAGAAGACTTTAATTTGACTTTAATAATAAAAAAAAGGAAGCTTGGAAAAAGCCTGGCTTGGGCGTGGCGTTGAAGGGGTGTAGGCTCTTGCTCATGCAGGACCCATCCCTCTCCACCAAGTTGCAAGTTCGACATCGAATGTATTTTTTTTCTGGGTTTTTTCCTTATGTTTTTTTTTATAAAAAAAAATATATGTCTTTCATTATTATTATTATTATTATTATTTTCTGATTTATTTGTTTAATTAATAATTTGATTTGCATTTTGATTAGATTAATTAATCTACAATTAGCACACATATTTTACCATAAATTATAAATTACTATCGTAACAACTCTCTCTTGCCTTGTGTATGTGAATAATGGGAAGATTGGATTTTGTTTTGTTGAGGAAGGTGGGGGTTGGATTTTCATTGGCTGGTGATGACGAGGTGGGGAAGCTGGGGATTGGATTTTTTGTGGTTGGAGTAAGGAAGAAGAAGAATTGATAAGCATAGAGAGGAAGAAGAACCCCACCCGACCCCGATATCACCACACCCAACCCCTTCCACGATGAACCCCACTCAACCCAACCACCACCCTTGTTCATGTTTTCTTCTATGCATTTGTGGAGTAAGGAAGAAGAAGAGAGAATAATTGAAGTTTTCTTAGATCCCAAATCTAGGATTTTTCAATCAAATTCAAATTTTTTTCCAACTCGTTTGTGTTTTATGTTAAATCATAAGTGTGCGGTGATGAGACTATTTGTGGACTAGAGTTTATGATTTGGGTTCTTCTCCCAAAAGTCTGATTTATTCAAAAAAAGGAAGAAGAATTGATCTGCGTGGGAAGAAGGAAGAAGAAGAGAGAAGAAGAAGAGAGTAGGGTTGGGCACAGTATGGGATGACACATAGAGGTCAGCCCAGTGTCAATCCCCAGATAGGGAATCGGGATGGGATGACATGGGATGAGAGTTTTTGAAAACACATTCAAACCATACCAAACCCAAACGGGACCGGTATGATTCAGGATCAATCTTGATACCATTAAAAATCCTGCAAAATTTCAGAAATCAAGCGTAATACAACAAAATAAACAATCAAGAGTCTTGATTCTAGACCAACCAAGAAATGAAAATCTCATACAAAGTTCAAGTGAAATGGGAATCAAATCTCACATAGCGGAAAAGATTGAAACTTTTGCATACCAGGCAACGAATCTTCCTGGCAAGGAAAGACAGAGAGAAGTCGGTGAAGTCATTGTTGACTTGGTCAAGCTCCTCCACCCCCTCCCTCTTCTTCTTCATTGTCTTCATATGCATTCCTTCTAAGACAAAGTGTTCTTTCATGGATGATTTTTGCACTCTATTTGTGATCCTAAAGAATTATGAAAATTGGGATGCTGCTGATTTTTTACTATTTTGGGATTTAACTTGATTGGATTGGTGGAGAGTGGAGAGAGACAACCTGAAAGTCTAGAGCTTTGGGAGGGTTAGGAGTATGTCTCTGGAAACAGCAGGAAGGAGGCAAATGCTTGGAAAGAGAGAGGTTTTTCTATGGGTCTCTAGATTTCTCCAGAAGCCAAATGATCAATGTGGCCTGTGGGCAATAGATAGAGGGAAGGAAAGGAAAGGACGGAGGAGAAACAAAGCTGAGTTGAAATGTCTGTGGGAGAGAGAGGAGGAACTAAAATTAAATTAGGATTATTATTTACCTATAATGTTTGGTACGGTATGGCACCAAACGGGATGACAAATTTGGAACCGGTGTCGTGCCAAATAGTAACGGGATGACACGGTATCATCTTGTTTACACGTCAACACCAAATGGGATGGCATGGTTTGGCACGGTTTCGAGATGGTTTTGGTATTCCGGTTTTGATGCCTACCCTTAGAAGAGAGTGCAGAATGGGAGGGATAAGGGTTGTCATTTCAAAAAAGCTGTGAAGGTGTTATGGGAAAAATGAAAATTTCATTAAAAGGACCGATTGTTTTTTTTTAAAGTAGCTTCTCAAAGCTGGGTCCAAGTAGCTTTGAGAAACTGTTGTGGATGACCCTAGTTTTTAAAATAAGATGGCTTTCTTTGGTTAACCAAACACTTTCACTTGCAAAACTTTATTTTTAAAGCTGCTTATTTTTCGATCACCACAATCCCAAACGCAACCTTAGTCAATTAGTCATAGTATTGGTTGTCTTTTTTTATTTTTTAGCCTTTTATATAGTACACCTCCCTTGAAAAATTCATGGATTCACCACTGGGTGTATCTAACATTCCGGACACGGGTTTAGGTATCAAATATATATTTTTATGTTATTTAAAATATGTTTAAACGTAGCCTAATTATAGGCTTTAGGTTTTAAAAATTCAAACCTAATACACTGAAAAGCCTTTCCTCATCCCCTCAATGTTTCTTGTATATTAAGAAAGAGAAAAGGCAATCGGTTTAAAAATACAAACCCAATACACTGATGACATGTTTACTAATTCGTAATTGGATTAGGAGGAATTGAATTGAGGTGGAGTTGGATTGAGGAGAATTAGATTTCGGATTCCCATTGAAGTTGTTTACTAAACCATATAGATTGAGGGGAGTTAGATTCCGAATTCCTATTGAAGTTGTTTACTAAACCATATGGAATTGAGATAGGGGTGGTACTAATTACTAAAATGTCCTCGTTGTTAGATTAAAGTAGATGGAAAATTTGGAATTTTGAAAATTGTGTGAGGACATAATGGGTAAAAAAGATGAATTCCTAGTAGGTTAGTTCTCTAGAAATTAGAATACCACATCCCACCTAAGAATTGAATTCCTCCAAAATTAGGAATTCAATTCCTAATTTTTTGTGGGCCCCACTTATTTTTCAATTGCTTGATGTGAAGTAAATATAGGAATCATCCATAGGTGGAATTCAATTCCTGATTAGTAAGGTCACTTCCACCCCAAAGGGCAAGGGCAAGGCAAAGGCAAGGCAAGGGTTGTCACTGTTCATGTGAATAGTGGCAGACCTTGCCTTTTTTGTTTCTATGCCTTGCCTTTTTGGTTTCCACCCCAAAGGGCAAGGGCAAGGGCAATTACTATTCATTTTAATTTATCTTCTATTTTTTATACTTAAACCATTAATTTTGATAAGCTTTTTGGATAAGATTTTCTGTTGCCACATGTCACTATTTATTATAAAATTCTCACCTAAAATTTTAGATAACATTTTCGGATAAAATTTTCTAATTAAATTTTCGGATAAGATTTTCGATTGCCATGTGTCCATATTTTGTTATAACATTCAGATCTCAAATTTCAGATAAGATTTTTCGGATAATACACTACTACAAAAAAGGCAAAAGACGACGGGAATTCACCGTCGTGTATCGGGTTTTTCAAACCGTCGTGAAATCGACTGTCGTCTATTCCAAAGTAAAACCACAACGGTAAATCACCGCCGTTGTATGAAGAAACCACGTCATTAACTAATAACAACCGACGTCTGTATACTGAAAAATGAGCCAAAATATTGTCAAGGATAAGAATAGACGACCTATTTTATACATAAACCGTCGTCTAAACAAATACAATACGTCTCTAAATAAATAAAATACGACGTTATTAAGATATACTATGTCCCATCTATTTAGATAACCGTCGTGAAATAGTTTTTCCACTTCGTTTTTATAACAAAATCGTCGTATAAATAAATACAATACGTCTTTAAATAAATAAAATATGCCATTATTTCATCATACTACGTCCCATTTATTTATATAAGCGTCGTAAAATAATTTGTCCACTTCGTTTTTACACAAAAACCGTCGTGTAAATAAATGCAATACGTCTTTAAATAAATTAAACACGACGTTATTCATACATACTACGTCTTATCTATTTCTATAACTGTCACGACCCGACTCTCCTAGCACGATATTGTCAGCTTTGGGCCCCCCTCTGCCCCCTCACGGTTTTGTTTCTGGAGCTCACAAGCAACTTCCCAGTGGGTCACCCATCCTGGGATTGCTCTAGCCCCCAACTCGCTTAACTTCGGAGTTCCTACGACTCCGAAGCCAGTGAGCTCCCAAAAGGCCTCGTGCTAGGAAGAGACGTGCCCACACATTTAAAGCACTTCACCTTTCCCTCCCCTCAGCGATGTGGGATTGCTCACCGTTCTTGTTTCCCCAAGACACGGGTCTTACAATACCCACCCCCGAATTTCTCGAAATCCGAAACGAATCCTGTGAAATTCCCGACATCACCCGATGTCAGGCCTACTCACTGAAACTATATCCTCTTTTCCCAAAAAGGATTAAGGGCACGAGATTTCCTATCGAAATTTCGGCAGAGTTTCCCCTGGAAATTGAACATTTCCCAAATTTCAACCTGCACAAAATTCACATTTTGTTTGTACCGTATCTGACCCTCCCCTCATTAAGTGACACGTGGATTAGAGAGACCCCAAGCGCCCAAGGCTCCGAGCAAATGGCATCGGCTCCCGATGACGCCGTCTCACTTCAATAAGCCCCCTCTCCTGGTTCAGAGCATACAAACGGTGTCTCCTACCGATGATGATATTCTGGAATCAATAAGCCGTCGCTTCTGATCCAGCATAACATGTAATCGGCATCGCTGAACGATTCTATAGAATTAACCTCTGGAGCACCCGCCCGAGATATCTAAGGACTCGTGTCAACCTCAGAGACCCTCCCACGAGTCCCACATCGGAAATAAGTACTAAGAGCATGTAAAATGCCCTTTATAAATAAGGCCCCTTCACTACAATGCAAGGGTAAGACTTTTCAGCTTGACTTTTATGCTCAATATATTGTCAACAGCAAAAGCTCTTAAAAACAAACTTACTTTGGCATCGGAGGGTCTTAGGCTGGTTCCACACGGTTCCATAGACCTTACGAGTCTCAGCTTCTTTCCATTCAGGATTAGCAGCCAAGGATGAGAAGAATCGGCATCGGACGCTCAATCGATCCCTTCGATCATCCACATCACCTGGAAGTTGCACTCATTTCTATCTGTTAAGTTTTAGTGCCAACAGAATGGCGCGCCCGTGGGAATCGCTTACCGATTAACCCATATCTCAAAACTCCTAACTCTAGACCAAAAAATGAATACATCTTCGGCCCTCCCTACCGATGGACCGATCATCGGCATTGGTGGCGAGCCACATCCTGCTCTCCTCAAACACCCCGAACAAAACACCTGTCGGCAGAGTACTATGGAGGCTCGCATGGAGACTTTACAATGGGAAATGGCGAAAATGCAGGAGCACAACAATATCCTCGCCTCCAAACTTGATGACACCCAGAGGCAGCTGCACGATCATCAAACACACTCAACCCAACTGGAGAACGGTCTGGAACGAACCATGCAGCTTTGGCAGGAGAAGTCATCCAGCGTGGACGACCCCGTGCTCAGGACAAGGGAAAACAACAAGCCGCAGGAAGCCATCTGCCTCCCGAAGACTGATTGTACCCTCCCCAAAGGTGCGTCATCCGGAGTACCGAGTCTACTCCGACTGCCGCGATCGAATCAATGAGCAGCGTAAAGAGCGACAGCCTTCACCCATCCAAGTCCGAGCCAAACTTAATGACCAACGTCTGGAGTCCCTGGGACTGAAGTCCCTATACGCCGAAGGTACTTCGCCAGGCACCACAACCTCCCGCTGATCGGCAGGCTCATCACGGGAGCACCAAAGTCGCCGATCAAGTAAAGAGTATGATCGGCGCAAGGAGACGGAAGGGAGAAACCCCAGCCGAATGGCAGGTCGAGATACAAAAGGGCACATTGCCGGGCTACAGACGAAGAACCGAGCGCTCGAACACTTTGGTGACGACCTTCCCCCAACCGATCAGACCCTTCGCCTCCTCCCCTAGAAGATGAATCAGATTCGAAAACGAACAAAACCAAGCTCGGACGCCAACATGGGGAAAGGTAGGCAGGGACCGTTCACGATTTCGAATCCGGACGTTAGAACACGAAAAAGAAATTCAAGCACTCCGAATATCGTTCTACTCAGGGGTGGAAGACCCCGTAACTCATATCCACACCTTTCAATCAGCGTTGGGATGCAAGGGGCTCACTGACGAGGGCCAATGCTTACTATTCCCTTCCACCTTGACAGGAGCTGCATTGAATTGGTTCTTCCGATTGGAGCCAGGTACAGTAAACTCTTTCGAATCGCTGAAGCAGACCTTCCTCAACCATTTTATGATTCAGACCGATCGCCTGTACTCCGCCGATGATCTCTATACCGTTCGGCAGCGGGAGGATGAGCCACTAAGGGAATACGCAGCTAGGTTCAGCAACGAATATTCCCGATGTCCGAAACGGACGATAGAGCGGCCTTCGGTGCCTTTAAAAGTGGCCTTCGATCGTCTCAGCTTCACTATCTGGTCCATAGCAGCAACTGGACCAGCTATGCCGAGCTGATGAAACATGCGGCCATCCATGCCAAGGCCGAGCGTTTCAACTCAAAGGGATCGGCTTCAGCCCCATCCACCAAATCTGCACCAACCGATCGGTCTCCCGCTGAAATTACGAACGATTTCCAGCGAATCGGACGGTGAATCATGCTCCCTACCGAACGGCACCCCCCGCCTCTACTCTTTACAAAGGGAGAAACAAACGAAAGGACAACTTCAGGGGTCGGCAGGACAGCAATAAAAGGGGGACGGACCCTGGAGGCGAAGTGGCTTCGGCAGTCCGAAGAAAACCCAGCCCGAAGAAACGTTCACCTTGCTCAATAAAACCTATGAACATCTCCTTATGACAGAAGGTCCGATGATACCGAAGCCAAACAACCGGAAGCTCCCTCGGCAGAGCGAAAAGGCACCGAGTCTTCTGCCGATACCACCAGGACAACGGCCACGATCAGAGAATCGTGCATCGCCCTTTGAAAGATTGTCGAGCGCCTGATCAACGAAGGGAGACTGGATCGAGGACTTAGGTGCGAAGGCGGGAACGGCCCAACCATCGAATCGGCAGATCAACATGATCTCGCAGGGACGCCCATTGCCGAAGCAAGCAACCGTTCCACTAAAAACTACGTACGTGCCGTTCGTCATCCCCAGACTCTCAGCGCAATGACAAGATTTGGCGAATCGGCTGGAACCAATTACCTTTTTCGAAGAGGAAGAGCGAGGCATCATCTTCCCCCACTCCGATCCTATGATCATACGAGCCGATGTTTCAGAACTTCGATGTGGGCCGAATCCTCATAGACATCGGAAGTTCGGTCAATGTGTTGTTTGCTTACACTTTCAAAGCCCTCGGCATAGACCCTCAACACCTAAACAAGGATATCACTCCCCTCCTAAGCTTCTCTGGTGACGTGGTGGAACCGATTGGCAGCGTCCAACTCCCATTAGCCATCGGCACTATCCCAGACGAACGGTCATCTACACTCATTTTTTGGTAGTCGATTGCCCAACGGCCTACAACGTCATCATCGGCCGAACGGCCCTCACGAAAATGAAAGCCATGCTCTCACCACACATGCTCCTCCTCAGTTCCCCACGCACGCTGGTGTAGGCCAAGTGCGAGGAGATCAGTTGAGTACACGGACGTGTTATGTATCAGCAACAAAGGAATCGGCACGAGCTACGCTTGGCGAAGCGTACTCCGTTTCCACAAGCTCTATGCCGAACGACAGGGGTCGGAGAAACCGGATGATCCCAGAGATGAGGCCGTTACCCCACAAGCGCAACCTGCCGAAGAATTAGAATCGGTCATCCTTTCCGAAGCACACCCCGACCGAGAGGTTCGAATCGGCACTACTCTGAGTTCGGCACTACGGGCCGATTTCATCACCTTTTTACGCGAAAATACAGAGGTCTTCGCCTAGTCATACAATGACATGCCCGGCATCGCCCCGAATGTCATCGCCCACAAGCTCAGCATTTGTCCCAGCTTCAACCCCATCGGGCAGAAACGGCGGGCATACGACGCCGAACAGTGACGAAGCGATGAGGCTCAAAGTGGATAAACTAAGGACAATCGGCTTCATCCAGGAGGTAACCTACCCTACTTGGTTGGCAAACTCGGTCTTAGTCAAGAAACCAGGCGGTTCCTGGAGAATGTGGTAGGACTATACCGATTTAAATAAGGCTTGCCCAAAGGACAGTTTCCCTCTCCCGAGGATCGATCAGATGGTAGATGCCACAGGCAGGCCACGGACTTCTCAGCTTCATGGATACATACTCAGGCTACAATCAGATATTCATGAGCCCTACCGACCCGGAACATACGACATTCATCACCGACAAGGGGCTCTCCTGCTACAATGTCATGCCGTTCGGTTTGAAGAACGCTGGGGCAACATACCAACGATTGGTCAACAAAATTTTCTCCGAACTCATCGGTACCTCGATGGAGGTTTATGTGGACGACATGCTAGTCAAGAGCAAAACGTCGATTCTTACCTTCACAACCTCTCCCTCATGTTCAATGCCTTGAAGAAGTACAACATGCGCCTCAATCCAAGTAAGTGCGCCTTCGGCGTCTCTTCGGGCAAGTTTTTTGGCTTCATGATTAGCCAACGGGGCATTGAGGCCAACCCTGAAAAAATCAAGGCACTCGACATGCAGATACCGAAGACACAAAAGGATATTCAGAGCCTCACTGGGCGTGTCGCCGCCCTGGCCAGGTTCATATCAAAAGCTACCGATCGATGCGCTCCATTCTTCAAAGCTCTTAAAGGAAGCAAACGGCAGATTGTTCTGGACTGCCGAATGCGACCGAACATTCCAAGACCTCAAGGCCTACATGAGCAGGGCGCCCTTCCTGTCCACCCCCCTTCCTGGTGAAGACCTCATTGTCTACCTTTCGGTTTCACCAACGGCGCTCAGTCGTGCTCATCCGCAAGCCGAACGGCATAGAGCTTCCCATTTTCTACACTAGCCACGCCCTCAGGATGCCGAGATTCGGTATCCTGAATTGGAGAAGCTCACCTACGCTCTCGTTCTCTCGGCACGCATGCTTCAGCCGTATTTCCAGGCATACAGCCTCTTACCGTCCTCACCAATCAGCCTCTGCGCAGATGCTACAGAAACCAGAGACGTCAGGTCGGCTGGTGAAATGGGCCATTGAACTAAGCGAATTTGACATTCACTACCGTCCTCGGCCTGCCGAGAAGGGCCAAGCCGTAGCTGATTTCATCTCCGAATTAACGGCGACTCACGAGATAGACCCGGAAGATGTTGCTCCCGACCCGGTTCCGGAGCGCCAGCGTCGCCCAGCCGACCGAATGGCCCTTTGATCCATCAATTCCAGTATGGACTCTCTATGTGGACGGCTCGTCCAACCGACAAGGAAGCGGGGCCGGCTTGGTACTCAAAGCCCCTGATCAAACGACCATCGAGTATGCAATCTGATTCCAGTTCCAGGCTTCCAACAATGAAGCCGAATACGAAGCCCTTTGGCAGGCCTTCGGCTGGCAAAGGAGATGGGGGCTAAACAGCTCAAGATATGCAGCGACTCACAGCTTGTCGTTAATCAAGTACTCGCCGAATTCGAAGCCAAGGACACGTCAATGGCTGCTTACTGACACAAGCTCGCCGATTGCTTCACCACTTTGCGGCATATCAAGTTCAGCAAATCCCTCGGTCCGAGAACAACCAAGCCGATGCCCTGTCACGCCTGGCTTCGGCAATCGACGACAACATTGGTCGCCACGTGCCGATCGAGGTCCTCGCTCGGCGCAGCACTACGGAAACAGGAAGTACATACCGTTCGGCATGACCCAAGTTGGATGGATCCAATCCACGCGTACCTCACCGACGGGAAGCTACCCGATGAAAGGGCCGAAGCTAAAACCCTACGCCGCCGATCGGCGCGGTACTTGATTTTGAATCAGAATCTCTATCGGCGTGGTCACTCCTTACCACTACTTCGGTGTGTAACCCCACAACAAGGGAACTACATCTTACGAGAAATTCACGAAGGTGCTTGCGGCGATCATTCTGGAGCCCGATCTCTGGCTTTCAAAACCGTGCGGCAAGGATATTATTGGCCGACCCTTCATGCCGATGCCACCCAAATGCGATCATTGCCAACGCTTCGGCTCAATCCCAAAACGGCCTGCCAGCCGCTCACCCCGATTGTCAGCCCATGGCCCTTCGCTCAGTGGGGTTTGGATCTTATTGGTCTTATGCCCCAAGGAAAGGGACAGCTTAAATTTGCCATCGTTGCCGTTGACTACTTCACAAAATGGACCGAGGCCGAAGCACTGGCAACCATCACCGCAGTCGAACACTTTGTATGGAAGAACCTTATTTGTCGGTTCGGCCTCCCGAACGCGATCATCACCGACAACGGCAAACAATTTGACTCCTCTCAATTCCGGCACCTGTGTCAACGATTCAACATCAACTTGTTCTTCGCGTCACCAGCGCACCCACAATAAAACGGCCAGGTAGAGGCCATCAATAAGATCATCAAAAAGACGCTGAAGAAGAAGCTCGGTACAACTAAGGGCGCATGGCCCGATCTACTACCGGAGGCTCTTTGGGCCATCAACACCTCATACCGACGGTCGACTGGTGAAACACCATTTTCCCTCGCATTCGGTACCGAAGCTGTTGTACCTTCGAAATCAACGCACCCACGTGCCGAACGGCATCTTACACACCGGAGCAAAACCAGACGCTACTTACCTTAAACCTCAATCTCATCGAGGAACACCGTTCAAACGCCCAGCTTCCGGAATGCCGCATACAAGCAACGGATTTCACGATACTACGATTCGCGCGTTAAGTGCCGATCGTTTAAAGTGGGGGACTGGGTCTTACGTAAGGTCTCTCTCGCCACAAAGGATCCCAAGGACGGCACCCTAGGTCCTTTGTGGGAAGGACCTTACGAAGTCGTCACGGTCTGCGACTGGTACCTACCGATTACGCGGCACCGATGGACAGACCCTCGGCCATCCTTGGAATGTGGAGCATTTAAAGTATTATTACAAGTAAACGGCATTCGGTTTCAACTTTCACATTTTATACATACGACATCAAAATTCTAGCATTATACTACGTACGGCATGCAGACATACATGAATATGAAAGTTGATCCTCATACCGAATCAAAGGAGACTTTGAAATAAAAAGCCATAAAAGGCCAGCTGTCTTAACAAACTGCCATTCGGCAATAACAACAAATGTACATATGTTACAAACTTTCCAAAATTCATCAAAAATTCATCAAGAAGAGGGGGGTCAGCTTCGGTGGGATCGGCTTCGGTTGAACGTTCTCCAGGAGGCGCACTGAACAGGAGTTGGCGCGGGATGACCACCTTCCTCCTCGCTGCTGGAATCGGTATCATCAGGATTCGGCATCGGCATCCTCTCCATGGTATGCCTCCACCATCTCTTCAGTCACCCTTTTCGGCAGCGGAGGCGGATCCCGGAGGAAGTTCAGGTTCAGTTTTCTGCCTGCGTTATACCGTTTGAACCGGTATACCAGGTCCTCACACTAGTCCATCACCTCCTTGTCCAGCATCAGTGTGAACTCCTCCGAAGATAGATAGTCAGAGACGACATTCACCTTCGCCTCCCTCACCGTTTTGGCATGCGACCGTTCGGCCGCATCCATTGCAACCTCCACCGCCGCCTTGGCCTCCTGTGCTTATGCCGCCTCTTTTCGGCCACTGCAGCTCGGCCGAAAGCTCCGCAATCTTTGCTGCATTCTCCTCGGCAAGCCGATCCTACTCAGCGAGCAGCGTGCCGGCTACAGCAATTTTGCTCGGCCCTCATCAAACCGCTTCTGGTACGTTCGGCAGCATTCACGGCTCGCTTTACGCAGAGCCACATCTCCATATTAGCCTGCACAATGGCAATATGTTAGTCACCGATCCCGAGAGCACTTGAGAGAAAGAAAACAACAAATACTTACGGCGGCTGAAGCCGGAAGGCTGGACCGGTGTGCTCACGCAGCGTCTTTGTGGACAGCTGCTCTAGCTCCGAGCTCCATTTGGGCGCCGTCGATCATGCTGTTAATAAACGGCACAGCCTTCCGAGGGCAAGCGATGTTCACCGGCCCCTCATCCCCCTCATCTTCATCATCAGGAAGAAGCACCGAAGTCCCCTCATTCGGCCCCCTCGGTTTCTTCGGCAACGGCGTCACATCGAGGGCACCCTCGATCTGCCGTTTCCCCGTCACCTGGAGGTGGACCTCCAGAACGGCCTCGGCTTCGGCCGCCTGCTTCTCTCGGCGACGCTCAGCCACCGTCATCTCATCTCCCGATGCCGTAGCAGCGGCCTTCTTCTTCTTAGGGATGGGGGACTCACCCTTCCGTTTTCGCGCCCCATGGCCCTCCAGGCGCCGCCTCGTGGCTTCACTCATTGGCCTTCCACCTGCCACCGCATAACAACAGAGATTGGAAATACAAAAAACAGAGGAATAAAAGGAACGGAGGCTTCTGCCGAACGGCATCACTTACTCTGCCTTTTTCTTCCTCTTCTTCTTCTTTCACCCTTCCGTCGTGCTCTGCCCTTCCGATCAATCCAACCTTGTACAAATTCCGGAAGTAGAGCAGTTCTTTGAAGAAGCGACCTTCTTCTGTTATCTTAACCCCGTACCCGATCGATCGCTTCTACTTCACGAATCGGTGCGAATGCCGTTTCAAGGACATTGAAACAAAAAGGTCAACAGTCAATAGTCAAAAAAAAAAAAAAACTGCTAACGGCAGGGTCTAGACCTACCGACTGTTTGAAAGGTCGTTGGGATCCGCATTTCTACAACAACTCCTGGTGCCGATTCCCACTCACCAGAAACAATGACCCGGCGCTTGCGCCAGGTCTTTTGGGAGCTCGGCACTCCAACCACAAAATGTCCACGCTGCCCTGCCGAAGGGCAGTTGGACTGAACCCACCCCCCATGATCACCACTCTTCGCCCTCGTCACACTATACAATTGGGCGAACTGCTCATAGCTTGGCTCCCCCTCCCCGCCAGGGCGAACGCAGTAATCGTGCCGATCAATGTAATCCAAAAGTTTGGATTATATTGCCCCGCGCATATCCGATCGCGCGCAGGATCTTCTGCACGAGTGCCTCAACGACGCCGAAGCCCATGTTTAAAGGCATCGGTAAAGAAGACAACTCCCTTGTCATTACTACTTAATGACTCCAATGGCTCTGGGATCCGCATCTCTACCGAATATTAAACTCGGCCCGAATCCTGGCCACCTCAGCCTCAGCCAATACGTTCGGCTCTAAATGATCCACTCGAAACACTGGCTCCTTCGGCTTTGCCATCGGGATCCGCTGCCTGCCCTCAACAACGTTCAGCACCCCCTCCCCTGCTCCAGCCACCGACACATCGGCCGCATCAACTCCACGGCCCGACGTTGATGGCTCACCAGCTCCCCCACCTGCCACCAGCTTCGCGGCGACCGCCGTTTCTCTGGGTGCAACATTCGGCGCATCACGCCCTCTGCCCGCTGGGCTGGCGTCGATCGCTCACCACCTGGAGTTACACAAGTCCCACCTCCCTCAGGACACCCCTCCGTTTCTCTTAGTATCTCCACATTAGGCGATCTCTCAGATTCGGCCCTCGCAGATTCGGCCCTATCCCGCCTCTCGGTAGAGCTTCCCGAGGACGATTCGTCCTCGAACGCAACCGGACTACGCCTACTCTCGGATTCGGTATCAGACATCTACAAACACAAACGAAGGGAAACTAAACGCCATGCTACAATCAAACACTCATCCTACACCCTAGAGGTTCATGTTCATCAACATTCATACATGTTCATACATGTTCATGCACCCAATCAACAACTTTGATCCAACTTAAGATGAAATAAAGCCACATACCTTGTTTGCACGGTGGTTCTCTGTGCCGGAAATCGCCTCCGCCCTTAAAACACCTAGCTGGAAATCGCCTTCAACGCCTTCGTTCAATCGCCGGAAATTGCCTCTCACGAGATCTGATTGCTCTCAAAAATTGCCAAGTGATTTAACCTTCACCCTTTCTCCTATTTATTAGACGAACGTTGCATCGGGATACGAAGCTATGCATCGAGACACGAAACGACGCAACCTCTCAGAGAGCCATGCCGCCACGTGTCACAAATGCATACAGAAGTCCAATCGCCAGAAGTCCAATCGTCAAGCGTCCAGTCGTCAGAGGTTTAACTGCAGAACCCGACGCGTTTCACTTCTCACGCGCTACAAACTTTGGTTAGAGCTTTACAAACAAGTCCAATAGCAAACGGAGGCGCACAGTCGTGAGTTTTCACTCAACCCATGTGCCGAACGCCAAATATGCCGAACGGCAGGCGCACGTTTGTGAGTTTTCACTCACCTATCGTGCCGAACGACGCAGGCGGAGGCGCACGTTTGTGAGTTTTCACTCACCTATCGTGCCGAACGGCAAGCGCACGTTTGTGAGTTTTCCCTCACCTATCGTGCCGAACGGGAGGCGCACGTCGTGAGTTTTCACTCACCTATCATGCCGAAGGGCAGGCGCACGTTTGTGAGTTTTCACTCACCTATCGTGCCGAACGGCAGGCGCACGGTCGTGAGTTTTCACTCACCTATCGTGCCGAACGGCGACGCACGTTGTGAGTTTTCACTCACCTATCGTGCCGAACGGGCGGCGCACGGTCGTGAGTTTTCACTCACCTATCGTGCCGAACGGGAGACGGACGCACGTTGTGAGTTTTCACTCACCTATCGTGCCGAACGGCAGGCGCACGGTCGTGGGTTATCACGCCAGCCTCTCAGACCATTCGGTGTCAGATGCCATCTCTTTTCCAAGCTCACTCGCCCGGGCACTTGGGGGACTACATGCCACCATCGGCAATAACAAGACCACCGAGTCCGAATCAGAACGCCGAGGACAAGTTCAAGTCCCCAACCAAGAAGTCGCTTCTCAATCTGGAACTTGGGGGACTATTGTTTGTACCGTATCTGACCCTCCCCTCATTAAGTGACACGTGGATCAGAGAGACCCCAAGCGCCCAAGGCTCCGAGCAAACGGCATCGGCTACCGATGACGCCGTCTCACTTCAATAAGCCCCCTCTCCTGATCAGAGCATACAAACGGTGTCTCCTATCGATGATGATATTCTGGAATTGAGGAAGCCGTCGCTTCTGATCCAACATAACATGTAATCGGCATCGCTTACCGATTCTATAGAATTAACCTCGGAGCACCCGCCCGAGATATCTAAGGACTCGTGTCTACCTCACAGGCCTCCCACGAGTCCCACATCGGAAATAAGTACTAAGAGCATGCAAAATGCCCTTTATAAATAAGGCCCCTTCACTACAATGCAAGGGTAAGACTTTTCAGCTTGACTTTTATGCTCAATATATTGTCAACAGCAAAAGCTCTTAAAAACAAACTTACTTTGGCATCGGAGGGTCTTAGGCTGGTTCCACACCGGTTCCATAGACCTTACGAGTCTCAGCTTCTTCCATTCGGGATTAGCAGCCAAGGATGAGAAGAATCGGCATCTGGACGCTCAATCGATCCCTTCGATCATCCACATCACCTGTAAGTTGCACTCATTTCTATCTGTTAAGTTTTAGTGCCAACACATTTTAATATCCCAACTGGCCACATGCACAAGTTATCAACATGCAAACACATAATAGGCCTCCGGCCTTCAGATAATTCCGAAACGAACCAGCAATGTTCTTCAGTCAATTAATACATAAACCATGTAATTCATTACCTCAAACAACTTTACAAATACCACAGAAATCATTAAACCGAATTCAAATTCAATAACCACAACATAATCCAAACACATACTCAGAACCGATCAAACCTTTAAAAACACAATAATATTCCGCGACTGCACCTGGTGAGACCCCAGGCTGCCTACGTACCCTTGGACAAGGGATCAAGCCACACGTAGTTCTCATGTCAATGGTCACCACTCAAATTCCGATAAAACAAAATGAACTCATTCTTAATCTCTTTCTTTTATAACAGCTCAATCCCGCAACCATACCCTTTCCAAGGCATATGGTGCCAAACAACACTGCCCAAAATCAGGGCTTATACGTCCATACATGTACAGGCTCACAAATCTCAAACCAGAATCAAAACCACCTATACATATATGTAATATGTATAACAAGAAAAGAATAATTATATATATAAATACACTGACCTCTCACCATCATAATGTACCAGGGGAAAACAATCCAACCGGGGATTGTTGACTAGCTCACACTTATCAACCCTCAAACGGACTATGTGGCTAGGGACGAGCCGTCCAACTGGGGGACTAACTCTCAGCCAGCACGTACGGACGAAGAATCAAGACCCGTACGCCTCTAAACAGTCCTACGCACGCAGACTACCCCAATCAAGGGTTTACAGCGACACCCGTTAAGGTATACCCCGGGTTCCGTCATATCCAGACCATATCCACAATTTCCACGTATCAGGATCCAAGGGGAGGTACATGTGATGTTGCACATCATGTACCTGGGGAAAACAATCCAACAGGGGATTGTTGACTAGCTCACAATTATTAGCCCTCAAACGGACTATGTGGCTAGGGACGAGCCGTCCAACTGGGAGACTAACTCTCAGCCAGCACGTACGGACGAAGAATCAAGACCCGTACGCCTGGAAACAGTCCTACGCGCGCAGACTACCCAATTAAGGGTCTACAGCGACACCCTGTTAAGGTATGCCCCGGGTTCCGACATATCCATACCATATCCACAATTTTTCCGGCATCCCACAATTCCGGGATCCATGACCAATAAAGCCCACACGCCCGAAACCGGGTACGTGTGTGAATAGTATATCCAAAACATATCCATATATCCATTTCCATGTATCCCATGTCCATATCCACTGTTTCCAAATATCATCATCCAAGGGGGAGGTACGTATGATGGTGGAGTTCATAATCCCTTATATAAATATTATATAAAAAAATAATAATATTCCCTTCCTTAATCCAATTTTTCCCAAAAATACCTATTCATAGTATGGCTAGTAAAATCTCAAGCATAACCTGGATTCCAGGGGGTACCTAAGGTAGTGCTAATAGCACTCAAATCGACATTCTAACCCCCTGTCTTCCTAGCATCTCACATCAACAACCCAAGTACCCCATACAAAATCAACATAGATAGCCTTTCCTCAAATATTATATATATATATGACTCAGGATACTCGAATATGTCAAACCCACTTATATCACAAAAACTTTACAAAATAAAGAATTCAAACATTTAAATATAAAAGAAATTAAATAAACCATTAAATTCAACATCACAAGATTTCCATCACAAAACCATAAAAATAATATCATAGATCCACATAATCAACATAAATTAAATGACAGTCAAAACTCGTCCAAAAGGGTCGTTCTAGTAGTCAAAACTCCGATAATGTCAACCGAGGGTCAAGCTGCCCAAACTTGGTCACCCAGCCCGCTGGGCCCCCGACCTCCGTTTATGATCCGAACGTCCCTATGGATTCCATGAGGTCTAGGATACACGTCCTGCAAGTTTGGTCCGGATTGGACAGTTAGATCGCTCGTGATCGCATGATCGGACGGTTAACGTAAAACACAAACTTTAACTATTTAAATCGGAACATCCGGGGCTCCGATTCATCACCGTTCGAATCCTACACGATCCTAGAAATGACTAGATCAACATATATGAAATTAGAACCGATTCAACGGTTCTAACATATCGAACCCGGAAATCACACAATATGTAAAATCCGTTCGGGTTCAAACGTTATCCGAATTGAGATCCGCAAATTCCTACGCGCTCGTGACAACCAGGAGATCATTTTAGGACAGAATGTCTCCCTGCTCCAGTGCCCGATAGCCACTCACCGGAAAAACTTAGAATCTTGGCTCCAAACTCCTATCCTAGGTAAAACACCTAATTTGGAGTCACTTTTGTTCTTGGGCTATAGCCAAAAAGTGGCCGAAATCGGAAGGTGAAACCGGCAGATTTTCTATCGCTTAATTGACTTTCAAAACTCAGAAATTTCTCAAACCTAACATAACCAGCAGCTAGAGCATGAAAAATAGTCTAAAACCCATACCTCACTCGTCAGATTTGGTCGAGAATTGAAGGAGAACGAGCGACCCAAAATTGACGAAAAATTTGCCCAAAACCGCATGTTTCGTGGCTGTTTCCGCGACCAAGATGGCGGATCGGGGCGGCGATGGGCTGGAACTGGAAGAGGGTCATGTGGTGGTTCGTTTGGGACTGATCTCGCCTGAAACGGATATCGGAGCTGGGAGAAATCGCGATCGGAAGTCGACTGGTCGAGCTGCTTGCGAAGGAAGAAAATCTGGGTTTTAAAACTGAATTTTCGAAATATTTACGGTTGTGCCACTGAACTTCTTTTGATCGTAACTTCCTCGTTACAACTCCGATTTGAGCCCACTACATGTCTACAGACTCGTTTCGACGTGCTCTACGCACCGGTACCATTGAAATTCCCAAATTCTTTCCCGAACTTAAAATGACCTTTTTGACCCTTTTTATATTAAATAATATTTTAAATTTCTCAAAAACCTTAATTAATTTAAATCATTTTATTTTAATGCTTATTTCAATTTATTTCCTCTTCATTCAATTATTTTACTTGTTCTTAGGACCGGGATGTTACAATAATCGTCGTGAAAAAAAATTTCCACTTCGTTTTTTGCATTAATATTGACGTGGAAGTAGCGGTTAGAGTAATTACTTACGACACATGTATTTCTATAAACGACGTTATATTAAACAAACGACGTCGTCAACAACTAAAAGACAACCGTGTTTCAGACTTTATACGTCATCTTTTAAAAAAAAACCGTCGTTTAATATTTTTTAAACGGCATAAATTTCCAGTCGATTCGCGTTTAAATTTATATTGACGACATGATCTTAAAATAAACGACGTGGAAAATATTTTAGGCTCATGACTTACGACACATTTATTTCTATAAAAGACGTGGTATATATATACAGCGTCGTCATCATATAAAAGACAGTCGTGTTTATAAATTTATATATCGTCTTTACCAAAATAATAGTCATATAAAATATCTGAGACGCGAAGTTCGTCAGCTAATCGCCGTGGAAAATATTTTTAACGACATAAGAGTAAAAAAGGGACGCGGATATTCCCATATAACGTTGTTTTTTTAAAAGAACGACGTCCAATACCAATTTATGTCGACAAATTGTCCCCTGGATTTCAAATAACGTCGTGGATTGTTTATTTTCACTTCGTTTATGACATAAGAAGCGACGTGGTAAAAATATAAGACGACAAATTTTAGGATGTTACGAACGAGTTTAGGTTCGATATCTCGCCTTTTAGACGTCGGTATTATGGTACTGGAGTCGTGTTATTTGTAATTACATGTCGGCTCTTTATGCTTCTCCGACGTGATATCGTTAATGACTTTTTCATAATACCGTCGTGGTTCTTCAATTTTACTTCGCTTTTAGATGTCAGGAAATACAATGCCGTAGTTGAATGCTCCAAAACGTCGTTTTTTATTGACAATTTTATTAAAACGGACGTCCGTTTTTTCAGTTTTATGAGTACCGTCGTTTTATAATAGTGAACCAGTATTTTATGTACTAATTGTTTTGTGGCCAAAACCTGCATAATGAAAGTGAAGAAAACACATTACAATTTATTACAAAATTAAAGTGATACAGGAGTGCTGTTTCAGGGCATAAGTAATTTCATAAATTACAAGAGCATCATTCAATCCATATATCTTCACACCCATCTCGAATATTTTGACTCTCAAACTCACCCACCAGTTCATCAAATGTGTCAACATTTGGCATCCCTCTAGTAAATGGCTCACACTCAATTCTCACATCACCTAAGACATCATCACCAATAACATCATTATATTCTCTATTAGGCATTGATAACACTACCGACCAACCACGATGCATCGGGTCGTCAACAAAAAATACTTGTTTGACTTGAGAAGCCAAAACAAATTGGTCATTCCTGTGTCCAATTTTACTCAAATCTACAAGGGTAAATCCAAGTTCGTCGACTACAAGGCCGGAAGTACTATCTATCCAATCACACCTAAATACTGGGATTGTAAACTTTTGGTAGTCAAGGTCCCAAATTTCTTGAATGACACCATAAAAACCCATATTTGAGAAAATTGGGTTTTTATCCTTGACACTAGCAACTTGCATGGTATGTGCAAGTAAATAAACTCCACTATTTTGAACTGTCTGCACATCATCTTGTGCCTTGATGTTAAATTTAATACCTTTAATAAGATAGCTCCTATATAATGGCACTGCCATGTTTGGACCAACTGCTAGCCACCTTAAATTTTATGATACGCCATGATTGTCTCCCTCATCAAGTTCACTTTGAACCTGCAAATTAATCATATCTTAATTCAATCTAACATAGAAAGAAGAAAATTAAAAGTCCAATATGTTATTGAATAACATATACCTTGAAGCGTAGCTATTGAATGAAAATGCTATTGTGCTTATCTTAGAGCCACTTTGTTCTCTTTCTAAATTTTGGATAAGCGGCCTTGATGTGGATCATATGTTCCCTACATGACACGAAAAATTCAAGCATTACGGTCCCAAACATATAAGATAAACATAAGGAATAATTTAAAATGGAAACTTAAAGAATAAAACTCATACTCGATATAAGGTAGGACTTCCTCCGTTTTCTCCAAGACATATAGATGTGCTTGGTTCAACAGGTCCCGATCAACTAAGCTCACGGTGCAACCCCTGATAATGGCTTCGAAACTCCTATCTTCTGACTTGATGGCACTCCAATTGTACTAATATCAGATAAATGTTCAGTGCAAAATTCTACAGCTTCTTCAGCTATATAACGCTCAGCAATGCAACCTTCGGGATGAGTACGGTTCTGAACATACCCCTTTAGAACTTTCATATATCTTTCGAACGGATACATCCATCTAAAATATACTGGCACACATAGACGAACTTCTCTGACAAGATGTACTACTAGATGAACCATGATATGGAAGAATGAAGGTGGAAAGTATTTTTCAAGCAAACACAAAGTAACTACTACATCTTCTTCCAACTTATCTAGCTTGGAAACATCAACCGTCCTTGCACATATAGCAGTGAAGAAGAAGCACAATCGAGTTATTGCATACCTTGCAGGCTTTTCCAAAACAGAACGAATTGTCATAGGGAGCAATTGTTGCATTGAGGTATGACAATCATGTGATTTAAGGCCAAAAAGTCTTGAATCTTGTAAAGGTACAAGATTTTTTTATATTTGAAGAATAACCTTCAGGGACCTACATACCATAGAAAGAATTGCAAACCGCTCTCTTCTCTGCTCTTGACAAATTCGAAGGCCCTGGAGGCAAACGAGTACGTCTTTCTCCATACTCGGGTTGCAAATCAGTTTTGACCCCCATATTCAATAAATCTAACCGAGCAGCAGTCTCATCTTTATTTTTTCCAGGGATCTCCAGCAATGTACCAATGATACTATCACAAACATTCTTCTCAATGTGCATAACATCTAGGACATGCCTCACTGGAAGGTATTTCCAATACTCAAGATCAAAGAATTTTGACTTCTTCTTCCAACAAACTCTGTCACCATCATTTTCACCTCCACCTCCCCATTTTTTCGAGCCCCACATGTAATTAATATCTTCAACCATATGCAGCACTTATTCTCCCGTTAATGGCTCTAGAGGCGTGCCATATTCAGGTTTCCCATTAAAAGCTGCACGTTGCCTCCTATATGGATGATTGATTGGTAACCATTTTCTATGCCCAATGTAACAAATTTTGTGGCCATTTTTCAACCTGTGACTAGGTGTATCATCACCGCATATTGGACAAGCTTTATATCCTTTAACAACACAACCAGATAAGTTTCCATAGGCGGGAAAATTATTTATCGTCCACAGGAATGCAGCTTCTGAGTGTAAAGTATTCTCCTATGTGTGCATCATACACTCCTCTAATCCCATCCCACAAAGATTTTAAATCATCAATCAAAGGCTCCAAGTAGACGTCTATATCATTTCCGGGTTGTTTAGGACCAACTTGGATTCGACGGAGTTGTAAACTTGGCCAACTTGGATTCGACGGAGAGCCCAACTTTGAATTAGAGTTGAAGTGAGAGAGTAGAGTGAAATGTTTTAGGTACACAGACTATGGCCAACTTGGTTCAGGGTTACAAGTATAAGAGTTAGAGCGAAATCTGAAAATTTTAGGTCGCGGTGAAATTTTTAGAAAACGCGCTCTTTAAAACACATCGACGGAAAAAAACAATAAACCGTCGTTAAAATTTCAACCTAAACATGATGCTTATTTAAAGAATGACGTCGTTGTACATATCCTTACGAGGCAAAAAAAAACTACCGTCGTTAAAATTTCAAAAGAAATACGACGCATATTAAAATAATTGGGTCGTGGTATCTCCATACGACGTAAAAAAAAAAAGACGTATTAGAAAATTAAATAGACAAACATACCCTAAACCCTAAACCCTAAACACTAATAAATAAAACCTAAATTATATATATTTTTTAAAAATAATTTTTCAAAAGGGATTAGGGTTTTCTGGCCATAAATATCTCGTCCATAAAACCCTAAACCCTAATCCATTTTCTAAATTTATTTAAACCTTAAACCCCAAACCCTAAACCATTAAAGTATAAGTGATGTTGTGACTCATGAAAACATTTTTATTTTTGGTGGTCATTCGAAGTCGATTGAATACGACACGTGATCTTTCAGTTAATGAACCAGCGTCGGCACGAACTACAGCAGGGTCGATAAAGCCAACCATGTTCACCATATTTGTAGCTTTCAAATTATCAAATAGGCACCTCATATATACTGCAACCACAGTAACCCCAATTTCTTCCATGCCAGCAAACTGTGAAATATCTTCATGCAAGATGAAGGTAGTACGATCCATGCCAAACACCTCCTTCTCAATTGTAAAGGTCATAGCCTTCTCCTGAGGCTTTAGTGTCGTTTCCACATAACGACAAAGGGATTGTAAAGAAGATGGCAACTCCAGCTTTGAATAATCTGGTACTTCAGGATTCTGTTTGAAGAAATAAAGCAACATAAAGTGACGTGGTAAATCAATAAACACGACGTTTTAAATAACAAAACGTCGTCTGAAAATAAGTTAAACGACGGGAAAAATTACCACCGTAATGAATGCTTTATTACATCGTATAAAAAACCAACGTCTAATTCAAATGCAAAATTCATAGATAATAAATTTACCTTTTCAATTTGCTTTTCTCCAACATTGGATTGCTGTTTTAATAAATAAAGAGATGTATATATATATATATATATTAGAAAGCTTGCACAACAATTTAAACATTCAATTAAAACAAAACTGCCGTGGAAAAATAAAACAAACGACGGTTTAAAGAAAATATCGACGTCTTTAAATTGAAAAATAAATGAAAAGGACAAAAAGTAAAAAAATTAAATTAAACCGTCGTGGTACCTGAATAACAGACGACGTTATGTAAAAATTACAAACGTCTTAAATTAATTACACGACGGTAGAAATCCACCTCTGAAAATTGAAAAACAAATTAAAAAGGCAAAGTTATGAGAATTTACCTTTTCATCATTCTTTTCTTCTATATTTTCTACATCCCCAGACATTGTACAAAAAGTAAAAAAAACTGAAAAGTAAAAAAAATAAATTAAACTGTCGTGGAAAAAAATAACAGACGACGATATGTAAGAATTACAGACGTCTTAAATCAATTACACGACGATATAAATCCACGTCTAAAAATTGGAAAACAAATGAAAAGGGCAAAGTTATGAGAATTTACCTGTTCAACTATCTCAACTATCTTTCCTTCTATCTTTTCTGCACTCTTTACTACATCCCCGGATTTCTGTTTTAAGAAATAAAGAAATATATAAATGACATTTTAGACAAAGTAAAAAGAAGTAAATAAAGCGTCGTGGTAATGCATAACAGAAGACGGAATGTAATAAATACAGACGTCTAAATAACATTAAACGATGGTAAATAATAAACCGTAGTCTAAATCACATAAAATTTTCAGAAATTCAGATTCCAGAAAGTACCAGCCCTTTTTAGCAAAAACACAGATGACAACAATTGCAGAGAAAAAGAGTGAGAGTGAGAGAGAGAGAGAGAGAGATATAGAGAGTGGGATTGTGTAAGTGAAGATAGCTTGTAAAATAAGTAAACTAAATACTACAATAACTCAATTATTTTCACCGTCGTTGTATGAAACACAAACGACGGTTTAATAAATAATACGTTGTGGTATAACTTTTAACAAGGCGGTAAATAGAAACAGAGAAACAGAGAATTCAAAGGTCAAGAGACGTTACCATTTCTTCCTGCTTTTCCCTATTCTTGGCTGTATCTTCCTCAAACTGTAGGGCTCTAACATCAAGTGCCCCAGAGCAGCTTGCTTTGTCCGACATTGGATTTTTGGGACTTTGCCCTTGGATTTGACCGGGGATAGTATTCAGTTTCAGCACGCTTGGATCAAAATTGGGGATGAATTTTGAAAGCTGACTCAGCAAATTTTCCCTCTCAGCTTCTACCAATTGCTTGGTCCTAGCCTCCATTTTTAACCTCTCTTCTCTTGATCTCTCCTCCATTTTCAAAGTCTCTTCTTGAAGGACAAGTCTTACACTTTCCTTCAATTGATCGGCAAACCTTACTGTTGTCACCAAAAGTGGTGTCTTTTAAAATTTATAAACTCGCAAGCGCACGAATCGAATATAGCATAAGCGTGTAAGAGCGAGATCGTACCCAAGGGATTGCGTGTAAAGATAGAAAACCAATTATACCCAAGTTAATTTCATTGCCAACCTAGTTGATTCAAATGGTGATTTGTTTGTTGATAAAGAAAATTAAATAAAGCATGAAACAAATATGGAAATGACAATAAACTGAAATTAAGATTTAAATTTATGAGCAAAAATAACTAAGGTATTAGAATCCACACCATTATTCCATAAGATCCTAATTATTTATCTTTCAATTCCCATGGAGTAGCAATCTAGAAATCAATCTACTGCTTTCTCAAGATTTATCAATTAAGCTTGTACTTTAGATCATAAGTAAATTTTCCTTCCCTTCATAAGTACAAATTCTAAGCATAATATGTAAACAAAATTATTTAACTACAAAGGATCAAAGCTTCCTAAGCATCCTATGTGAAAAAGTTTATTTGAATAACAAAATATCAAAGAAATTTGTAAACTAGAAATATAAACCAAGGATGAATTAATAGATTAATCCAAACTCTTAACTACCACAAATATATGTTATATGTCACAATACATGATAGAAGTGGTGAAAAGAAGATTAATCTATTAATCATGTGAAGTGAAAATTATAATCATTGAACACCACAATATTTGAGAATTGAAGATAAAAACTAGAACTTTATTTAATAATGGTGTTTCATCCAACCTTAGTTAAGTATTTTAGCTAGACATAATTAAGAATTAAAACAAAACAAAGAAACTAAAATACATGAATTAAATGAGAACTAAGAAAGGTGAAGAACAATTTTAAGAGAGTTATTAGCTCTCTCTTCTTTCCTTTCCATCCTTGTTCTCTTTCTTTCTCACTTTCTCTCTCTCTTTCTCTCTTCCTTTCTTTCCTTCTGCTGTGTATCACTCTTGAATTTCTGCACCCTTTCTCTCTTGAGTTGTTGCCTATTTATAGAAGCATGAAGTCCCTTTCATTCCAGCTGCATATGCAAGCTGTCTTCTAGAACCTGTCTTGGTGTGTGACAGCCTGTGGATTTAGTTTTTATCCAATTGCTCCAATTTTTGGATATGTTTTAGTCGACATCTTATTGAACAAGTGTCATGAAGGATATTTATTCATTTGAGCATGAGAAAATTCGTTTTTCAGGTCTGCAAATGGACTGTACAACATGAGCTGTAAAAGGCAAAGTCATCAAATCCAAATTGAGTTCTTCCTCTCTTTTTGCAACACATTGCTTATTCCTCCTCCTCCTCATGTCATTGGTGGAAGACACTTAATATCTACATACAACCACTCATTAAATACAAAAACAAAGATTGAAAATGGCCAATACAAATACTCTAATAAATTTACATAATACAAAAGAAAATACTAACAAATATAAATTTAAGGATAAAACTTGTATTTATTTTGTGCTCATCAAATACCCCAAAACCTATATTTTGCTAGTCCTCGAGCAAAACAAAATAAAAACTAAGTAGAAAAGAAATCTAAACCACTTTCGCAGGGATCTCGATTGCATTTAGCATATGCAACAAGCCTTTAAACCCCTAGGTTACCCTAGTGGACGAGTATAGTCTCGTGAGGGCTTTCAGTGATGATACCCACAAACATCAAAATGAGAGATTAAAAAATTTATGCTACAACAAAATTGAAAATTTAAACAAATGCTTAACCATCATCAAAGCTATCTGGATTGAAAATTCATGAACAATTTTTTAAAAGAGCAAACACGCTTCAAATTAATCCCCCCATAAAGTCTTGATCACTTATAATCATTTAGTAAATTTTTTTTTTTCATTTGTTTCCTTTGGTGTTTAAGTGAACCAACACATTTTAGAGACAAAAGTCAATTTCAATCACAGTAACCTCATTATTTCAATCATTATCAAAATTCAGTGCAAATAACTAACCAAGGCATTTATATACTTTTTTTTTTCTTTTTTTTTTTGAATGTGACTGTGCAATGTTTAGTTCCATTAAGCTTTCTAATTAACCCATGTAGCGAGATTTAGGCCAACGACTCTCAAACCAAAGGTTTTAAGGCATTAGGTGTAGAAACACCCCTAAGGGCTTATTAACTCGAGTTAAAAAGGCTAGAGAACTAAACTAGTCACAAAATGTATTTACCTCAAAACTTTACCGTTTGACGCGAACACTCGCTGCTGTTTAGGCAAGAGGCCCGGTTACTAAGTAAAACTCTGGATAAATTAACATCATTATTATTATTTTATTTATTTATTTATTTATTTTTTACGCCAAGGTCAATCAAGAGCAATGTCATCTAACTCTACTTAAAACAACAAAGTTAACTATAATTGATCTTTTCTTTCATTCTCACTAAAGTGTTGATGTGCATGTGAGAGTTCAAAGTATAACTCATGAATTATCCACTAAATAGAAATAAGTGAAAAAACTAAAATTATGGGTTTAAAATTTAATCATATGTTTCCAATCGTAAAAATCATTCATGAGTGTTAAATCTGATTTGATGATAGTAAGCATAAAAATCTAGAGATAACACCTTTTTTTTTTTGAAATAAAAACAAAACTACCCTAAAAATTTAAAAACAAAACTTCTAGACCTTACCCCCAAACCTAAATCAAACATTGTCCTCAATGTTGAAGAATTTAGGTATCAACAAAGTTATAACAAGAAATGAAATGGAGTAAAGCAATTAAATAAAAGAACAAACAAGATTTAAAACTACAATTTAGTTGCAAAAACAAAACAAAATCAAACGGAACAAAACCAAACCAAATACAACAGTAAGCCCTAACAACAGTTCTACGTACGCAGAAATCCAGCCCATGAGAACGTCCAAATCAATTTTAAAACCCAACCCAAACGAAAGCCCAAACACTTCTTTTATTATTATGATTATTATTTATTATTAATAAAAATTAAAGAAAACAAAGAAGTGTTGTCAGAAGCGCAAGGAACAAGATTTCTGAAAACGAGAAGGGGGGCCGGATGTCTCGTTTACTGATAGGTCACATGCCAAAAGAGGTGAGGGACGTGTCAGCGTGCAGAGGCCGCTTTCACATCCCCCAAGCCAGAATTATTGGCTTCGTAGGAAGGCGCGACGACTTTTTGTTTCTTGAAAGCGCTGAAAGGCAGAAATACAATTAATAGGGTTGGGGGACGGGTGCGGCAGATGGAGATAAGCCGTAGGGGTGCGCGAAACTCAGAAGCACAGCGGCTAGGGTTTAGAAAAAAAAAAATCTATAAAAGGCAGAGAAAGAGAAAAAAAATAAAAAACACAAACTCCTAAACACACAAAAGAGAAAAGAAAGAAAGAAAAGAAAAGAAGAAAAAAAAAGAAGAAGAAGAAAAGAGTGAGAAATCAAATGGCCTCTTCCTACCCCTTTTCCTTGGATCTCAACCTAGCTCCACCGACTCAGACATGGGGCCAAGCAGGGCGGCACCAGGATGGGTGCCCTACTTTGCCTCTTCACGGGGGCCTGTGACCGTCAATGACTCAATACTCCTGGACAACGATGTTGCCATCGAAGTTGATAGAAATTTAGTGACTCCTAAAGATATACGTGTGTTCGGGACAAGGGATGACAACCGGGTCACGAGTGATGCCCTAGCACTGAGCGTGCAGAGTCCAGCATGTGTCGCAAGTTTGGGACATCGCCTACTTGCGAAGTCCCATGAGGTAGAGGTGCTGAAAGGTCAGTTGGCGGCGGAGCGAAGTATGGTTGAAGAGTGTCAGACTGCTATAAAAAGCCTAAAAAGGGAGAGGGCAAGGATAGTGGAGGTGAATCGACACCAGCTAGAAGTATTGCGGGACGAGAATAAAAGCCTAACAAAGATGGTAGAGTTGTATTCTCGCGACATGCGAAAGCAGCTGGAAGACCTAGACCGACCGGGTAAACGCAAACAAGTAGATCGCGAGAATAGTTACGCTCAAGCTAAGATTGCGATCTTTGGGAGCTCAAGTGGTGAGCCCCAAGAGGCTGTGCGTGAAGCCCTGGAAGAGGACAGCCAGAGGGCCAAACTCAAAGCTCCAATGGACGAGACACCAACAACCGAGAAGAAATGATTTCTACAACATGATTGGTGTTTTTATTTTATTTTGTGGTTTTTGGTTTTTGTTATTTCTTTTTTTTTTCGGAAATAAAAGAGTAAGGCTGGAGAAAGAAAAAAAAGAAAAAGAAAACACACTTCCCAACTAAAATAAGACAAAGATGATAGCCGAAAGGGAAAGGTAAAAACACAAAGCACTAGAAAATGAAAGTAACGGGCAAAAACATAAAACACAAGAAAACACGGAAAAAAGTAAAGTGAAAGTAAAGGTGCTCCCCCTTGAAGCGATTAGGTCGAGACATGCCCGGGAAATCCGAAATGGTATTGGCTCTCTCTCATCAGCATATGCCTATTTAAACCACGCCTCTACAAGCGGATGATACCCAGCATTTCTTCCTGCAAACTTAAGGAAAAACATCAAAAAATTCAGAAGCAAAACAAATGGCATCCTCATGCACTCACCTTGATGACCTCAACCTTGAGTTATCACTTGCACCACCAAATGCCCAGATAAGGGCTCCTCCAACCTCTGTCTTCCCAAACTCCACATATCATCATGGCACAGCCTCAAACTCTGCTGAGGCAATACCGAACCTTTCTGAGGCAATGCCGAACAGGGTCAGTGCCTGCCTGGGAACATTGATTGGCAGTAAACTCACTCCAGCAGATCACCTGCATGTGGCACGTAGGTCTGGCAGGATGGCGGTGGATGAGTCCCACAATCTCACTGTGCTCCAGGCGGTCTCGTCTACCAATCTGGGCATGCGACTCCTGGCGAGGACACGAGAGTGTGCAGCATGAGTGAGGAGGTGGCCTCCTTGAAAGCTCTGGTGGCGGACTCCAGAAACGGCTCTCCTGTGCCAATAAGCAAGTGGAAACACTGCAGGGGAAAATTGAGGAGCATGTAGAGCTGCTGCAGATTCTACAAGTGCGAGCGGATAGAGGCAATTAGCAGAAGCCTCAGCTAGCTCAGAATCTGGAAACAAACATGTGATTGAGAAATTTTATGTATGCATTTTTCACATTTGTGTATGTAATCACATGTTTATGAAATGAATAAGTGTTTGAGCCAAATTTCTGTGTGTGCAATCATGAAGCAATCTACTTCCCAAACTTAACAACAAATTAAATACATAAACAAGTAAAAGAAAGCAAGAATTACAGTAATAAAAGAGAAACAAGAAATTCGGAATTAACTTTAAAAATTAAATAAATAAATAAATAAAAATAAAACAAAACAAAACTTCTAAACCTTACCCCCAAACCTAAATCAAACATTGTCTTTAATGTTTCAAAATCAAAGCATAGAAAATGTATGAAATAAGAGGGTAAATGATATAGAAAGATAATACCTGGAAAATATGCGTGCCAATCCCCTTGGTATTTATCCATTGCAGAATAAAAGACAATAAATATATATATAAAAAAATCCAAGCAAAAATAAATAAAGACCAAAATGAATCAAAACACACAAAAAGAAAACTAAAATCTATAGAACACACGCAAAATAATCAGTCATGATGATAAACAGGGATTGTTAAGAAGTATCCCCTCTACTTCTGGGGATTTCAACTCAAAAAATGGTTTCAGTCTTTGACCATTCACTTTGAATATGTCTCCATTTTTGGGATTTTCAATCTCAATAGCTCCATGAGGGTAAACAGTACGAACAATAAAAGGGCCCGAACCAACGAGATTTTAGTTTACCAGGAAAAAGATGCAAACGAGAATTATACAGAAGGACTTTCTGACCATTCTCAAACATTTTTCGCAAAATTTGTTTGTCATGAAACACCTTCATCCGGGCTTTATATGATTTAGCAGAATCATATGCATCATTTCGAATTTCTTCTAATTCATTGAGGTGGAGTTTTCTTTGAATTCCTGCTTTATCTAGAGAAAAATTAAGTTGCTTCACAGCCCAGGAGGCTCGATGCTCTAACTCAACAGGCAAATGACATGCCTTTCCATACACTAGTCTGTATGGGGACATTCCTATGGGAGTTTTGAATGATGTACGGCAAGCCCACAAAGCATCAGTGAGTCTTAAAGACCAATCTTTCCTACTAGGATTAACTGTCTTTTCTAAAATATGCTTGATCTCCCTATTTGACACTTCAACTTGACCACTCGTTTGGGGGTGATAGGGAGTTGCAACTCGATGTGTAATGCCATATTGTTTCATTAATTGCTCAAATGGCCTATTACAGAAATGTTTACCTCCATCACTAATAATAGCACGAGGTGAACCAAAACGAGAAAATATATTTTCTTTCAAGAAGCGGACCACAACCTTATGATCATTTGTTTTGCATGCAACTGCCTCAATCCATTTAGACACATAATCAACTCCAACAAGAATGTACAAGTTACCGAAAGAGTTAGGAAATGGTCCCATAAAGTCAATACCCCAAACATCAAATACATCGACAATGAGGATAGGGTTTAATGGCATCATGTTTCTTCTAGAGAGACTCCCTAATTGTTGACAACGCTGACAAGCTTTACAATATGAATAAGCATCACGAAAAAGAGAAGGCCAGTAAAATCCACATTGTAGGATCTTAGCGGCAGTTTTCTTGGCACTAAAGTGACCACCACAAGCTTGGTCATGACAAAAAGATAGGATATTGGTCTGATCACATTCTGGAATGCATCTCCTTATGATCTGATTCGGGGCAATACTTAAATAAATAAGGATCATCCCAAAAGAAATGTTTGACCATGGCTAAAAACTTTGATTTATCTTGCTTTGACCAATGAGAGGGCATCTCACTAGTAACAAGATAATTTACGATATCAGCAAACCAAGGAATGGATGAGACATGCATAAGCTGCTCGTAAGGAAATGTTTCAGTGATTGGAATGGAATCCTCATTAGACTCAACAATTAGTCTAGACAAGTGGTCTGCTACAACATTCTCAGAACCCTTTTTATCTTTCGAATTTCAATGTCAAATTCTTGAAGCAAAAGAACCCAACGGATAAGACGAGGTTTAGCATCTTTTTTAGACAAAAGGTACTTTAACGCTGCATGGTCTGAGTAGATAATGACTTTAGATCCTAAAAGATAAGATCTAAACTTGTCTAAGGCAAAGACAGCTGCTAGCAGTTCTTTCTCAGTGGTAGAATAATTGAGTTGGGCATCAGAAAGAGTTCTACTAGAGTAGTAAATGACATGGGGGAGCTTGGCAATCGCTGTCCCAAGACAGCACCAATCGCATAATCAGAAGCATCACACATTATTTCGAAAGGAACACTCCAATCTGGAGGACGAATGATGGGTGCAGAAGTCAAAAGTGCCTTGAGTTTTTCAAAAGCATGGTTGCAATCATCACTGAAGATAAAAGCAGAATCTTTGGCAAGCAAGCTACACAAAGGACGAGAGATTTTGCTAAAATCCTTGATGAACCTACGGTAAAATCCAGCATGGCCTAGGAATGATCTAATTTCTCTCACAGTTCGTGGAGGTGGAAGATTTGAAATCAAATCTACCTTGGCTTTGTCAACTTCTATACCATCAGAGGAAATTACATGTCCTAGCACTATCCCTTTTTTTACCATGAAATGACATTTCTCCCAGTTAAGCACAAGATTCTTCTCTTTGCAACGAATTAATACCAGAGAAAGATGGTGCAAACATTCATCAAACGATGATCCATACACTGAAAAATCGTCCATGAAAACCTCTAAGAAACGTTCTACCATATCAGAGAATATAGAGACCATACACCGCTGAAATGTAGCAGGTGCATTACACAACCCAAAGGGCATGCGTCTGTAGGCAAATGTTCCAAAAGGGCATGTGAAGGTGGTTTTTTCTTGATCCTCGGGTGCAATAGGAATTTGGTTATATCCAGAATAACCATCCAAGAAACAGTAATATGCATGACCCGCTAATCTCTCCAACATCTGGTCAATGAAAGGTAGAGGAAAATGGTCTTTCCTCGTGACAGAATTCAACTTTCGATAGTCGATGCATACACGCCATCCAGTTCGGACTCGTGTAGGAATGAGCTCATTTTTCTCATTTTTGACAACTGTGATACCAGACTTTTTTGGCACCATTTGCACAGGACTCACCCACTTACTGCGAGAAATTGGGTATATCACCCCAACATCTAAAAGCTTTAATATTTCATCTCTAACAACATCCTTCATGGAAGGATTCAGCCGCCTTTGTGGTTCTCGGGAATTCTTGGCATTGTCTTCTAAGTGAATCCTATGCATGACAATAGAAGGAGCAATACCCTTAATGTCAGCTATAGACCACCCTATGGCTTCCTTATGTTCTTTAACCATTTTGACAAGTTTACCTTCCTGTTTGTTATTAAGGTCCGAAGCTATGATTACAGGCAAGGTTTCAGAAGACTCTAAGAACACATACTTGAGAGTATCAGGTAATGGTTTTAAGTCCAGCTTAGGGGGCTCTATGATGGAAGGAAGTGGGGGTGACGTGGAAAGAGGAAGAGGTTCAACCTTAAGTTTCCAAGTGGGCGTTTCAATATACGGAACAGAATCTAACAATGCATTGACTTCATCAAAAGATTTTTCAAGTCAAAGTTAGCCCCAAAATGAGCTAAGCATGCCTCTAATGGGTCCTTAATGCTAGAGTAATGAAAAGAATCTTCCACCATAGTATCAATCAAGCTGATCTCACTAATCCCTTCATCATCTGGTGGTTGCTTGCTTATGTTGAAAATATTAAAATCAACAGTCATATTGCCAAATGAGATATTCATTAATCCATTCCTACAATTGATATTTGCATTGCATGTGGCAAGGAATGGACGGCCTAAGATGACTGGAATTTGTTTTTGACCTGAAGGTACAGGTTGTGTATCAAGGACAATGAAATCTACAGGAAAGTAGAATTTATCAACCTTGATCAAAACATCTTCAACAATGCCTCTAGGGATTTTCAGAGTCCTGTCAGCTAAAGAGAGACATATCTTAGTTGGTTTAATCTCTCCTAAGCCTAATTGTTTATACATTGAGTATGGCAATAAATTCACACTTGCCCCTAAGTCTAACAAAGCCGTTTCAATATGGTGATCACCTATCATGCAAGCGATGGTAGGACAACCTGGGTCCTTGTATTTGATAGGAATCCTATTCTCAATGATGGAATTGATATGCTCAGTTAGAAAGGCTTTCTTTGGAACATTTGTCTTCCTCTTGAATGTACAAAGATCTTTTAAGAACTTAGCATATGAAGGAATTTGATTGATTGCATCTAGGAATGGGATGTTGATATGAACTTGTTTAAACACCTCTAGGATATCACCAAATTGTGCACTCTTCTTTGAATTTGCTAACCGGTGAGGAAATGGAGCTTTTGGAATGAAATTCCTAGGAGGATCAGATGGAGTTGATGATAATGCATGTGGATGACTCTCATTAGACTTTTGTGTTTCTACATCTTTTAACTCATTCTTATCCCTCAAGTGTGGCTCTAAATCCTGATTACCAATCTGTTTCCCAGATCTAAGAGTGGTGATGGTTTGAACATGTTCATTAGAATTTGGAGAACTTGATGGGTTATGAATCACAAATTGATCTTTTGGATTCGGCACAGGCTGACTAGGAAACTTACCTTTCTCTCTCTCTCCCACAACAGTTGCTAACTGGCCTATTTGTTGTTCTAACTTTGAGATGGCTTCAGTATTTTGTTGGGTGGAAGCTTTGACATCATTAATAGCCTGACCAGTTAATTGCATGAATTTTTGGATTGAATCCTCCAAAGAGGATGATTGTTGTTGCCGTGTTGCAACAAACTGTGGAGTGGAGTGAGGGATAGGAGGTTGACGAAACTGATTATTTTGAGATGGGATTCCTCCAGAAATTTGAGGTTGATTTGACCTCCAAGAGAAATTTGGGTGATTCCTCCAATTTGGATTGTATGTTTCAGAAAATGGACTAGGAAACTGGTTCCTATAATAATTGAGTGCATTTGCCTGTTCATTGTTCTCAGCATAACCATGACTAGAAGGACATGTTTGTTCTGAATGCGTTGGGCTACAACACAAAGAGCAAATCTCAGTGTGGACTTTGTTGACAGAGTTCATGTTTTGGCTCAATGCTAAAGCCTCAACTTTACAGGTCAAACTCTCTATTTTAATCCCAAGATCAGAATCGCTTCTGACTTCATACATCCCTCCTTTCTTAGGTTCCCTAATTTGCTTATCAGGGGTGTTGGAAAAATCCCATTGTTGAGAATTCACGGATAAGTTCTCAAGGAATTCATAAGCTGCAACTTTCCTAAGTTGTAAGAAAGCTCCTTTATTCATAGATTCAATCATATTGCGACTAGTCTGAGTTAGCCCATTGTAGAAGGATTGAACCAAACGCCATTTTTCAAAACCATGGTGGGGACATTTAAGAATAAGGTCTTTGAACCTTTCCCAACTTTCGTAAAATTGTTCGCTTTCACTTTGTCTAAACTCAGAAATTTCTCTCCTAAGCCCGTTGGTTTTAGACATGGGGAAAAATTTTGCCAATAATTTTTGTACAAGTTGGTCCCAAGAAGTTATGGAACCAGAAGGAAGGGAATTGAGCCATGACTTGGCCTTATCTTTCAAAGAGAATGGGAAGAGACGGAGTTTGACACTTTCATCAAAAAAGTTCTGAAATTTGAATGTTGAACAAATTTCAAGAAAGTCTTTGACATGCATGTAAGGATCCTCTCGATCTAAACCATGGAAATTGGGCAAAAGTTGAATGACTTGAGCTCTCAACTCAAAGCTGGTTGCATTGGTGTTAGACAACACTATGCAAGATGGGGAATTAGTGGTGACAGGAGCAAAGCACTCCAAGAGAGTTTTTTCTGGCTTAGCTTCTGCCATCTCAAACAGAGGGTTGGTTATCACAATCCTAGGTTTTCGTTCTTCCCTAAGCGTCCTTTCAATTTCTGGGTCGAAAGGCTCTAAGTTTAAATTTTGAGAACGACGACCAAACATAAAACAAACAAGAAAATACAAAAATAACCACACACAAAAAAATAAAAATAAAAATATAGGTTTATTTATTTATTTATTTAAAAGCTCTAAACAAATCCTCCTCTTAAGAGCAAACTTAAGGATGACCAGTTAAAGGCTTCCAAAAATCACAGCCAGGTCTTTTCCGGGAAGGGTGGAGGGGTCACAATGGTCCCACTTAAAACCCAGTCCTTCTTAAACACCGAAGGTGCCTCCTTAAAGAACTTTCCTAGACACTGTAATGTTTAGAAGTTATTCACTGGAGTTACCACAAGTTAACATCTTTCAAGAAGGGCCTATAAGTTTTAAATTTACTAATTACTTATATGCGAGAAAAACAATATAAAAATAAAACAAAACGAAAATTCAAGCAAGAATTTAAAAGAAGAATTAGAATTTTCTTACCAGGTGTCCAAGACGCACCTTTAATTTCACTCCTCTAATAAAATCTTATGATACCTGTAAAAACAAGCACACAAATCAGTTCAAGCAAAAACAAGCACACAAATTGACATAAAGAAAAAGAAATGAACTTTCTTAAAATAAAATAAAATATGAAACTTCTTCCAAGTCCAAGGCTACACCAAAAGAAGCTTAGATGATACAACTGAAACAAAGAAGCGAAAAATTAATACACAGTGATATTACAATAGAAAACAAGAGATTTGACAAAATCTGAAATTTTTTTTTCGTTTTTTTAATTATAAAAGTTTAATATATATTACAATAGAAACAAGATAATTGACAAAATATATATATATTTTTTTAATTTCGTTTTTTTTAAAAAATTTCTTTTTTATATATATTACAAAACTAAATTATAACTAGTGGAAGAATTTAATTAACCAAAATTTGATTAGTTTTCCGTTGCAATCCCCGGCAACGGCGCCAAAAACTTGTTGTCACCAAAAGTGGTGTCTTTTAAAATTTATAAACTCGCAAGCGCACAAATCGAATATAGCATAAGCGTGTAAGAGCGAGATCGTACCCAAGGGATTGCGTGTAAAGATAGAAAACCAATTATACCCAAGTTAATTTCATTGCCAACCTAGTTGATTCAAATGGTGATTTGTTTGTTGATAAAGAAAATTAAATAAAGCATGAAACAAATATGGAAATGACAATAAACTGAAATTAAGATTTAAATTTATGAGCAAAAATAACTAAGGTATTAGAATCCACACCATTATTCCATAAGATCCTAATTATTTATCTTTCAATTCCCATGGAGTAGCAATCTAGAAATCAATCTACTGCTTTCTCAAGATTTATCAATTAAGCTTGTACTTTAGATCATAAGTAAATTTTCCTTCCCTTCATAAGTACAAATTCTAAGCATAATATGTAAACAAAATTATTTAACTACAAAGGATCAAAGCTTCCTAAGCATCCTATGTGAAAAAGTTTATTTGAATAACAAAATATCAAAGAAATTTGTAAACTAGAAATATAAACCAAGGATGAATTAATAGATTAATCCAAACTCTTAACTACCACAAATATATGTTATATGTCACAATACATGATAGAAGTGGTGAAAAGAAGATTAATCTATTAATCATGTGAAGTGAAAATTATAATCATTGAACACCACAATATTTGAGAATTGAAGATAAAAACTAGAACTTTATTTAATAATGGTGTTTCATCCAACCTTAGTTAAGTATTTTAGCTAGACATAATTAAGAATTAAAACAAAACAAAGAAACTAAAATACATGAATTAAATGAGAACTAAGAAAGGTGAAGAACAATTTTAAGAGAGTTATTAGCTCTCGGTTCTTTCCTTTCCATCCTTGTTCTCTTTCTTTCTCACTTTCTCTCTCTCTTTCTCTCTTCCTTTCTTTCCTTCTGCTGTGTATCACTCTTGAATTTCTGCACCCTTTCTCTCTTGAGTTGTTGCCTATTTATAGAAGCATGAAGTCCCTTTCATTCCAGCTGCATATGCAAGCTGTCTTCTAGAACCTGTCTTGGTGTGTGACAGCCTGTGGATTGAGTTTTTATCCAATTGCTCCAATTTTTGGATATGTTTTAGTCGACATCTTATTGAACAAGTGTCATGAAGGATATTTATTCATTTGAGCATGAGAAAATTCGTTTTTCAGGTCTGCAAATGGACTGTACAGCATGAGCTGTAAAAGGCAAAGTCATCAAATCCAAATTGAGTTCTTCCTCTCTTTTTGCAACACATTGCTTATTCCTCCTCCTCCTCATGCCATTGGTGGAAGACACTTAATATCTACATACAACCACTCATTAAATACAAAAACAAAGATTGAAAATGGCCAATACAAATACTCTAATAAATTTACATAATACAAAAGAAAATACTAACAAATATAAATTTAAGGATAAAACTTGTATTTATTTTGTGCTCATCACTTACCTTCTGTTGCCCAGGTATATTGAAGTATTGCTTAGGGGAAATCCCAGCACCTACCCCTCTAACTCTTCCTGGATGCTCGGGTCCCAAAGCTAATGTCAACACATCATTGCTTCCTTAACAGGAAGAGTGCCTTCAGAGACTTGCTTTTGCAAATCATCCTAATACAAAGACATAATAAAAAGACAGCATAAGAAAACATACGACGATTATTTATAAAAAAATCGACGTAATATAACATTTCACACGACTCAATAACATAACAATCGACTTAATATAATATTTCAGACGATGCTAACTAAATACCGACGTGGTTACTTTATTAAAACGACGTAAATAATAAACCACCGACGTCTTATGATATAATTACAAAAAACAGAGTAGTGATTCCAATTCAGACCTTTAACGCGTGTTTTAAAATATTTCGACATAGTAATAATTTTCACATGACGCAAAATTATAATAGAAGACGTAATAAAAATTTAAAACAGAGTGAGCATAAGAAAACACACGACAGTTATTTATAAACAATCGACGTAATATAATATTTCAGACGACACTAACTAAATACTGACGTGGTTAATTTATTAAAACGACGTAAATAATAAACCACCGACGTCTTATGATATAATTACGAAAAACAGAGTATGATTCCAGATTTAGACATTTAACGACGTTTTTAAAATATTTCGACGTAGTAATATTATTCTCACGACGGAAAAGTATAACAGAAGACGTAATAAAAATTTATAACAGAGTGAGTAAACTTACAATTAATTTTGCTTTCTCTGCAGACTTTTGATCCGGTATGTTACCTTGTTTGTCTTCTCTAGCTTTCTTCCACAAGGTAGATCGATCAATATCTACATCAGGCATGGTTTCCACCAAGTGCTCCTCCAAACCAACATATCCTTTTCGAGACAATCGATGATTGTACTCAAGTTTCTCCCTCCTCTGTGATTGTTCTTCATGCACACACTCAAATTTTTTAGATAACCTTGAAGCTACAAAAGCATCCCATTAAGCTTTCTCTATGAAACTGTATTTTACAGGGGGTTTCCTTAATTTCTCTTTCTCCTTGATGAATGGAAGGATATAAACCCTTGTAAGTGTAGACTTGAAATCCTTCCATTTCCTGGCGGCAGAAGATAACACCATATTCTTGCCCCCTTGACCAACCACAAAAGCTATGTCAACCGCTTCCCAAATCTGCTATTTTATATCGTTGGATATTTGAACCCATTTCTTGTCCACAAGTGGGACTCTGGAGCGTGCCAACACACCAATGTAGGACTGCATCTCTGTATGTGCAAGGCCATATGGTTTCCCCCTTCTATTGTACTCAACAACAGGCCTAACTTTCTGATATTTTCTCTTCACAACACGACTCATTATGCTTATACCCCAACCTGACTTTGGCTCCTCAGAAAATGTTGTCATGCTGCCTGGTTTTGTCTCGCGTTGAAACCAACCTCATCTTCTTAGAGGACTTGGCTTGAGGATTTACAACAGTAATCTCCTTACCTGCATTCTTTTTTGAGCCATAGTCCTTACTTTGGTCTTGAGAAACCATCGTTATAGACAAATCAAACCTGCAAGTGAAAAGATTACAGAAAAAAATTAAGAAAACCAACGACGGTTATTTATAAAAACACGACGCAATAACATAACATTAGACGTAATAAATCTTTAAAATGACCGTGCTTAAAAACCGACGTGGTTAATAAATTAACACGACTTCAATATTAAACCAATGACGTCTTATAATGCACACATCGTTAACTTTCAAAACATTGTCTTTCTCAAAGATTGCCGTGGTTCAGTTGCGATTCTGGTTTCTTAAGATATTGTCTCACTTTGGTGGTTCTATTATGATCAGGATCCAAAGATCTGAATGATAAGATATCATACCTCTAGAGATTTGCCTTTTAAGACGAAAATGTTGTTGAGGATTGACTTGATCAGTTGGATATACTTGGTTGTTCCTTGTGATGGTTTTAAGAAAGATATTACCAAAATAAAAAATTAATTAATAAATTTTAAAAAGCAATATAAATAATACGGCAGTTTACAGAGAAGGCGGACGTATTAATAGAAAACATACGACAGTAATTTGAACTTAGGCCGTGGTAAATAAATACGACAGTAGTGTTGTAGGTACCGTCGTAGTACACTCCAAAATAATAAGTCGATAAATTAATATCTCGCGTCATGGTACATTGATTTAACACGTCGTTCTTTTGTAATATACTGACGTGGATTCCACAATATTATACGACACTGAATAAGAAAAGTTGGTCGTTTTTAGTTAGGAGTTAACATGACAGTTATTTGGTGAACCGTCGTCTTTAGTTTCTACGTCGGTGGATTCAAACCTATTATCGTTGTTTTTTGGTCAGATTTTAACTCTGAAGAAAACCTTTTTAATAAGATGACGCTTTTTTATTTGTGTACGTCGTTATAAAAAAAATACTCAACAGTATCTCCATTTTTTAGTTGTTTAAGTCACTTATCCACGACAGTTTTTTGTTACCGTCGTCTTTTTAAAAATAACGACGGTTTTTTGTTTTACCGCCGTCTTTTTCTCGTCGTCTTTTTCACTTTTTGTAGTAGTGATATTTTTGGTTGCCACGTGTTGATATTTATTATAAAATTCTAATCTCATATTTCAAATAAGATTTTTATCCTCTAAAATTGGGTCACGTGTCATCTCTGTCTTCTAAATCCCTCCATAAAATTACACCCTCAACTCAGACCTCTCACCCCATATCTTCTCTATCGTTTCATTTCTCAAATTTTACAAAACATCTTCTACTCTCAATGTCTAACGTGAGGAGGGTGTTGGAGAGGCAACAACGAGAAGATGAAGAAATCAGGCGCAGACGTGCTGAAGAAAATTGTGAGTTGGATGAAGAGGAGGAAGAAGTTGTTTTAGTGGTGGGTATGCTCAATCAATCAAGGCAACACCACTGTCGTCGTGCCTCGAATGTAGATAGACATAGGCTCTCTCAAGGTAATAAAATCAACTATCCTGGAGTGCTTGGTCAGATTCTGTGATGTAATAGAAAATCTCTACACAAGGGAGTACCTCTGCAAACCTACACCTAGGGACCTTCGAAGGCTTCTACTAAAAGTCGAGGCTCGAGGTTTTCTAGGCATGATTGGAAACATCGATTGCATGCACTGGCAGGAGAAGAATTGTCCAACTGCTTGGCAAGGAGATTATGAGAATAGGAAGGGCCAAAAAAGTATAATTCTGGAGGCCGTTGCATCATTCGATACTTGGGTTTGGCATGCCTTTTTCGAACTCACCGGATCTCAAAACGACCTCAATGTGCTTGGTCAATCCCTGATATTCAACAATGTCTTAAGAGGTCATTCCCCTCAAATTACATATCAAATCAACAATACCGTATACTCGGGTGCGTACTACCTAGCCAATGGAATTTATCCGAGGTGGACGACATTGGTCAAAACAATTCCAAATCCCCAATTGGAGAAAAAAAAAGCTTTGTTGCCTTCCAAGAAAGTTATAGGAAAGATGTGGAAAGGTGTTTTGGTATCCTGCAAGCTCGTTGGGGAATTGTTAGGGGTGCTGCTTGTGTGTTTGATTAAGAGGTGCTTCGGAGCATTATGATGACTTGCATCATCCTCCATAACATGATTGTGGATGAGAGTATGATTATGATGCCCCAGAGATGTTCGAACCCGATCCCACAAACACGACATTGACAAGAATTTATGAACGGCCAGTGGGAGCAAATGGACAAACATTGGAGCATGAACCGTTGATTATGGATGGTCAATACAACCCTATGATTGACCGTTATCATGAAATGCAATCTTCATATGTTCATGAGAGACATCAAGTTGACTTGATCGAGCACTTATGGGAGATGAAAGGCAATCACGGTGGATGAAGTCAAGTTTAATGCTTTGTTTGGAATTATGCTTTGTTTTGTGTGTGGTTTGTAATGAATTAAGGTTTGTTTTGATGCATGAAATGTTTTTAACAAATAGCTATATTATTTAATGCTTTCTTTATTCAATGAAAGAGAAACAATACAAAAAATTAATACATTTGGCAACTCTTTCAATACAACCTAATGGTTTTGATCATTTAACCAATCCATGTTGCTAGGTCTATCGTCACTTTGTTTCATGAGACATATGGCTCGTATCCATGGTCATGATTTTCATCTCTCTGTCCTCCATGTCTTGTTCTTGTGCATGTTGCCTTTCAATTGCATATGCTTCATATTGTGCCTTGTCATCTTTTTCTCTTTTCAAGTCTCTCTCAATTCCCAGTGCACTGTTCTTAGCAATTTGCTCCAAAAGTTTTGTACATTCAGTGTTTGAAGTGCTCCTTCTCTTAGTCTTTGTTGCCTTTCTCCCAACAGGCCTCGGCTTAAGTTGGATTCGTGAGTCCTGCTACATTGGGGAGTCCAATGGCGAATCGGTTGCTGGTGAATCGTGGATTGGTGTCTCATTCAACACAACCGTCGAATCAGTGGAAATAATTTTGAATCTCGAACAATTCTTTACAATGTCCCAACATTGGTGATTGTTGAAACTTTTTTTGCTTTGGCCAATGGCACCGAACCACATTTGTGCTCGAATAATCTATTAAAAAACATAATTGGAAATGCAAGAAAATATTTTTACAAAAATGGAAATGCAAGAATTTTTTTTATTTTAAAAAAGTGACATTAAATTGAATAAAATGGCATTTATAAATATTTTAGCTCGTCGGCAAGATTTTGACCGCTTCGAATGTTGTCCCTTGCTTTTGCCAACGCATCTCTCCATTTTCCTAACTCTTTATTCAAAATCTTCCACCTACTAGCCAATCCCATTGCCATATGAGCCGAACCCGATCTTTCACAAAATTCTCCATGAAATTTTCTCCACATATGAGAGGACTTCACGGCCAATGACCAACTTTGACCCAACACTCACACAACAAAATATCTTCCATGGTTGTCCACGCGCCTCCGGCTTTGATGGAAGAGGCCATTTGTATTTTTACATAAATGGAATTTTTAGTAGTAGAAAATTTGGTGTGGAAAGTGAAAAATATTGGGAGATGAATTTGTATGAAGATTTGGTGTGGAAAGTGAAAACTATTGGTAGGTTTTTATAGAAAAAATTTCAGAATTTTTTGGTATTTTTTAAAAATCCCTAAGGAGAAAAATATTTTAAGTGAAAGGTGAAAAATATTTTAAGTGAAAGGTGAAAAATATTTTAAGGAGAAGAATTTGTATGAAGATTTGTTGTGGAAAGTAAATTATATTGGTAAGTATTTATAGAATTTTTTTGCAATTATTTGTGCAAAAAAATTACACCCGTTGGATTTCTCCGAAATCCCTGATTGAAGCTCCACGTGGCTTTTTTCCATTGGTTTCTATCAGCGCTGACGTCTGCCGTGACGTCACGACAGCCTTCGGGCCACAACCAAGGCGATTCTTGCCCATAGACTTGCCCAGATTGGTGGGTCCCACCCCTTGCCTAGACTAGACCTTGCCCGCTGGAGGGTTTTTTGGGCTAGGAACCCCTTTTTGCCTGCCTTCCCCTCTTGCAGTGGAAGTGTTGTAAACAAACCATTAAAAGATTAAAGTGAACAACCACGATGACTTTAAAATTCCTTTCCCCAATGCGAATGGGGTTCTCTGAATATTTCTACGACGACTTTGCCCTTGTTGGGGTCTTTTTCCATCGGAAGGCTCGTTCGGGCTTGTTGATTCTCGGGCCGCCATAGAGTGGTAGATCAGCCTTCGTTGCCCCTTTTTCTAAGTTAGCAAGGACTAGGCGCAAAGCATCCCGAGGGAGAAGCAAGTCCCAGGGGAGTACTATGTTCTTCTTCTAGTGGCTGCGTGTTTGGTGTTGATGTTTTCAGCAACTTGACGAAGAGTTGAAGATGACTTACTGATGTTTCCGGCAGCTTGACGAAGAGTTGATGATGACTTGCTGATGTTGATATGAGATTGTGTGAGCTTGGCATGAGAGCTTGGAGCGTGGGAGATAAAGACCCACAAATTTAGCAAATGAGAATGCATATGCTTGGCTTGGTGTTGGATATGCTTAAGTTTGGGTGTTGATAATTGTTGTTTGTGGTTATGGCTATGGGGATTTAAGAGTTTCAAGAGAAGGATGAGAGAAAAAGCTTGAGATTTCAAGGCTATGGTGTTTATAGCTTGGAAGGAAGGAAAAGCTTAGAGTTATGCTTGGTGAGGCTTTATGGATTTAAGAGTTTCAAAGAAGGAGGATGAGAGGAAAAGCTTGAGATTTGAAGGCTATGGTGTTTATAACTTGGAAGGAAGGAAAAGCTTCGAGTTATGCTTGGTGAGGCTTTATGGAGAAGATGGATTTCAAGGGTGAGAAAGTAGGAGACATGGTTGTGATGGTTGAGGAATGGCTGGAATGGCCACTGGAATGCTCGCAGCAGCCGAAGGGAAGAAGGAAAGTGGCTTGATGGTTGCTGGGGTGCTTAAGCAACCAAGAGATGTTGGTCGATGGCTCCTGGGATGCTTGCAGCAGCCAAAGGATGGAGGTTGATGGCTGGGATGGCCGCTGAAATGCTTGCAGCAGCCGAAAGGAGGAATGAAGATTAGTTCTCACGGTTGCTAAGAAGCTTGCAGCAACCAAGAAAGGTTGATTTTGCCTAGCAAATGCCTCCCAATTTATAGAGGGTGAGGGTTTTCCTTTATTTCCAATAGGTAAAGGGAGGTGTTGGAACCAACCTATTTCCAATGGTTAAAAGGGAGCACTGGCATGCTATTTTCCAGCAAGTAAAGCTATGTATTGAAAAATGACTATTTCCTATGGATAAAAGAGAGTGTTGGAATTGGCTTGTTTCCAACGGGTAATAGGGAGAATTAGGACATTCTTATTTCCAGCGGGTAGAATTAGGCATTTGGAAAATGACTATTTCCTAAGGATAAAAGGAAGTGCTTGAAAAATATCTTATTTGCTCACCCACATTGGAGAACTCTAAGTAATGGGCTTGGACATTGGTGCTCCCAAGTAGCTAGCCCAAAGTCTCCATTATCCAAGAGCTTCTATGGGCCTTGTGGTCTTCCGTAACCTTCCACACCACAATCCCTCATGCAAGACCCGTAAACCACATGACTTGGGTTCATGTGAGCTTGATAGGTGATTGACATATGAAAAATGTATTATTGGCCTTGCATGGCATGGACATTATTATTTATTTAATGAATTAATTCACAAAATACAGCTTGGATTAACGCATGACCAACATTTTATGTTATATCGGGCTTTAAATGTCTTTGGGCTTCTCGTGACTTTTTTGGGCCTCAACACCTCCTTTAAATTCAACTACTAGGAATTCTTATTCATTCTAAGAAATATCTCATACAATAACCGCGTGATAACTAACCTAAACAAAAATTATAACGTCATAATAATATACATCAACATTGCCACATCAATTTTGATAATAAATTATCACACAACAAAGCAGGAAAAAAAAAACTAGAGCAAAATTATCTACCTAATTGATTCTCATACTTAATAAAATAATCAAAAAGCATGAGAGGGCACAATAAAATAAGACAGTGGTAGGAAGCATAGCAAATTGAATGGTGAAGCTCCTACGAGCCCTAATGAGCACAAAATAAATACAAGTTTTATCCTTAAATTTATATTTGTTAGTATTTTCTTTTGTATTATGTAAATTTATTAGAGTATTTGTATTGGCTATTTCCAATCTTTGTTTTTGTATTTAATGAGTGGTTGTTTGTAGATATTAAGTGCCTTCCACCAATGGCATGAGGAGGAGGAGGAATAAGCAATGTGTTGCAAAAAGAGAGGAAGAACTCAAGTTGGATTTGATGACTTTGCCTTTTACAGCTCATGATGTACAGTCCATTTGCAGGCCTGAAAAACGAATTCTCCCATGCTCAAATGAATAAATATCCTTAATGAAACTTGTTCCAATGGATGTTGACTAGAACATATCCAAATTTGAGCTCCATTGAACAAGTGTAAGCCTATCCAATTGATCTGCATGTTACAACAGCTCACCAATGATGTAATGTGAGGTGAGAAAACTAATTGCAGCAAAGGAGTTGCTGGAGCAGCTGTCAAGATATCTACAGGTTTGAGATATTTGTAGATACTTTGCCACCCCAATCTTTCATAAAGATAAAACTCATTAAAGAATTAAAAGTTGGCTGCCAAACTAGGTTGGACTCACGTGATGGAGTTGGAAGGTGGAAATCAATTCAAGTTGGAATTGAGTTACTACTTTGGAAACAAATGGAGGTGGCAGCCAGCACTTGTTGGCATTTGTAGGCTATATATATTTTCAGATTGTTCTCAAGGAGTGTGGAGAAATTCAAGAGAGATACACGGCAAAGAGAAAGAGTGAGGAAGAAAGAGAACAATGATGGAAAGGAAAGAACCAAGAGCTAATAACTCTTTTATACTTGTTCTTCCTTTCCTAGTTCTCATGTAAATTATGTATTTTAATTTCTTTGTTTTGTTTTAAATTCTTAATTATGTCTAGCTAAAATACTTAACTAAGGTTGGATGAAACACCATTATTAAATAGAGTTCTAGTTTTTATTTTCAATTCTCAAATATTGTGGTGTTCAATGATTATAATTTTCACTTCACATGATTAATAGATTAATCTTCTTTTCACCACTTCTATCATGTATTGTGACATATAACATGTATTTGTGGTAGTTAAGCGTTTGGATTAATCTATTAATTCATCCTTGGTTTATATTTCTAATTTATAAATTTCTTTGATATTTTGTTATTCAAATAAACTTTTTCACATAGGATGCTTAGGAAACTTTGATCCTTTGTAGTTAAATAATTTTGTTTACATTTTATGCTTAGAATTTGTACTTATGAAGGGAAGGAAAATTTACTTATGATCTAAATTACAAGCTTAATTGATAAATCTTGAGAAAGCAGTAGATTGATTTCTAGATTGCTACTCCATGGGAATTGAAAGATAAATAATTAGGATCTTATGGAATAATGGTGTGGATTCTAATACCTTAGTTATTTTTTCTCATAAATTTAAATCTTAATTTCAGTTTATTGTCATTTCCATATTTGTTTCATGCTTTATTTAATTTTCTTTATCAACAAACAAATCACCATTTGAATCAACTAGGTTGGCAATGAAATTAACTTGGGTATAATTGGTTTTCTATCTTTACACGCAATCCCTTGGGTACGATCTCGCTCTTACACGCTTATGCTATATTCGATTCGTGCGCTTGCGAGTTTATAAATTTTAAAAGACACCGCTTTTGGTGACAACAAGCCCACAATGCACATGGATTTTATTGAGCTATACGAGACTTACGACAACAAGTTAGACAAGATTGTTCACGAGTACAAAAAGTGAAAAAGACGACCAGAAAAGACGATGGCAGAACAAAAAACCGTCGTTGTGTTTAAAAAGACGACGGTTAGAAAAAACCGTTGTGGATAAGTGACTTAAACAACTAAAAAATGGAGGTACTGCTGAATATTTTTTAAAACGACGCACACAAATAAAAAAACGTCATCTTATTAAAAAGGTTTCCTTCAAAGTTAAAATCTGACCAAAAAACAACAACAGCAGGTATGAATCCACCGACGTAGAAAATAAAGACAACAGTTCACCAAAAAACCTACCGTGTTAACTCCTAACTAAACACGACCAACTGTTCTTAGTCCGCGTTGTATAATATAATGGAATCCACGTCGGTATATTACAAAACAATGATGTGTTAAATCAATGTACCATGACGTGAGAGATTAATTTATCGACTTATTATTTTGGAGTGTACAACACTACTGTTGTATTTATTTACCACGTCCTAAGTTCAAATTATAGTAGTATATTTTCTATTTATACGTCTGCCTTCTCTGGAAACTGCTGTCTTATTTTTATTGCTTTTTAAAATTAATTAATTTTTCTTTTATTTTGGTAATATCTTTCTTAATATCTATCAGAAAGAACTACTGCACCACGCATGGTTTTGTGAGGAATCATTCTGCAAACCAAAGACAATTTATACAAAGAAATTCCCTATTGAGTGAAATGAAGCAGAAAACACAACTAAAAACATTTGCTTTCAGAAAGATAATTTTTTAGAAGTTGATGAGACAGAGCCAAGGGCAAGAAGAAGTTGAAACCCTAATTGAAAACTGAGAATTAAAAAACGCGTGAAAAAATCATATTTAAACAAATTATCGTAAATATCCACGTCGGTTCTATTACAAATAGCGACGTCATATTTAACTAATAGACATCGTTTTTTAACAATTAGAGACGTATAAATATAATTAACCACTTCCCCCCGTAAACTAAGGCCAACGACTTTTAAAATCAACAACGTAGGTTATGCATAAGGGGTAACATGTAATTCCACTTCTGCAAAGTAAACTTTTGTCGTGACGTTGTTTTTAGAACCCCAAAGTAACCACGTCGGTTTCTTAAAGTAAATAGTCGTTGAATTTCGAAGGACAACGTCAGTTTAGATAAACAAGCGCCGTCATAACCACGTCAGAATTCCAAAAGTCGTTTGGCTTTAGTGATAACCACGTCGGTTCCTACTTATTTTCCGTCGTTATAACTAAATACTAGGGCGGGTTTTAATAAAACTGTCGTTGTATTGAACTCTGGGAAAATATATAAAGTTTTCATCACCTGACCTAATGTTCTACGTTCTCTCTCACCGATAAAATATCTCAGTTTCCCTCTCATTTCCCAAAAGCAGCTTTGTAAGCATCATCGTCTGAATCTCGTCATCATCATCGTCATCATCTTCATCTCCAAATCACCATTTTCTTACGTCAGAAGGAAACTTTCTTTGCACGCCAAAGGTTTTTTCTCAATCTCTTCCTTTTTTTATCTTTCATTTGAAAGAACGTTTCTGGAAACAAGATTCCGTCAAAATGAGGAAATCTTTCACTGGTTTGATTAAATTCTTAGTCCATCACTCTCACGACGTCAAAAGACGACAGTTCTATCTTGTTTATGACGTTAGAATCGCACACCACGACGGTCTTTAAGTTCTACCTAATGTAAACTGCACAACGGTGGTTAATAACCGTCATGGTGTGACAATTTATACGTCGGAAACAAGATAAAACCGTTGTCTCATGGGAGAAAGAACTGTTGTTTTTCCTATATCACATCTCAGTTAGACGACGGTTGTATTTTGTGTTTGACGTTGTAATGTTTAAACCACATCGGTTCTTAGGCCGAATAACCGACGTGGTTTATACACATTTACATCATTAACGATATAAAACCGTCGTCTTATTTCCATACATGGTCTGAGAGACTGTTTAATAGGACGTCGCTGTTTTTGTGTTACCGTCGTGGTGTTGTATTTACGACGACGGTGTTGTTTTACAACTGTCGTCCTAAATTAAATATCCCGGCTGTATGTTTTCGGACGTCGTTTCTTTATTATTACGTCGTTCATTTTAAATAACTGACCTTGTTTTTCTTGCAGATTAATTAAAAATGGTTTCGAAATCTCAAAACAAGGAAGCTCAAGTGTTAGAGGCTCAAAGGGATGAAGCCAAATCAGTTTCAAAGGCTGAAATGGATGAAGGCAAATCAGTTCAAAGCAAATCCTCGAAGAGGATGAGATTTTGTTCAACTTCCGATGAAGACCCCATCACAACCACATTTGTTGAGGAACCAAAATCCACCTGCGGTATCAACACAGTGAGCCGTGTTGTGAAGAGGAAAATTCAGAAGATTAAGCCTGTGGTTGAGTTCAATAAAAGGGGCAGACCACATGGCAAGGCTACTATTGAGATGCAGTCTTACATTGGTGTTTTAGCACGCACCAGAGTCCCTCTTGTGTTCAAGAAATGGATTCAATTGCCCAAGGACGTGAAGGAGCAGATTTGGGAGGCTGTTCAAATGGCCTATGTTATTAGGGATAGGTGCAAGAAGATGGTCATGTCATCTGCTGCCAAAAAATGGAAGGATTTCAAGTATAACGTAACTAGGCAGTATATCCTTCCATTCGCACATGACAATGAGAAGTTAAAAGAACCCCTGAGCCTTATAAGTTCATAGAGAAATCGCAATGGGATGCCTTTGTAGCTTCAAGGTTATCCCTAGATTTTGAGGCTGTGCATTCTGGGTAGAAACAGAAGAGGGAGAAATTGGAGTACAACCATAGGTTGTCTCGAAAAGGGTATGTAGGTTTGGAGGACGAATTAGAAGGAAACATGCCCAGTGAAGAAATCGATCGAGCTCTTCTATGGAAGAAGGCAAGAGAAGATAAAACGGGAAACATCTCTGATCCAAAGGTTGCAGAGAAGGCAAAATTAATTGTAAGTCTCACTAACTCTGTTCTAAATTTGAAAAACAGAGTGTTTTATTTTGGTATAGACGTCGCACGTTTAAATAACCGACGTTATAAAATAAACACCACGACGGTTTTTATTTACCGCCGTTTCAAAAAGAATAGCACGTCGGTTTTTGCATAAATCAGACGTCTAGATAGAATTAATACGATGGCTTAAATTCCGGAGACGGCTGTTTTGTTTTAAGTTTACTCTCACACACACTCTCCCTTTCTCTGTCTATTTCACTGAAATTTGTGGTGCACAATTTCTGAAAAAGAATGCATATTTCAATCGAGTTTTTTCACTTCTTCATTAAAATTTACGACGGTTTTATCTCATCTAGACGTTAGAATGTTTATACAACGATGGTAATTTTATGCCACCGTATGAAATTAAGTCATACATCTGTTTGTTCAATAGTCCATCGTCTTAATTGAAATACTACGACGGTCTTGGAACCCTATGTTCTATGAATCTGTTGCTTTTGAATATACGATGGGTTTTTTCTCCCGATGTTGTAAATTATAAACAACGACGGTATTTAACTACTGACGTTTTAAATGAATACTACGTTAGTTATTCAAGAAAACCGTCGTTGTAAATGATATATTACGTTGGTTTATTTATCTGTTCTACACTCTGCTAGATGTTCTGAAAATATCTCTTTCTCTCTTTTAGGATGATGTGCAAAAGCAAGTCTTCGAAGGCACTCTGACTATTTCCGGGAGCAATGATATCTTGACTCTTGCTTTGGGAACCCCTGAGCATGGTGGGAGAGTCAGAGGAATTGGTGCTGGCGTTTTCCCAACTCAGTTCTTCAATTTGCCGCGACAGCAGAGAGTAAAATTTGCTGACAAATTGAAGGAAAGTCTGATGGAGGCAGTCAAAGAAGAGACCTTGAGGATTGAGGCGAGGTCAAGGGAAAGTATAATGGAAGCGGTTAGAGAGAGAGGGAGGTTATGTTGGCACAATTCCGTCAACTAGTTCCTAATTTTGATCCCAACATGCTCAAAACCCCAATTTCTCCAATTCCTTTACCCCCTCAAGATTAAAGCCCAAAAAACTCAATGTGTGATAAGGCAAGCTGCTCTGGGGCCACTAATATCAGAACCCTAGCTTTGGGGTTAGAAGATCCAAAGTCTAATGCTGATATTGTTGGAAAACAAATAAATGACACGGTAAAATCTCTGGTATTTTCTTTCTCTACCTTTTAAATTTTAAATAGACGTCGCTCTTTTAAATATCCGACGTTAACATTTCAAATAACGACGGTATATATTTACCGATGTTGGAAAACAATAATATGTATGTTTCTTCCAAGAACCGTCGTTTTGAGTTAAATACCACGATGCTTTTACATGTTTTGCAATTTATTGGGCATTGAAAATAATGATTGTCTTTTTTGCCGTCGTCTAATTCTTTTATAAACCGTCGTCTATTTCATGAAAGCATTAACTGCATTTTAATTAGACGACCGTTCTTTAGTGTAGCAACGTTGTAATGTTTACACAACAACGGTTATGTATTTACCGACGTCTATAACCTTTCCTCCATCAGTATGTACTAGAAACCGTCGTTTATATTATATACCACGTCTGTTTTTTGGGTTTAGTTAGAGTCGTTTATTTTAGTTCACACACAAATTAACTTATATTTCTTTATTTATTTCTTGTAACAGGATCTCTCAAAGCTAGACATGCCACCTCCTCTGTTAGCCTTATGCCAACTTGTCCAGACCAAGTTGTTGCCTACTAAGGAGACTTTGACAGTTCACATGCCCAAGGAAGTGTTTGGCTTTGAGCATGATACCTTCCTCTTCGCTGAAGATATTTTACAGTTTGGTTCCATGGTTGAGATTGGAACCACAGTGATATCAGTATACATGAGGTAATTATAGAAATCCCATTTTGTTTTACATTTCATATATTTAGGTACCTATTTGACTATTTAAAAATGGCAAATATGGTAAACCTTATTGGCCTCGTGGACCCTGGGCTAGTCAGTTCTCAATTCTGGATCTCTCTCAGACCAAACAAAAAACCTGTCAAATCACCTGAAAAACAGGAGATGGGAATCAATTTTTCTTGGTTCCTTATAATCCAGGGTTAGTCCCCTTAACTATTTAAAGTATTTTCCTTGTAATATTTTTCTTTGTAGTACTATTTAACCTATATGGATCATTATGTGTAGGGGTCATTGGGTGATGGTAATTGTGAGACCAGCAGACCGCTGCCTATTACATGAATTCACTGCCAAAATGCTTCGTTGACGACATGAAAAGTATAGTGAATAAGTATACGACGGGTTTTTATAATACCGACGTTATAATGACAATAAAACGACGGTAAGTTATTACCGACGTTTTAAATAATTTATTACGTTAGTATTGTCTTAAAACGTCGTGTTAATTTAATTAGCACGTCGTTTGAGTTTTATTTAAGAACATTTTAATTTTTTCTGTTCAATTTTTTGTTATATGACGTTTTTCCTATTACCGACGTTATAATGTTACACAACGACGTAGTTTTTTACCACGTCATTTGTTTTAAAACTCTGTTTGAAACAAAATACCACGTCATTTGTTTTAAAACTCCGTGATTTTGACTAATTTACCACGACGGTTACTATTTGTATTTAGATTTTTCGTTTTGTCATTAACACTCTTTGTTTTCTTGTAACAGGTCAATGAAAATGTTTAACATTCATATAAACAAAAATTCATCACGTAAACAGGCCATTTGGGAAAATCTACATGGCACTCCTGAACAACCAACAAGTGTAGAGTGTGGCTATTACGTGATGCGATTCATGAGAGATATAATTCTTGATCCAGACTTAGATTTCGAGAACAAGGTAAAAGGCAAAATTTTAGATATACTTTCTTTATTTTACCACATCAACTTTTTCTTTAAACCCGTCGTTTGTATCTTTATAATACGTCGGTTGTTTGGTTTATTTTGCAGTTTGAAAATAAAAAATATCGAGTTCAGTATACACAAGAACATATTGACGAAGTTAGGCATGAATGGGCAAAATTCTTTAACAGGAAAATACAGAATGCTAATTGATGTACATAAATATTTATTAACAATGTTTAGGTTTATTTTAATTTATTAAAAATGTACATAAATATTTTTGTTGTAATCAATCGAACAACCATCAAAAAAATTAATTTTTTTGTGAAATTTTTTTAGTTCCCATAAAATTCATGAAAACTTAATTTAATTCCCAAAAAAGGGCGTCTCCTTCTAATTTACACGTTGCATATGTGTATACAATGGTCGTCTTACTATAACTAGAAATATAACATCGACGGCAATTATTAAAAACGACATGTAACAGTAATAAACACGACGGTCTCTATTTACTTCATCTTGCATGGATAAATTTGTACTGATATACTACGTCTATTAGTACAACCATATCGACGTCTTAATATCATACAAAGGCGGTTATTATAAAAAATTTGATGTCGTATAAATAAACAATGTCGGTTATTCAAAACAAGATGACGTGGTAACGTAATTATCCACGTCGGGGAGTAAAACAAGACGACGTGGTAACTTATTAACGTTGTTTTGTATTTGTTTTGACGTCTAAAACAATATATGACGTCAGTTTGTGTTGTTTAACATCGTTGTAAAAGGTACAACGTCGGTTAGGTCATTTGGCATTTAATTTTAAATGACTTTTATATTTTATTTAATTTCATATTAAATTCAAAACTAATTCCAAAAATTAAACTGACAACTACCAAGCACTCATTGAAATATTGTCTCTCCCCTAAAGCTTTAAAAAAATATAATTTTACAAATATTTTTTATTGTATTTAATTACTAATATTAATAATATATTCAAAACAAAATCCAAAAAATATACCAACAAATTCTATGCACTCATTGAGACAATATCTTGCCCGTTAAGGCCTGAAAAATGTAATTTTAGTTTTCAAAGTTCAAATGATAATAAAATTCAAACAAATTTAGAGACAAAGCACGGTACTCCTTATACTTTACATAACATAACCCTAAAGTTTATGTGATCCATTGGTACCCATAAATTCAAAATGATGAAATCTAGATTTTAGCCTACTATTATAGAAGGCATTGTTGTAAGGAGTCCGTAGCAATTTTCGGTTCATTTTTCTCATACTTGTGTATTTTTTTTATAATTATTGTAAAATTTAGGATTTAGGGTTTAGGGTTTATTGAAACGACGCGGTTTTCTCCCGCTATTTTTGGTCAACTACGCACGTTCGAATCCCAGGAAACCTAAACCCCGACTAATTATATCATATTTACGACGTCGGTTATTATGGGGTAACGTATGTTTGCTTACAACGGCGGTTTTCTGAAAACCGCCGTCTTAAGTTAGTATTAAATGTCCATATCTAAGTATTTACCATCATCATTGAAAAACGCGGTACTTTAAAATTTTTGACTGCGATCTAAAATTTTCAGAATTTCTCTTTAACCCTAAAATAGTTCATTCTCTCTCTTCAACATAAATTTGTCTTAAAGTTTTCGCTCTCTCTCAAAGCATTGGGTATATTCTCTAGCTCTGTCTCAAGCTTTTGTTATATTCTCTCAGCTCTCTCTGAAGCATTGGTTATCTTATCCATGTAAGTGCAAACCCTAATCTCTTTATTTAATGACATTGCACGGCTTCTTAAATCCATAAGTGTTTTCGTTCGTAGCTATATTTGGGTTATTTTATGTTTTAGTGTTTGCATTCTTGTAATAATTACTCTCTATTTGGGTTCTTTTATGTTTGTTTGGCCATGGGTTCTTGGAAAAGAAATGGGGATGGGAGATTTAAGCTTTTTTTTAAAAAAAACCATGATGATGGTTGATGGATCAAACCGTCATCTAAATGTTTATTATACGTCGGTTGTTCTTTACTCCCGTCGTCTGAGTTTTAATCCGCAATTGGTAGCCTAAAGACGATTGTTTCTCCTTTAACTGTCATCTTTAGGCTACCAAAACCCCGTACTTTCTTCTTCAAAAAGCAATACAAATTTCTGGGTTTGGGTATCTTAATGACGACGATAACTATAGATGTCGTCGTCCGAATTTATATTACACGACCATTATGTTGTAAAAACCGTCGTCTTGCTCTTTTTTTATTTTTTATTTTCAATTTGTTATCTGCTATTTGAATGAGGTAGTGTTTCATTGCTGGTCTTTCCACTTAAATATATATATATATATATTTATATTTATATGATATTATAGTGTGTGAGATGGATAAGTCATGAATGCATGCGGATCGAAGATTGAAGGCATATGAGTTAGGAGTGGAAGGATTTTTGAATTTTGCTGTAGAAAATCTTGGAAATACAACTCATATTCATTGTCCATGTGTTAAATGTGGGAATATTCGATTGTTTGAGGTTGGAATTATAAGGGAACACTTATACTTTAATGGAATTGACCAAAGCTATAAGATTTGGACATGGCACGGAGAACCTTGGGAATGGACTACCAATGCTAGTAGAAATGTGGAAGAAGATGAGCAAAGTAGGTTCAGTTATGTTTCTGAAGAATTAGGTATGGATGATAATGAATTTGCCAATATTGGATCTGATCCTTATGAGTTTGCCAATGTGATTGGGGATGGTGATGAACCCTTGTACCCTAGTTGCAGTAATTACATGAAGTTGTCGGCTTTGGTGAAGTTATATAATTTGAAAGCAAAACATGGGATGAGTGATGTTTGTTTTACAGAATTATTGATACTTCAAGGAAAATTGCTTCCAAAAGGAAATACACTACATTCCTCTATGTACGAGGTAAAAAAGACTTTGTCTGCTTTAGGGATGAGTTACGAGAAAATCCATGCATGTCCCAATGACTGCATTTTGTATAGGAAGGAGTATGAGGATTCAACTAATTGTCCTACTTGTGGTATCTCAAGGTGGAAGGAAATCAAAGATGGGTTCTTGAAAAAGGGTGTGGCAGCGAAGGTGGTGTGGTATTTTCCTCCAATTCCAAGGTTTAAAAGGATGTTTCAATAACATAAGACAGCTAAGAGTTTGACTTGGCATGCTGCAAGAAAATTAGTTGACGGTCATATGTCTCATCCAGCGGATTCCCCGTCTTGGAAACTTGTTTGTGATAAATGGCCCGACTTTGGTAATGAGCCAAGAAACTTGAGATTGGCTCTCTCATCTGATGGATTCAATCCCCACAGTTCTTTAAGTAGCAAATACAGTTGTTGGCCAGTTATCTTAGTTACATATAATCTCCCACCATGGCTATGTATGAAGCTGAAGTTCATGATGTTGACCTTATTGATTTTCGGTCCTAAACAGCCCGGAAATGATATAGACGTCTACTTAGAGCCTTTGATTGATGATTTAAAATCTATGTGGGATGGGATTAGAGGAGTGTATGATGCCCACATAGGAGAATACTTTACACTCAGAGGTGTATTACTGTGGACAATTAATGATTTTCCTGCCTATGGAAACTTATCTGGTTGTGTCGTTAAAGGATATAAAGCTTGTCCAATATGCGGCGATGATACACCTAGTCACAGGTTCAAAAATGGCCACAAAATTTGTTTTATTGGGCATAGAAAATGGTTACCAATCAATCATCCATATAGGAGGCAACGTGCAGCTTTTAATGAGAAACCTGAATATGGCATGCCTCCCGAGCCATTAACCGGAGAAGAAGTGCGGCATTTGATTGAAGATGTTAATTACATTTGGGGCTCGAAAAATGGGGGAAGTGTTGGTGAGAATGATGGTGACAAAGTTTGTTGGAAGAAGAAATCAAAATTCTTTGATCTTGAGTATTGGAAATACCTCCCTGTGAGACATGCCCTAGATGTTATGCACATTGAGAAGAATGTTTGCGATAGTATCATTGGTACATTGCTAGAGATCCTTGGAAAAAATAAAGATGGGATTGCTGCTCGGTTAGACTTATTGAACATGGGGGTCAAAACTGATTTGCAACCCAAGTATGGAGAAAAACGTACTCGCTTGCCTCTAGGGCCTTGGAATTTGTCAAAAGTAGAGAAGAGAGCGGTTTGCAATTCTTTCTATGGTATGAAGGTCCCTGAAAGTTATTCTTCAAATATAAAAAATCTTGTATCTTTGAAAGATTTAAGACTTCTTGGCCTTAAATCTCATGATTGTCATACATTGATGCAACAATTGCTCTCTGTGGCAATTCATTCTCTTTTGGAGAAGCCTGCAAGGTATGCAATAACTTCGATTGTGCTTCTTCTTCAATGCTATATGTGCAAAGACGGTAGATGTTTCCAAGCTAGATAAGTCGGAAGAAGATGTAGTAGTTACTTTGTGTTTGCTTGAGAAGTACTTTCCCCCTTCATTTTTTGATATCATGGTTCATCTAGTAGTACATCTTGTCAGAGAAGTTCGTCTATGTGGGCCAGTTTATTTTAGATGGATGTATCCGTTTGAAAGATATATGAAAGTGCTAAAGGGGTATGTTCAGAATCGTACTCGTCCCGAAGGTTGCATTGCTTAGCGGTATATAGCTGAAGAAGCTGGACAATTTTGTACAGAGCATTTATCTGATGTTAGTACAGTTGGAGTGCCTTCAATCCAGAAGATGGGAGTTTCAAAGCCATTATCAGGTTACATAGTGAGCTTAGTTGATTTGGACTTGTTGAACCAGACACATCTATATGTCTTGGAGAATACGGAGGAAGTCCTACCTTATATCGAGTACATATGAGTTTAATTTTTCATATGTAGCCATTTTAAGTATTATTACTCCTTATGTTTATCTTATATACAAGGGACCATAATGCTTGATTTTTTCGTGTCAATTGTAGGGAACATATGATCCTCATCAAGACCACTTATCCAAAATTTAGAAAGAGAACAAAGTGGCTACAAGATAAGCACAATAGCACTTTCATTCAACGTCTGTGGTGACCTAAAGAGTCGTGGTTATTTGTTTGTTACGTCAGTCCAAGTAAATATGTGCCATGCAAGTAAATATGTGCCATGTTAACGCTCTTGTCCAAAAGTGTACTTTTGTATGTTAAATTTACCATGTTATATGTTTTAGACGTCAGTTTTTTTATTTAGTGAACGTAGTATATGTTAACCACGACGGTTTCTACGTTTTGCACGTCGGTTTTCTTTCAATTAGAGACGTGGATAATAATTTTTACGTCGGCTTTGTAGTTGTTCTTGACATATAGCATTATTTAAACGTCTGTGTTTTACTAAAACCGTCGTCTAATATAGTCGAAGTTGTCTTTTTAAGCTATTTATGTATGAATTAGACGTCGGTTTTAGTTGTTTTTGTGATGTGTAATATGTTAACGACGTCGATTATTTCCGTCGTTATTTTATGTATTAAAAGATGGCGGTTCGATTTCACGTCGGTTTTAAAACATGCTACACTATGGTGGATTACCGTCGTCTATTTCAATTTCTGTAGTAGTGGTTGTTGCATTCACTAGATGGTACTTTAAATATAATTGCATAAAACATGTAATGACAATATTCAAACACACTATTTCATGCCTTTTTAGAACTTAGTTAGGTGGGTTTCCACTTTGATGGTGCATCTAGATTGTTGAGAGTATGTCATACATTGAAAAGTTAACGTATTTAATGAGTTTATAAGAAGTTAGGCTACTCCTAGGCATGTATGAGTAAAACCTCCCCCCACCCCGCCCCTAACCAGGAGAAAAAAAAAACATGATTAGTTAGTTGACTTTGACACTGTGACACCCCTGGACAGGCATAAAAACTTGTATGAAATAGGGATAACACTGTTTTGCTATCCTGGTAAACCACAGACTGCTTGTGAAAAAGTTACCTATGTAAAAGTCATAACATGATTGGCTAGGGATAGCAGTGCTATCCCCGTTTCATGTAAGTATTTCTCCTGGACAAGGGCTGGCAGTGCGGCCGCCCTGAGCCCACTATTCAGGAGAATTCTTTTTCATTTTTATCTAAATTTACCTGAAGGATGACTAAAAATGCCTAGAAGGGGGTGAATAGGCCAATTTCAAATTATAATTAGTAAACAAAAAATAAACTTTGGTAGCCGGATTGATAAACGTATTGAACATAAAATAAAGGAACACGTAGACAATTATTTTACGTGGTAAAACCCCACTTCTAGGGAAAATCTACGGGACTCCTCAGTCTAACACAAACTTATCCTAGACACATTATAGATAATGTTTGCTGACTTCTTCGTAACTCAAATTTTGTCACGGGATGATCTTCGACACTCCTTATGTTGAACGCAATACTAGTCACGATTGCTTCAAGCTGGCCGGAGGAAAACCGCCACCACGATCTTGGTGCCCTCAACCGTATGAGTCACTAAACAATGCAAATGAATGTAATATGAATGATTAAAGTGTTTGATAAATCACCAAGTAAACATGGAACACTTGATGATTTATCTCAAATATATGCACAACAGCTTTTCATGGAATTCTATATGCTCAAAATAAATATATCAAAGCTGTGAATAAACAAAGCAGCATGTCATGTTTTTATACATACCTGTTCTCCTTGTTGCAAGAGGAGTGCCTAAAGCCAAAAGATCATTGGCTAATCAAATTTGATTCTCTATTCAATTCGTCAGCTTATGCAATCTTTAGGATAACTTTCAATCAAAACAATTGTTATTCAAGAAAACAATATTAATCAAATAAACTAATTAGGTATTAATAAAAAGTGCTCTCCAAGTCAAAGATGATGAAAACATAATATTATAACTTAAATCAAAATAGGGTCCAACTAGGAAAGAATCTCAAGAGATAAAATCTAATCCTATTAAAAATAGGACTAGCATAAAAGTATTTGAGTGAAAATAACTCCTGCTAGGAATCCTATAATGAATGCCTGATTATGTCATGATTTACCTGAAAATCAGTTTCCTTTTATCAATCAAGTCACACTTCGAAAATCCGAGATTGAATGTGTTGCACCAAAACTTCCAGTAAAAGATATTCACAACCTAATTCTCAAACTATGCTAGAATCTAGGAAATGCCAATACAATTTTCATACTAACATTATCTTTGCATATATATATATAAAGCAGGTCTCAAACCGAAGCTGAACAACTGAACAAGAGCCCCCCAGAGAATTCTGGAGAAGGGTCCACTGGACAAAGGAATAAACAAGAGCTTCTACAAAATGAAAATAGTGAGACCTGGAAGATTCAGAGGAATGAAATCATCTCATCTGAAGCCACAAAAGTTCGGGTTTTCGACTTCAACAACAAAATCATGCAAGTTATATTGATCGTCTTGAATCAAGGAGGGGTTGAAACTACAACATTGAGGGCAATAAAATCCATTCAAACAAAGCCCAGCGTGTTGGGATTGGCAAATTTGGCAACAACTAGTCCATGTCCAACGTATCATTTTTTCTTGGTGGGCTTACTATTCTAGTTTTTGTTATATAATAGCAAAGCTAGCGGTAGAAACAAGAAGGAAATATAAATAAGAGAAAAAGGAAAGGAGCTGTTGAATAAACAGCCTGGAATTTCCAATAAGAAAACAAATACTGAGATGTATGGTTTGGAGATTTATGGCCACCAGAGCTCCTACACTCGAACTTTTCTCTGAATCTGAATGTTATTTCTCTTATATTTATTTATTTCTTTTCTTCTTCTTCTACACACCATCGATATATTTATGCTGAGTAAGTTTTTTTTTCTTGTCTAATTGCCATCAGTATTGTTTCGACTTGTTCTATCTTTTTTCTTTAGAGCATGTCTAATGAGACTGATATGGTCTGGGCTAGGTCCTGATCTGGCCTCAAATTAAAAAAAAAAATCACTTTTTAATGCATGTGTTGGGCCTAGTCCAGTTTGGCCTAAGACAAAATGAGAGGTTGGTTTTGCCCAACTGTTGGGCCGGGCAAGATAAGGGGCCCACTTTCCGTTTTTGAAAAGAAAAGGAGTAACGAAAAATGCCTCTAATAGCCATTGAGGAGCTGCCATGTGGCACTCTAAAATGCAACAGCACAACGGCTAGTTGCCAGCTAATTTTATTTTTTTGAAGTTCCCCACTAGTTTAGCCTCTCTTTTTTTTTTTTTTTTCCCTCAACTCTATAAAAACCTAACCATTTGTTCATCACCTTCTCACCTAAAAAATCTCTCAATTACTCAAAACATTTCTACTTGTTTGTCTTTTTTCATTTTGCTCAAAATTGTTGTTCCAAAGCATGGCTCAAAATTATTTCCAAAAATAAAATTTGGGTTGCTTTTCTTATGCTTTCATTTTTATCACAAATAAAATAATAATAAACTAAAATAAAAAGTTTTGAGTTTTATCCCCTAGCCTCTCACCACCACTAGAATCACTGAAAAATTGATAGGCTAGATTCTGTGAATAGTACTATTTTGAGGCGCTAAAACAGCACCTAGCCCTTTGCCCTTGCATTAGACATGCTCTTATATCCACTAAAATATATTAGGGCTAAATAAAGCAAAACCAACACACACAGAAACAACAGAAAAACAGACCCTAATTGTTCATAGATAGTGGCAGAGGCAATAAGAAATGTTTTTGTTAACTGCTTAAATGTTTTCGGTTTTGGGGCACAAAATAATTAAAAATAAAATTAGTGTTTTTGTTAACTGCTTATACTAGTGTGTGCATCCATTTAGGAATCGTAAGAGTATGTATTAAACAGAGGATGAACTACTACAATAAAGTTAATAGACAATGGTTTTTAGCCGTTGTTGAAAGTCTTCTAAAACCGTTGAGGTTAGGAGTTGTTAAACTCATATTTTCATACATATACATGCCCAATTTACTTACTCATTTTGCTTAGTTTCTTAGAATACTGAGTTATTTTGCCTCTCTTTGTGTGTTTTGTAGGCCAATAGAGCAAAAGAGCATAATTCATGCAATTCAAGCATGTTAAGACCTGATTTGGATGAATGGAAGAAGAGATTAAAAACAAACTCATTTTGGCTACAGCCCCCTGCCAGTCCAGTTTCGTAGGTCACATTGCAAGCTTTGTTTCAGCAACCTACACAGCTCGGATGAGGCAGAATTCTTCATGAAAGTTGTTCCAATGGGTGTGTACTATAACATATCCAAAATTCAGGCTCATTGGATAAATCTGGAGTCCTTCACCTAGCAAACACAGAACCATGTTCAGGATGGATTTTGTCAGCGAGCAAAACGAGTTAGCAATTTGTTTCGGCCTTAACTTCTTCCTCCGACCTTGGATTGGCCCAAATAACATATGGCTGGAGAGAAGACATTCTGAACTTCAAGTTGGAGTGCTTAAAGTTGTTATTTACCTAAGGGAAGCTCAATTCGTAAGCCCTTGAAGTTGCTGGTCATGCTGACCTAAGGATGAGCTAAGTGTGCTTTGTCATGATGGCATAAGCATGATGTGTTATTGATTGTGGGGAAGTTAGGTGAAGCAGATGCATTTCTTATATTTGGGTGGAATGTTGCAGAAGCCAAATGGTATAAACAAGATGAAGTGGGAGCTGCAATACTAAGCCTAAAGAGAAGATTAATTGTTTTCAAATGTAATTGTGTGTTAGGTGAAATTTGTGTGGTTGGTGAACTTAATTGTATAATCTGATTCACCTAACCCTTGTGCCTATAAATAGGGAGTCTCTAGAGAACTTAGGGAGTAACAGAAATTGATATCCATAATTTACACTTCCATTATACACAAAGAGAGGGAAAGTTGAGAGTCACAAAGGGAGAGAAGGGAGAAGGCAGCAGCTAGGAGGCTTTGGCCTCCTGGCAGCCATGGAGATGAATCTTTTCCATCTCTAGCATGCTGTCATTATCTTCTTCTCCTCCCTTTGTCTTTTATTTTCTTCTTGTATTTTCTTTGTTTTACTTTGTTTTTCTGTTATTAATTGTAATAAACATCTTGCTAATCTTGTATCATGGTTTGAGTTTATAAAGTTTGATTTCATTCATGAATTCTTCTTCACTATTTTAATGGAGCTGTTTTTGCATCCTTTGATTGATCACCTGAGGTTTTAGGCATTTTGCTCTTGTTGGGAAGGTTTGGGGATCATTCATTCCATCTATTAGCAACTTATGTGATTTGGTTTCTAGGTCTCCTAATGTAAACACCATGCTTGGGGTCCTTGTGATGTTCAATGTAATTTGATCCAAACACCATGGACTTATTTATGAGCATCTTTATGAGTGAATCAATTTGTTTACTTGCTGCCATAACATGATTAGAACAATTAGGGTGGATTCTAAAACAACACCATCTTGTCTTAGTTACTTTCTTTCTTCTTGTTTCGTTTCTTTTGTTTTCATTTTTGTTTTGTGTAGGAAAACTGAGTTGGATCATTCAATCACCAATCCCTGTGGAATCGACCTCGCACTTACATATGCTAAACTACCAACAGCTCGTGTACTTGCGAGTATCACAAGTTGAGGATGCAGCTGAATCCATTTTGGTGCAGCTGAATCCGGCACATGCAAGCACGAGGTCGTTCCAGAGAGACTTGGATGAAAAACACTTATTACTACTACTTAGACTCACAAGTAACCCTAAGACTAAACAGAATTTAAATGAAGTTGTTTTGAGTTTGTTGAAATGAAAACTGGAAAAAAAGAAATGCAAAGTAGCAAGTGACCAGCAAGTAGATGTTTTAGAAAGTTGAGAGACAAAGGAGACAAGCACTAGGGTTTCAACTTCACCATGACAATCCAATTTCAAGCTACAAGTTAACAATCACCTAAGTTGATTACAATTTCTGGAGTTCGTTCTTTCTTATGTATGATTATTCATATGGTGTTTGGTTTTAATCAAGTACTCAGAAAGCACAACTTAGCTATGGTGTTTAGTCTAAGCTATGAATCTGAATCCATTAAGCTTAAGAAGAACACAAAGGAACCAAGTAAACATTTAAACATGGTGTTTGTCCTAAATGCATTACCCACTCAGAGAATTCCCCACTTACAGTGAAGAGTTATATAACTTGGCATTCGGCCCAATTCACGCTGAATTGTTCTCGGGCTGCCATGTTAACGGCATCAAGTTTTTAGGGACTGCACGAGATAATAAGTTTTGTATGCAAAACAGCAGAGTCCATGTCCCACAACTGTTGTGCAATTGCTTTACAAAGACCGATAGGTAGGGAAGTGTTAAAATCGACCATGGCTTACTATTTGTGAACATTAACATAACTTGGTATGATGACGACCCTTACATTTTGGCAAACATGGCAAAACAGATTGTGTATCTAGATGACCCTAAAGCCGGGAGCAGTTGGAAAGTTGTTGAGCAGATGGATCAGAGGAACTGATCGGTGCATAATTACATATCATTTTGTACCCTTTTAACTTATGATTTGGTTATGTTTTTGAGTTAAACTTGTGCTTTTAATAAGTTTTGTGTTTGTTTCAGTGTTATAATCTTGAGACTCACTAATTGCATTTTGGAGACAAGTTAGCTCAAAACGGTGTCTGCAGATCAGTCAACTTCACGGATTGGACTGTACTTGCTCAAGAAGAACCAGATAATGAGCCATACATCATTGGAAAGATAAGGAAGTCTAGTTTCTGTAGAATTTTATGGTTCATGATTCAGAGTCTTCTATAGAAAGTTATACATGTTTTGGCAACTTAAGGTCAAATTCGGCAGCATCTGCGTTACTGGGCCAAAAATCACATTTGAAGGCCTTTCCGATTTTTCCTTGAGTTGGGCTGCATATGCTTGGAAAGATAAGACAAAGAGCTTCAAGATCCATATTTTTCCAGATTTTTCAGACGGGAGCCACAAGCCCAAAACGAGCCCACAAGCTGGCTGCAATGCATTGTCATGCATGACATATGCATGATGAAGTGTTGTTGATTGTGGGAAAGTTTGGTGAAACATATTCAATACCTATATTTGAGTGGAATTTTGCAGCAGCCAAATGAGCCAAAAGATGATGAAGTGGGAGTTGCAACACTAAGCCTAAAGACAAGAGGAATTGTTTCCAAATGTAATAGTGTGTTAGGTAAATTAAGTGTTGTAAGTTGGTGAAGTGAGTGTGGTAGGTAAACCTATTGTATAATTCAGATTTTCACTTCCCCTAGGCCTATAAATAGGGAAGTTCTCTAAGCTTGTAAAAACAACCCCAAGGGGGGGAGCTCTCAAACACTTCTCTAGAGCTCCCTTCCCTTCTCTCCCTCAAATTCTCTTAGTTTCCCTTTGTAGTTCTCAATTGTTGTAATAAGATCATTCTACTAAATTTTCTTTGTACTAAATCTCAAACACTTTTCCTTTCTCTTCTTCTAAATTCTTCAAACACTCTCTTCTCCAAACACTTCCCAAACACTTCTCCCATTTCCTTCATCAAATTCTCTAAAGCTTTCAAACACATGTTCTTCCAAAATCCACAAAGTTCTCACATCTCTCTACTTTCTTCTCTAAAAGTCTCTATGTCTCAAACACTTCACAAACACCTTTCTCTTCCTTCTCTAAGTTCTCAAATTCTCCAAATTCACAAACATCCTCCAAGTTTTCAACCGCTCTCTTCCAAATTCTCAAAGTTCTCAAACACATTCCCTTCTAAAATCCTCAAGCTTCCCCAAAACCTTTCTTTCTTTTCCAAATTCCCCATGCTCTCAAACACCTCTCTCTTTCTCTCCAAAAACTCTCAATGTTCTCAAATGTTGTACAAAACTTTTTGCTTCTTTTGTTTTCAGTTCTGTTTTGTGTAGGAAAACTGAATTGGATCATTCAATCACCAATCCCAATTGACCTCGGTGATCTTCCGCAATCCTGATTTCAGTCAATTACAATTGACCTCGGTGATCTTCCGCAATACGATGTTGTAGTGGGCTCCGACAACAACAATGATGTAGTTATGGAGGAGGAGGAGGAGGAGGAGGAGGAGGAGGAGGATTGTGAGATCGAAAGTGATGATAGCGACGATAATGAAGGTTATTATAGTTCAGATTATGAATAATGCAATTTATTTGTAATTTAATAATGTTAGTGTAAAGATTTTGGCAAATATGCTTGTTTGAATATATGTACTTGTTATATCAAAACCTTATATAAGATGAAAGCCCAACAATCGGCCCAATGAAAACCCAAAAATAATAAATTTAAACCTACTTAATAAATATATATACCGTTTAATTTCTTAACTGTTGTGCATACTAAAATAAAAATATATATAACAAAAATCTGCAAAAAGATTATGAAATAATAGAAATAACCATTGCGTGACGAAATAGATATTTTCGTCGCTCATAGACTGTTTACACGACAACTTTATTTGTCTCGCAAGGTTATTTAAAAAAAGTCTGCAAAAAATATTCTGAAATAATAGAAATATCACTTGCGCAATGAAGATAGACATATTCGTCGCTCGTAGCGCGACGAATTTATTCGTCTCGCAAGGTTATTTAAAAAAATTCTCCAAAAAATTTTATGAAATAATAGAAATATCACTTGCGCGACGAAGAGAGACATATTCGTCGCTCATAGACTGTTTGCGCGATGACTGTGTTCGTCTCGCAATGTTATTTAAAAAAAGTCTGCAAAAAATATTATGAAATAATAGAAATATCACTTGTGCGACGAAGATAGACATATTCGTCACTCGTAGACTGTTTGCACGACGACTTTATTCGTCTCGCAAGGTTATTTAAAAAAAGTCACCAAAAAATCTTCTAAAATAATAGAAATATCACTTGTGCGACGAAGATAGACATATTCATCGCTAATAGACTGTTTGCGCGACGACTTTATTCGTCTCTCAAGGTTATTTAAAAAAAGTTACCAAAAAATATTCTAAAATAATAGAAATATCACTTGAGCGACGAAGAGAGACATATTCACCGCTAATAGACTGTTTGCGCGACGACTTTATTCGTCTCGCAAGGTTTTTTTCCCTAAAAATCTGCAAGTACTGTGAAATAATAGAAAAAATTGTAACCAATTGCATTTTCAGGTCAAATACTTACACTTTAAATCTAAATAAATTGGTCACCACCAAATCACATATAAACTGAACAGAAACGCCTGTTTATCTAGCTAGGAGAGAACTGGGAAGACAAATGCAAGAAATATATTCTGAAACTACAGATTTGTTCCTTCAAATTTAAAACACAACTTAAAGCTTTGCAACACATCACAAAGCTTTTGAACTTCAACTCTTCAACCATGACTTCTCTTCGCAAGATGATGATTGTAGTGATGAATCCAATGATCATTCTCATGATGCTTCTCTTGAAATTGTAGACAAATTTCCACCATGGCTCAGAAAAGCAAAGGATAAATCTTCGTTGCCATGTCCTCAGCCTCACAAGAGAAATAGAACAAGTTCAAGTGGTAAAGCACATGACAACATTAACTTACATGGGTCCAAATCATAAATAAAATTTATGGAATATTCATTTGGTTTTTCATGTTTTATATTGTTGCCTTTTTATAATTAAAATTCATCATCAATTATTAAAATTATTTGAGAATCCTTGCAAATTTTTTTTAATATGATTCATTAGTAAATTTTATAATCATTCTTTTTTTAAAAAAAAAATCTTTGCGCGACGAACAAAACCTCTTTGTCGCGCAACAACACTTTGTGCGACCCCACGTCGTCCAATTTCGCGCAATATTATAATTTTCGACGGTTTAGGGTTTATGGTGCATGATTTGGGGTTTGCGCGACGCCAGAATGTTGTCATGTCGCGCAAGGCTGTGAAAATTTTGGCGAAAGGGCGAAAATTTTGGTGGAATTATCACTTTGCGCAACACCGGCTTAGTTTTTATGTCGCGCAAGATCTACTTGCGCGACAGTTTAGTTTCGTTGTCGCCCAAGTTCGTGAAAATATTTCTAAAAACGACGCAGCTTTGAACATTGCGCGACGAAGATTTGTATTCGTCGCCCAAGTTCGCGAAATTTTTTCTAAAAGTTGCATACTCGTCTTCTTCTTCTGTCTCCTTCGTCTCTCTCCATCCGCCCCTCCATAACCTCCGCATCCAACCACCTCAACCCACCTAATCGACGTCATATTTCGACCGGGCCGCCACCACCTTCGAACCCCAGCCCTTCCCCACGCGTCACAGCCCGGATTTGGACCCATTTTCTCAAATTTTCACCGCCCATGTGCTCCCTCCTCCGGCCACCAATTCTGACGATTGAGGTATGGATTACATTTTTATTTTCATGCTCTAGCTAATGGTTGGGTAGGATTTGATGAATTCCTAGTGTAGGTTGTTAAATTCAAATAACCCAAAATTTGGCCGGATTTCGGGATGAGATTCCGGCCACTTCCGGCCATTTTTTGGGGTATGTCCAAAAACAAAAGTGTCTCTAATCGATGTCCTGAACCTAGGGTAGGAAGATGGGCCCTTATTTTGAGATTTTTCCAATGATGGTTATCGCTTAGGACACCCACATGCCGGCGCGTGGGTATTGTAGCAAACCAACAAAGTGTCCTGAAGCGATCCCGTAGTTGTCATGAGCGCGTAGGTATGTTCGAATTCCAATTTGGATACCGTTTGAGCCTCAAACGGATTTTGCCTATTGTGCGATTTTAGGGTTTTATATATTCGGACCGTTGGATCAAGCCCAAACTCACGTATGTTGTACCTTGTATTTCTATGATCGTATAGGATTCGACGGATCGTGAATAAGAGTCCCAGATACTCCGAAATCGCGAACCCTAGGACAAGATATGATTTACTTAATTAATTAAGATTGTTAATGAAATTACATATGCTTAGATTATATCTTGGTAAATTGGATTAATTTTTATGTTTGTTAATTACTGAAGATTGTTATATATTTTTGTTTTATTAGTTGTTGGGATTTTTATTTTGCTTTTATTAGACGTTGGCCCTATTACAAAAAAAATTTAAATACATGTTTAAATGGTTTTAGACCACATATTAGAGTAACTATGTTTTTAACTTTTGATGTTTGTTCCTATTGCAAGATGTCAGACCTTATCAGACGTCGCAAGGTGGTGACGACTGCCTCGAGTTACCCCAACCCCCCCCCCCCCAGCTGCATACACCGTCACGTGCCACTGCTCTAGCACATATGGACCAGATCCCGATTTGTCCTGGGATCTCCCATGCGCCGACGACATCAGAGTCATCAGTGGCGCAACCTGTTAGTGCTAGGTGGTGTCACTGCCCCCCACCTTCACCGACACAACCTCGACATCCGCTGCTGGTGCGTCAAGAGTCACAACCAGGTGAAGATTTCATTGACTCTAGCTTTTTCATACCAAGATTTTAGTAGGATTTGTTATTTAATGTTAATTTTATATTTCTGTGCAGCCAAGAAGAACACCCGGAGAGACGCGAAGGTCACCCAGGTGACCAACAAACATATCAACATCGGATATGACGAGAGGCATCGGGCTGCACCAACGGTGGACTAGCATAGCTCATTGGCCCACAATGTTGGTCACGTTGTTTGGACCCATTGCCCGATGAAATGGAAGTCTTGGAAGGTCATGCCTGACGAGGTGCAGATGGAGGTGCGTGGCTGTCAGTATGTATCCTACCTTTTAATTATTTTCCCTTCGAATTTTATATATTTCTAATACTTAATGTATGTAATGAATTTATTGCAGACGAACTACAATTTAGAGAACCTCGACGACGAGTTGTTGGTGTACGTCAATAAGAAGATGCTTCTCCACCGTTCAGGTTCCAGGCCCTTCTCATATAGGATGGAGGCGCGCGCGGCTAATAATAAAGTCATTTTTATTTAATATTTAATATGTCATTAATATGAATTAGTTTTTTTGGTTCTAATATTTTTCTTCTTTTGTTCAATTCAGGAGGGGTCGAAATTCCCGAGATCGACGTCTTTGGCGACATTTATGCTCGACTTGGGAATGAGTTGGTCGAGTCCCTTCATGTAAGTATTCTTTAATTTTAATTATTATCTTACGCATTCAAGTTTCATGGTTATTATATTTCCATTTAAATTAATATTTTATGTTATGTTAAACAGACGACGATGATGGAGAAAAGCCAGTTGGTTCTTCAGGAGTATGCCCACCAGCTTCCTCTCAATACGCCGCTCGAGTCGGTGGATCCTCCACAGGATGCAGGATTTCAGATCCAGACGGAAACCTTGGATGAAACGCTCGGGAGGCGGCCAGGGACATATTGTCGAGGTATGAGGAATGCCCGACGGTAGGAACCTAGACCCCGTTCATCGTAGAAGTCAAACAGTCGAGGTGACCGCTTCTGACAGCAAAGGTGGCGTCGCTTGAAACCCAATTCGCCTCGTATGATACTCGATGTCAGAGATGTCACAGCTTCTAGAATCGATCATTCGGTCCGGCACTCTAGTCCCAAATGTTGGTCCCTCGTCCACCTCTGAGCCCCTCCAACCCGAGTATGGCCACCACACCTCTGCACTCCAGTCCCGAATGTTGAAACATTGTTTGATTTGTTTGATTAGTTTTTATTTTCTTAATTACATTTGAAACATTTCTCTTGTACTATATATTTATATTATTTTATAATAAAAAAATTCTCTTTATTACTTTTTTTTATTGCAATTTCATTTTATTACCAAAAAAAAAACCAAATTTTTTTTTTTTTTACAAATTTAAAAAAATGAAAAATGAAATATAATTAAAATATATTTTATTTTTGCGCTACGAACCTTTTTCGTCGCGCAAACTCACATTTATATGAAACACAAAACCGTAAAACTAAATTTTAAAACAATATATTTTATGTTTGCGCGACAGAAATATTCGTCTCGCGAAAAATCCAAAGCGACGAAGACATTTTCATCGTGCAAATCGTAGAGAAACGAACAGTTCTCTCGGCCCTACAGTAGACTGCGCAACAAATAAAACCGTCGCGTTTGGTCGTCGTGCAAATATTTGCGCGACGAATAATTGTGCCATCCCTAAACATTTGGTGTTAACCGTTGCTCAGTTTTGCGCGATGAATAAAAAAACTTGGTTGCGCAAAGTCTTTCTTCACGATCTTTGCGCAACGGATTTTGCGGGCGAAGTTTCTGTCACGCAGATTTTTGGGCGACTCTAATGTACTTTGCCCGACAAAAGGTCTTCGTCGCACAAACTGTAAAATGTAGTATTGTTTGTATGCCAATCCCAATAACAGAACAAATGCAATAGGAACAAGAAGAAATATGAAACACCCGTTGAAGTAATTGTTGCCAACGTTCCCAACGCCAACACGCCTGCTATCGCATGAATAAATTTGATTGTCAAGAAAGCACTACTACAAAAAGTGAAAAAGACGACGGCAGAACATAAAACTGTCGTTGTGTTTAAAAGACGACGGTAATAGAAAACCGTCATGGATAAGTGTCTTAAACAACTAAAAAATGAAGGTACCTGTTGAATATTTTTAAACAACGACGCACACAAATAAAAAAGCGTCGTCTTATTAAAAAGGTTTTCTTCAGGGTTCAAATCTGACCAAAAAACAACTACAGCAAGTATGAATCCACCGACGTAGAAAATAAAGACGCAGCTCACCAAAAAACCTGCCGTGTTAACTCCTAACTAAACACGACCAACTGTTCTTTGTCTGCGTTGTATAATATAATAGAATCCACGTCGTTATACTACGACGGTGCCTTCTCTGTAAACCGCCATCGTAATTTTGATTTCTTTTTAAGATTTAATTAATTTTTAATTTTGGTAGCCTACGAAAATTAAAATGAGATCCCAAGAGGTATGATATCTTACCATTGAGATCTTTGGATCCTGATCGTAATCGAACCACCAAAGTGAGAAAGACAATATTTTGAATACACAAAATCCAAACAGAAAACAAGAATCTAAACTGACCACGGCAAACTTTGAGAAAGACAATGTTTTGAAAGTTAATGATGTGTGCATTTTGGTGTCTTTGAGATACACCAAAACGCATACATCATTAACATCCAAATTATTGTCTTTGAGATGTGAGAGAGGAAGACGAGCCTCCAGAGAGGTTAGAAGAACTTGTAAATGAAAACTGAAACTGAAAGAAAGCGTCAAATTTATAAAATAAATCTTTAAAACCCACGGCGGTCCTTATACACATACCGCCGTCTAATTTTACAAAACCACGTCGGTTATTCTTTAATGGAATCCACGTCGTATAGTATAAAAAAATCCACGTCGGTATGTTACAAAAAAACAACGTGTTAAATCAATGTACATGACGCAAGAGATTAATTTATTGACCTATTATTTTGGAGAGTACTATGACGGTACCTACAACACTACTGTCGTATTAATTTACCACGTCCTAAATTCAAATTACCGTCGTATTTTTTCTATTTATACGTCTTCCTTCTCTGTGAACTGCCGTCTTATTTTTATTGCTTTTTAAAATTAAATAATTTTTTTTTTATTTTGGTAATATCTTTCTTAATATCTATCAGGAAGAACTACTGCCAAAATCTATCAGGAAGAACAACCTTTAATTTAATTCTCAAGTCAATAATCCTCAACAACATTTAATTCTCAAGTCAATCCTCAACAACATTTTCGTCTTAAAAGGCAAATCTCTACTGATCAATATTTAAAAGGCAAATACATCGTGGTTGTGTTCAACTATTTCTTCCTCTCATCATATGCAAGCTGGGCCCTCTCCTTCCTCTTGTTCTCGAAAACAAAAATAACAAAACGAGTGTGAAAAGCTCACTTGAGAGCATTAGGAATGACCATCCTCGTATGCCTTCAAACGGGCAAGTGTGGCTACACCACGCTTGGTCTTGTGAGGAATCATTCTGCAAACCAAAGACAATTGAGTGAAATAAAGCAGAAAACGCAACTAAAAACATTTGCTTTCAGAAGTTGATGAGCCTTTGAAATGGTTTCTAGTGGATAATTTGGCTTCTTATCATTTGAAATCTGAAATGAATAACAAGCTAAAGTGACTCTTCAGATTTCGAATGGTTAAGAAGCTGGAACAATCATATTTATACAAATTATCTTGAATATCCACGTCGGTTCTATTACAGATAGCGACGTCAAACTGAAATAATAATCGTCGTTTCGTAATAATTGTAGACGTATAAATGAAAATAACCACGTCATTTCCTTAAACTAAGGCCAACGACTTTCAAAGTAAACCACGTCGGTTATGTATAACATTACGACGTGGTAACATGTAATACCATTTCTACCAAAGTTAACTTTTGAATTACATCGTCGGTTTAGATAAACAAGCGTCGTTATAGAACGGCGGTCCCTATACACATACCGCCGTCTAATTGTACAAAACCACGTCTGTTATTCTTTAATGGGATCCACGTCGTATAATATAATAGAATCCACGTCGGTATATTTAAAAACGACGTGTTAAATAATGTTACATGACGCGAGAGATTAATTTATCGACTTATTATTTTGGAGTATACTACGACGGTACCTACAACACTACTGTCATATTTTTTTGCCACATCCTAAGTTCAAATTACCGTCGTATGTTTTCTATTTATACGTCTGTCTTCTTTATAAACCGCCGTCTGAATTTTATTACTTTTTAAAATTAATTAATTTTTCTTTTATTTTGGTAATATCTTTTTTAACACAAAACAAAATTTAATTCTCAATCTTCAACAACATTTTCGTCTTAAAAGGCAAATCTCTTCGTGGTTTCTTTTCTGCCTTCACCCTCAGCTTGTTCAACTGTTTCTTCGTCTCATATGCAAGCTGGGTCCTCTCCTTCCTCTTGTTCTCAAGCTCCTGCACAGCCACAGATCAATATTTACTGATCAAATGATTTCAGGAATAATTTCAGATAATCAAAATGAACAAAGTGTGAAAAGCTCACTTGAGAGCATCAGGAATGGCCATCATCTTTATCTTATCATAAGGCATCAGGTATGCCTTGAAATGGGCAAGTGCGGCTGCACCATGCTTGGTCTTGTGAGGAATCATTCTGCAAACCAAAGACAATTTATACAAAGAAATTCCCCATACTTGGTCTTGTGAGTGAAATATTTGCTTTCAGAAAGACAATTTTTTAGAAGTTGATGAGACAGAGCAAAGGGCAAGAAGAAGTTGGAAAATGAGAGTTAAAAACGCGTGAAAAATCATATTTAAACAAATAATATCCACGTCGGTTCTATTACACATAGCGACGTCATATTTAACAAATCAACGTCGTCATTTTCACTTCTGCAAAGAGAACCACGTCGTGGTTACAACTTTTGTCGTGTATTCAAAAGAGAACGACGTCGTTTCAAAACCCCAAAAGTAACCACGTCGGTTTCTTAAAATACATAGTCGTTGAATTTAGAAGGACAACATCAGTTTAGATAAACAAGCGCCGTCATAAACACATCGGAATTCCAAAAGTAGTTTGGCTTTAGTGAACACCACGTCGGTTCGGACTTATCCACCGTCGTTATAACTAAATACTAGGGTGGTTTTTAATAAAAACGTCGTTGAAATGACATCTGTAAAAATATATAAACTGTTCGTCACCTAACCTAATGTTCTACCGTTCTCTCTCACCGATAAAATATCTCAGTTTCCCTCTCATTTCCCAAAAGCAGCATCATTGTCGTCGTCTTCGTCCTCGTCTCCAAATCACCATTTTCTTACATCGGAAGGAAACTTTCTTTGCACGCCAAAGGTTTTTTCTCAATCTCTTCCCTTTTTTTCCATTTCATTTGAAAGCCGTCGTTGTCTAGAAACAAGATTCTGTCAAAATGAGGAAATCTTTCACTGCCTTTGATTAAATTCATTAGTCCATGACTCTCACGACGTCAAAAGACGACAGTTCTATTTTGTTTACGATGATAGAATCGACACACCACGACGGTCGTTAAATCTGACCTAATGCAACCTGCACGTTAATAACCGTCATGGTGTTTCAATTAACACATCAGAAAAAAGATAAAACCGTCGTCTTGTTGGTGAACAACGTCGTTTTCTTGTATCCCAACTCTCAAAGACGACGGTTGTATTTTGTGTTTGACGTTGTAAATTTTAAACCACGTCGGTTATTAGGCAGAATAACCGACGTGGGGTACAAACTTTTACGTCATGAACGAGATAAAACTGCGTCTTATTTCCATACTTGGTCTGAGAGACTGTTTAATAGGACGTCGCTGTTTTCGTGTTACCGTCGTGGTAGTGTATTTACGACGACGGTGTTGTTTTACAAAAGTCGTTCTAAATTAAATATCACAGCTATGTTGTTTAGGACATTGTTTCTTTATTATTACGTCGTTCTTTTTTAATATCCGACGTTGTTTTCCTTACAGATTAATTAAAAATGGTTTCGAAATCTCAACAGAAGGAAGCTCAAGTGTCCGAAGCCAAATCAGTTTCAAATGCTCAAGGGGATGAAGCCAAATCAATTGTAAAGGCTGAAGGTAAATTAGTTCAAAGCAAATCCCCGAAGAGGATGAGGTTTTCTTCTGCTTCCGATAAAGACCCCAGGACATGTACAGCCACATTTGTTGAGGACCCAAAATCCACCCGAGGTATCAACACAATATGCCGTGTTGTTAAGAGGAAAGTTCAGAATATTAAGCCTGTGATTGAGTTCAATAAAAGTGGCAGACCACATGGCAAGGCTGCTATTAAGATGCAGTCTTATATTGGGGTTTTGGCACACACCAGACTCCCTCTTGTGGACAAGAAATGGGTTCAATTGCCCAAGGACGCGAAGGAGCAGCTTTGGGAAGCTCTTCAAATGTCCTATGTTCTTGGGGATGGGTGCAAGAAGATGGTCCTGCGTTCCTGCACAGGACAAAGAGAAGTTAAAAAAAACCCCTGAGCTTTATAAGTTCATAGAGAAATCGCATTGGGATGCCTTTGTAGCTTCAAGGTTATCCCCAGGATTTTGAGGCTGTGCATTCTAAGCAGAAACAGAGGACGGAGAAATTGGAGTACAACCATAGGTTGTCTAGAAAAGGGTATGTTGGATTGGTGGACCAATTCGAAGAAACCATGCCCAGCGAAGAAATCGATCGAGCTCTTCTATGGAAGAAGGCAAGAGAAGATAAAACAGGAAACATCCCTGATCCAAAGGTTGCAGAGAAGGCAAAAAGAATCGTAAGTCTCACTAACTCTGTTATAAATTTGAAAAACAGAGTGTTCTATTTTCTTATAGACGTCGCACGTTTAAATTACCAACGTTATAAAATGAACACCACGGCGGTTTTTATTTACCGCCGTTTAAAAGTGATTAGAACGTCGGTTTTTGAATAAATCAGACGTCTATATAGAATTAATACGACGGCTTAAATTCCTCTATGAACTGCCTTTTTCTTTTAAGTTTACTCAAGCACACACTCTCCCTCTCTCTGTCTATTTCACTGAAATTTGTGGTGCACAATTTCTGGAAAAGAATGCATATTTCAATCGAGTTTTTTCACTTCTACATTAAAATTTACGACGGGTTTATGATCGGTGCATAATTACATATCAATTTGTACCCTTTAACTTATGATTTGGTTATGTTTTCGAGTTAAACTTGTGCTTTTAACTTCTTTTGTGTATGTTTCAGTGTTATAAGCTTGAGACTCACTAATTGCATTTTGGAGACAAGTTAGCTCAAAACGGTGTCTGCATATCAGTCAACTTCACGGATTGGACTGTACTTGCTCAAGAAGAACCAGATAATGAGCCATACATCATTGGAAAGATACGGAAGTCTAGTTTCTGTAGAATGTTTCGGTTCATGATTCCGAGTCTTCTAGAGAAAGTTATACATGTTTTGGCAACTTAAGGTCAAATTCGGCAGCATCTGCGTTACTGGGTCAAAAATCACATTTGAAGGCCTTTCCGATTTTTCCTTGAGTTGGGCTGCATATGCTTGGAAAGATAAGACAAAGAGCTTCAAGATCCATATTTGTCCAGATTTTTCAGACTGGAGCCACAAGCCCAAAACGAGCCCACAAGCTGGCTGCAATGCATTGTCATGCATGACATATGCATGATGAAGTGTTGTTGATTGTGGGAAAGTTTGGTGAAGCATATTCAATACCTATATTTGAGTGGAATTTTGCAGCAGCCAAATGAGCCAAAAGATGATGAAGTGGGAGTTGCAACACTAAGCCTAAAGACAAGAGGAATTGTTTTCAAATGTAATAGTGTGTTAGGTGAATTAAGTGTTGTAAGTTGGTGAAGTGAGTGTGGTAGGTAAACCTATTGTATAATTCAGATTTTCACTTCCCCTAGGCCTATAAATAGGGAAGTTCTCTAAGCTTGTAAACACACCCCCAAGGGGGGGAGCTCTCAAACACTTCTCTAGAGCTCCCTTCCCTTCTCTCCCTCAAATTCTCTTAGTTTCCCTTTTGTAGTTCTCAATTGTTGTAACAAGATCCTAGTACTATAAATCTCAAGCATTTTTCTTTTCTCTTCTTCTAAATTCTCCAAACACTTCTCTATTCTCTTTCAAAGTTCTCCATGCTCTAAAACATTTCTCATGTTCTCAAACACTTTCTTCCAAAATCCACAAAGTTCCCAAACACCACTTTCCTTACTCTTCCAAAATTCTCCAAATCTCTCAAATACTTTCTTCTCCCTCCTCAAAGTTCTCAAACACTTCCTTTCTTCCTCAAAGTTCTCTTAGTTTCCTTAATGTTTTCTTAGTTGTAATTTATTTTTCTTGCAATGTACATTCTTTCTTCTTGTTTTGTTTCTTTTGTTTTCATTTTTGTTTTGTATAGGAAAATTGAATTGGATCATTCAATCACCAATCCCTGTGGAATCGACCTCGCACTTACATATGCTATTCTACCGAACGGCTCGTGCACTTGCGAGTATCACAAGTTGAGGATGCAGCTGAATCCATTTTGGTGCAGCTGAATCTACGCAACAGTTTATATCATTTAGACGTTATAATATGTATACAACGACGGTACTTTTGTGCAGCCGTATGAAATTAAGTCCTACGTCCGTTGATTCAATAGTCCGTCGTGTTACTTTAAATACTACGACGATTTTAGATTTATGTTTTAATCTGTTTTCGTTTTGAATATACGACGGGTTTTTTATCCGACGTTGTAAATTATAAACAACGACGGTATTTAAATATGGACGTGTTAAATTAAAACTACGTCAGTTATTTAATAAAACCGTCGTTGTTTATAATTTACAACGTCGGGTTATTTATCTGTTTTGCACTCTACTCAGTGTCTAACAATCTCTCTTTCTCTCTTTTAGGATGATTTGCAAAAGCAACTCTCCGAAGGCACTTTGACTGTCTCCGGGAGCAATGATGTCTTGACTCTTGCTTTGGGAACCCCTGAGCATGGTGGGAGAGTCAGAAGGAGTAGGTGCTGGCGTTTCCCCAACTTAGTTCTTCAATTTGCCGAAACAGCGAGAGAGTGAAATTTGGTGAAAAATTGAAGGAAAGTGTGAGGGAGGCAGTCAAAGAAGAGACCTTAAAGATTGAGGCGAGGTCAAGGGAAACTATAATGGAAGCAGTCAGAGCAAAGAGGGAGGCTATGTTGGCATATTTCCGTCAAATAGTTCCTAGTTTTGATCCTAGCCTGATGCTCAAAACCCCAATTACTCCAATTACTTTACCCCCTCAAGATCAAAGCCCAAAAAATCCAATGTCTGATAAGGCAAGCTGCACTAGGGCCACTGGTATCAGACCCCTAGCTTTGGAATTAGAAGATCCAAAGCCTGAAGCTGATACTGCTGGAAAAGAGCAAGAGGACATGGTAAAATCTTTGATATTTTCTATTTCTGCCTTTTAAATTTTAAATAGACATCGCTCTTTTTAATATCCGACGTTAAGATTTAAAACAACGACGGTATATATTTACCGATGTTGGAAAATAATAGTACGTCTGTTTCTTCCAATAAGCGTCGTGTTGAATTAATTACCACGACGCTTTTACTTGTTTTGCAAATTATTGGTCATTAAAAATAACGACTGTGTTTTTTGCCGTCGTCTAACTCTTTTATAAACCGTCGTCTATTTCATGATTGCATTAACTGCATTTTAATTAGACGACATTTCTTTAGTATAGCGACGTTATAATTTGAACACAACGACGGTTATGTATTTACCGACGTTTATAACCTTTTCTCCGTCAGTATTTACTAGAAACCGTCGTCTATATTATATACCACGTCGGTTTTTTGGGTTTAGTTAGGGTTGTTTATTTTAGTTCACACACAAACTAACTTATATTTCTTTCTTTATTTCTTGTAACAGGATCTCTCAAAGCTAGACATGCCACCTCCTCTGTTAGCCTTATGCCAACATTTCCAGACCAAGTTGTTGCCTGGTAATTGTTATGTAGATTTCAGCTGCACCAAAATGGATTCAGCTGCATCCTCAACTTGTGATACTCGCAAGTGCACGAGCCGTTGGTAGTTTAGCATATGTAGGTGCGAGGTCGATTCCACAGGGATTGGTGATTGAATGATCCAATTCAGTTTCCTACACAAAACAGAAATGAAAACAAAAGACGCAAAAAGGTTTTGTACACATTTGAGAACTTGAGAATTTGGAAGATAATGTGTTTGGGAAGCTTTGAGGATGTTTGAAAGAGAAAAGAGATGTGTTTGAGAACTTGGAGGATGTTGAGAACTTGGAGAATGTTAAAGAGAATGGAGAAGTGTTTTGAGAACATTGAGAATTTGATGAAGGAATGGGAAGGTGTTTGAGAAAGAGAAGGGATGAGTGTTTGGGAAATGTTCGAAAGCATGGAGAACTTTGAAAGAGAATGTGTTTGAAAAACTTGAGGATTTTGGAAGAAAAGTGTTTGAGAACTTTAGAGAATTTTGGAAGAACATGTGTTTGAGAGCTTTGTGGATTTTGGAAGGGAATGGAGATGTGTTTGAGAACTTAGAGAATTTGGAAGGGAAGAGACATGTGTTTGAGAAATTGGAGAATGTTTGGAAGAGAATAGAGAAGTGTTTAGGAAGTGTTTGAGAAGGGAGAAGTAAGGGTTTGAAGAATTTAGAAGAAGAGAAAGGAAAAGTGTTTGAGATTTAGTACAAGCATCTTGTTACAACAATTGAGAACTACAAAGAGAAACTAAGAGAATTTGAGGGAGAGAAGGGAAGGGAGCTCTAGAGAAGTGTTTGAGAGCTCCCCCCCTTGGGGGTGTGTTTACAAGCTTAGAGAACTTCCCTATTTATAGGCCTAGGGGAAGTGAAAATCTGAATTCAATATGGCTAATGCATACAACACTAGTATTATAAAATCTGAATTGGTTGATGCACCTCACCAATAAATCCCACCAGCAGCCCTAGCTCATCTTCATGTCACCATGACCAAGCTTCCAACCAGCTCATCCTGAGGTCAGCATGACCAGCAACTTCAAGGGCTTACGAATTGGGCTTCTCTTAAGCAAATGACGACTTTAAGCACTCCAAATTGAAGTTCAGAATGTGTCTGATCCAACCACACAAGTATTGGCCCAATCCAAGCTCGGATGAAGAAGTTAAGGCCAAAACAAATTGCTAACTCATTTTGCTCGCTGACAAAATTCATCCTGAGCATGGTTCTGTGTTTGCTAGGTAACGGACTCCAGATTTATCCAATGGGGCTGATTTTGGATATGTTATAGTATACACCCATTTGAACAACTTTCATGAATAATTCTGCCTCATCCGAGCTGTGTAGGTTGCTGAAACAAAGCTTGCAATATGACCTACGAAAGCTCAAACTGGCAGGGGGCTGTAGCAAAAAATGAGTTTGTCTTTAAGCTCTTCTTCCCTTCATCCAAATCAGGCCTTAACATGCTTGAATTGCATGAATTATGCTCTCTTGCTCTATTGACCTACAAAACACACAAAGAGAGGCAAAATAACTCATAATTATAGGAAACTATGCAAAAGAAGTAAGTAAATTGGGCATGTATATGTATGAAATTATGAGCTTAACAGTAATGAGGCTCTAACAATTCACATGCCCAAGGAAGTGTTTGGCTTTGAGCATGATACCTTCCTCTTCACTGAAGATGTTTTGCAGTTTGGTACCATGGTTGAGATTGGAACCACAGTGATATCAATATACATGAGGTAATTCTAGAAATCCCTTTTTGTTTTACATTTCCCTAAAAATAATGGATTAAAGCTGAAAATACGACGGGCAAGTTACAAAAATCGCAAAAAGAGATGTCTAAAAAATAACCAACGTCGGGTTTTCAAAACGACGTGGAAAGCCAATGAAAAATTGAAAAAAAAAACCGCCATTTGAAAAAGAAAACACGTCGGTTAAATAAAATAAAATTGAAAATGGTTAATAAATACCAACCACTACGACGGTAGAGAAAATAATCAACGACGTACAATAAAGATTAACACGACGGAAGCCCTAAACTGACGAATTTTAGGATGCATCGATTGATGGTTACCGTCGTAAAAACAATGTTGCACGTCAGTTATAATAAAACAAATGACGTCTAGGAGAATACACACGTCCAAAAAGGTTAAAAAGAGACTTAACAAAGACTAGCCACGTCATGGAATAAACAAATCACCGACGTAGTAAGTTACATAACAACATCGATTAATTGGATTTTTGGGACATAGTAAAGCACTAACCACGACTTTTATTTTACAATAACCGACGTCAAATCCATAATTCAAGGCGTCTCCTTACATCTTAACGACGGTTAGGATGAAAGCAATGACGTCTCAGAGAATACACACGTCTAAGTGGATCACAAAAGAGACTTTTAAAACGCCAACCACATCAAAGCCTATACAAACCGACGTTGTAAATAACTAACCACGTCCTACAATGTGACTCCTAGGCCGTAGTAAATAGATTAAACATGACAAATATTTTAATTAACCGACGTAAAATATTTAATCCACATCGTTCATTTCTCTGTTCAAGCCGTCAAACTCATTTCCAACGTCTGTGGTGACCTAAAGGGTCGTGGTTATTTCTTTTTTACGTCGGTTTAAGTAAATATGTGCCATGTTAAAGCTTTCAAACGTCACTTTTTTTTTGACAAAATTGACGTCTAATTTATCATCTTATTTATTTTAGACGTCAATTTTTTTATTTATTGAACGTAGTATGTATTAACCACGACAGTTTATATCTTTTATACGTCGGTTTTATTTCTATTACAAACGTTGATAATGCTTTTTACGTCAGTTTTTTAGTTGGTCTCGACATTTAACATTATTTAAACGTCTGTGTTTTACTACAACCGTCATCTAATATAGTCGAAGTTGTCTTTTTAACCTATTTATTTACATATTAGACGTCGGTTTTATTTTTTCTATGACGTATAATATATTAACTACGTCGTTTATTTTCCGTAGTATATGTTAACTACGACGGTTTCTATATTTTACTCGTCGGTTTTTTTTTCAATTACGGACGTTGATAATCATTCTTACGTCCGCTTTGTAGTTGTTCTTGACATTTAACATTATTTAAATGTCTGTGTTTTATTAAAACCCTCGTCTAATATAGTCGAAGTTGTCTTTTTAAGCTATTTATTTATGAATTAGACGTCGGTTTTATTTTTGTAGTGACGTGTAATATAATAACAACGTCGGGTATTTTCCGTCGTTATTTTATGCATTAAAAGATGGCGGTCAATTTTATGTCGGTTTTAAAACATGCTAGACGATGGTGGATTCCCGTCGTTTATTTCAATTTCTGTAGTAGTGAAGTGAAAGCTCATTTTCCTCAACACTGAACTAAATCCGTTCATGACGTCGAAACACCCAACTTGTGTGCTTCCCTTTGAGAAAATTACATTCCTCTCAGCGATGGTTTCCATGCTTGCATTATTATTTTCAGTAGTTCCGGGTAGGGGCTGCGTCATTTCAGCATCATTTGTAGATGGACGAATACGGCATCTTCTTGTCATCTCCTTGTGTAGTCATTGGAGGAGCCAATTAAGGCCCACAAGGGTCACTTGACCCTTCTCAACATTTTGAAAATATTATATTTATCTATATTATCTAAATTGTTTTATAGCTATACTTACTATTGACCCTTCTCACAAATGTAAATTGTCTACAATGAACATGAATATGATTTATATTTGTTTTCATGTCTTCATATGTCATTTATATGTGTGTAATGGATTTTATTTGATTTTCTCATTCTATCTAAAATCAACTTTTGATACTCTTTCATTATTTTTAGGTTGCTAGAATTTTGGTTATACTTACTAGGATATTAAATTTGTGATATTGAAATTCATTATAATGAATTCTTATATATATTTTCTTATAAAATAAAAAAAAACTAAGTTCATTGTAATTATAAAGTTATTTAAAGTTGATCCTCCTTGATAGAATTCCTGGCTCCGACCACTGTGTGTAGTTGTTCAGGTTTATTTGGAGACCCATCTTATAACAAATAGGGTTCATCATTGCGCTGGGCTAAGCTGACCAAACCCTAAATTTTCGAGTTCGGACTGAGCTAGGGTCGGGCCAATAGAGTAATGAGTGTGATGATGAAAGTTGTGTGCTTGGCGATTGTTTTTTTATGTGTATGGATATGAAAAATATAGGTTTTTTTTAATTTTTTGTTCCAGCCTTGGAGGCTTTTGGATTGTCCCAGATCTTTTTCCTCTCAAAAGCATTATTTGATGTGAGGAGGGTGGGGTGGGGACCGTGGGGTGGTTTTCCTTCTATCCATGGCCATAGGAATGTTATTAGACAATTAGAATAAAACCGCCCAGTTGTAGTAAAACTTTGCCAAATCTGCCAATACCAACACGCCCGCCTCCTTTTGCCATGATTTTGTCCCCAGTTAGAATAAACAAGATAAATCTCCTTTCTCTTTCTGAAATGCCATCTACCAAAAGTGATTTTTTTACCAGAAAAATAATAAAATGGGACCCCATTTGTGAACACTAAATTTTCTAAAACAAATATTAACTAGGGTAGTTAGCTAAATGATTACATAAAACTTTTGATCACATGCAGGACAAAGGACGACCTCTCTTCTCCATGCACGCTAATGTAAAAGAGGGGCCCGGCAGACATTTTCAAGTGGCCATGGTTGTGGCAAAATTCTACAAAACATTGTACATCAAAGTTCGAGCATGTGCCAACATGCGGCCACAACAGCCGAGATGCAAATGATATCCGCTGCATAATTCTCTGATATTTATGTATTTCTTCTTCTTCTACATCCCATTAGTATATTAATATATATATGCCGAGTGTTATTCAGTCCAAGTACACATCATTCTTAATTTACATCATAAAAGCCTTAGTACTTTTAAAATTTCCTATCCAAACACATAGTTATTGTTATAGCTTTTTTCTTTATAGCCACTCAAGTATATATTAAGGGTCCTTCTCCATTACAGAGTTGAAGTCTGCGAATCCATTACGGATTTGTGTTTTGACCATCAAATCTGCACCGATTGCCACTTGTTTAATATCTCACCCTCTCTCTTTTTCTTTTTTTTTTAAATTCTATTTCCTTTTCTCTCTCTTTCTTTCCGTTTGTTCCCTCTCTCTTTTTTATTATTTTTCCTTCTTTTTCCTCTTTTCTTTGTTCTCTCCTCCTCTGCTCAATCTCTCTCTCTTCTTTCTTCTTAGCTCTGTTCTCTCTTCCCTGCTCCCTCAATCCAAGCTTTTTTTGGCTCCTCCCCCCACCCACAAACCCATACCCATTCGACTAAAAAAAAAAATCCAGACCAATCATTCAACAAAATGTTCCATTGAGAGCCATGGCTATGGAAATTGTGAATTCAAATTGTTCTCCGACTCCTGGAGCTTTGGGTTTCTTCAAAAGATGTTTAGGTAGTGCAGAGTTGGTTCAAGAAGCTAACTTTTTGTTTGATCAAGTTAAAGTGAAGGGTCTTTGTGTTTCAAATCGTCTTTTCCCCTTTAATAAAATCACAATATGTTAGGCAGAATTCTTTAAACATTGCTCCGATTTCCCGATAGAGTATAATAATCCTTTTCCCTCTCCCCGTTACTTTACTACACTCCGGAGAATCCAACGCCACACGTAGTAAAGTAACAGTGATCATAATGTCCGGATCCTTTATCAAATGCCGGAATAATCCAACGCCACATGTGGTAAAGTAACCAGTATCCAAGTGAGCACACACGCCGAAAACTCCAACGCCACGTATGGCTAGACCAAACCATATATGCCCACACGCCGGATAATCTGATGCCACGTGTGGCCCAACCAAACCATGTTCCATGTGCGTAAACCACAACCAAAGGAGGGTACTTAGTATGGTGTAATCCTATATTCACATAGCCCAACAATAAAGTACCCAACTTATTTTAGTCTCTTGCTCAGTTATTTAATCGTAGAGTGACTAACAATTCCTCAACACATATAATCCATAATCAAATTAATTAAGCCTCAAAAACAGAAATACCCAATACCAAAAAAATCATTCCCATCTAACCTAAATATATATAAAATAAAATAACACTCATACTTCCTTGTTGAAAACCAAAATAAAATCATAATTAAGCAAACACAAAACCTAGTAAACCATTTCGATTTTATTAATATTCAAAACACTACTCATATACTTAGGAATATACAATCTCTGAAAATCCCCTAAGACAAGATAATAAAATCCAAAACACCGTATCTTACACAAAGTCACCACAAACCTTTATAAACAATATTAATGGCACTGATAATAATAGTAATAATATTAATATTATTAATATTAATACTAACAAAATATAAACGGAAAGTCTCGTGTCGCAAGATAAAAGCCATGACCGAACCGATAGCCCTTTTCCATAACCTCACGTATATATATATATATATATATCATATTATAAAAATAATATTCCATTCCTTAATTCAATTTTCCCAAATATTTATTCATAGTATCAAAAATAAACTCTCAAGCATACATTCTAGAAAGACCCCAAAAATAATTCAAATAGTAATCAAAACTTGTTTACACTTAACTTCCATAAAATACTATATTCCATAATTAAAACAATAGACTTTTGTAAATAACCCGATACCACCCAATCCATATACTTTAATAATAATCATAATAATATTAGTTAATGATAAATAATAACCTTTAGAGATCCCATATCCTCATTAACCCATATTAAATCAGTTTTCAATCCAAAACTCATTATGCAAGAAATTCCATAATAGAAGAACGAAGTACACTTAAAAGCAAACATCCATTTATTTACTAATTATCATAGAGACCCAAGACTTGCTTTCATGACCCATCGATCAAGTATCTCATACTCATCCCTTCCATAACTTTAATTATCAAACTAATAATCCAAGAATTTCATACGATATTATAAATCAAATCTCAATACCCCAACATGGTCAACATAACTCAAATAACAGTCAAGACTCATTAATAAGGTTGTTCTAGTACAACTCAAAGGGTGAAACTACCTCGGAAGACTCACAGTCAACTGAGGGGTCTAACTGCCCAAACTTGGTCAACTGGGCCCGAGGGGCTCACGACCTCCGATTTCTGATCCGAAAGTTCCTAGGGGTTCAATAGGGTTTATTATACATATCCTGTAAATTTGGTCTGAATTGAACGGTCGATCGCTCGTGATCGTAAGATCGGACAGTTATCATTTAACACAAACTTTAAGTTATTGAATCGGAAACATCCGAGACTCCGATTCATGATCCGTGAACTCCTACACATTCCTAGGGATGCCTACATCAACATATATTGAAATGAAGTGGATCCAACAATCCAACCATATCGAATCTGGATAACGTCAAATATGCGATATCCGATCGACGATAAAACGACAACCAAATTCATATCCGAGTATACCGTCGTGCTCGGGAAGACATGGGGATCATTTTAGAACCAAGAGGGACACCCAAATAGTGCCCAAGTGCCACCACACTCGCTGGCAGCGCGTGGTTGTCTAGAGAAATTCTGGTGACCGAAAAATCTCAAAATCGTCGGTCAAGACCTATATCTACATGTTTAGGACATTGAGTGGAGCAACTTTTGTTCTTGGACCAACCTCAAAAAGTGATCGGAGGTGGTCGGAATTCGAGGCCGAAGCTGGCCAAAACTTCAATCGCTTATTTGACAACGAAAATGCAGAAAATAATCCTAAACAACTCGACCATTAGCTAGAACACATTGAGAGGATGTGAAAACATACCAAGTTCGAAGAATTTGGTTGCTGAAAAAGTCCGAACAAGCGATGAGAAAATGGGTCAAACCCGGCCACTTTTCCTCAATTTCTTGCGATATGCGGCGGCGGTGGCAGCTGGGATGGGGTGGGGTTGGAAGAGGAAGAAGAGCCAATTCTTTTGGGACTGGTGCCACCCAAAATGGTGGCCGGATGAGACGGTGGTGGCCCAAAAAGCCACCGGATGAATAGTAACAGCCATTTTGGGGGGGGGTTTGCTGTGCGAACAAGAGGGAGAGGGAGGAAGAAGGATGTAATCCCTCGAAAAATTCAAAGTGGATTTTCATCTTTCAAGTGAAAATAATATTATGGTGGAGAATGATTATGGGTATTTTATCAAGTGATTTTGGATTGAGATTATTAAATTAAGTGTGTTTAATTTCAAGTTGGAAAAAAATGACCAAAATACCCCTATGAGTGAATAATTACCAAAATACCCTTGTAGGCAAAAAACAAAAACAAAAAAACAAAAAAACAAAAATATGAAACGTGGAGGGCATCAACCCACCCACCCCCACTACTACAAAAATTGAAATAGACGACGGGAAAACATCGTCGTCTTTTTTTTTTTCAAACCGTCGTTAAATTGACCATCATCTTTTTGAATGTCAAACTACGACGGTAATTAACCGTCGTCTTTACATATAATAGACGACGGTTTTCTGAAAGAACCGTCATCTATTATATATAATAGACGATTGTTCTATTAAAAACCGTCGTCGATTATATGTAAAGAAGTTGTTTCTTATATCCAAAACATCGGGTTGTTTTAAAAATCGTCATCTATTAAATGTAAAGACGACGGTTTCTTGAAATATTGTCGTTTATTAACTCTAAGACGACGGTTATTAACTATAAAACTGACGTAATTTTACATTTTAGTTTTTTTTTCTTGTTTCAAATGGTATTAGAAATATATACTCAAATATGCTATTACCCACGCCATACATATATATACTCAAAAATTGTTTCTTTCATAAACAGAATATCAAGAGTACAATAGAACAAAATAAAATCTAAAAAATGAAAGTACTGTAAGGCCGCTAGCTGCAAGCTGCAAGCCTAATTACAATAATACACCAAAATTCCTATACCTAATTATCCTTCAAGTCAAGTTCTTCATATGTATACAGAACTATACATTCATCATCGCCAATTTTCCTTTGCATTTCTTCAACTTTTACCACTAGGAGTAGCTTCTTTAGAACCACTTCCATGGCCTAGGAAACTGCTTAACAAGCCAAAATAATGTTATAGTGAGATATACAAAATACAAAAACATATGAACTAGAATTTCTGAACAAAATAAAAGCAAAAAGGTTAAAAAAATGCAACCATTGAACTATATACAGCTTAAATCAATTTAGATCCAACCACAAAAAATACATCAATACGCACTGAAATTAAATAACAAACAAATTGTAGCCCTATATCTCAGACAAACAACCATCATAAACAAGAAAAAATAAAAATTGAAATCAAATCAGAAGAATCCTAAGCTAACCCTAGAAAAGTAGCTTCGATACCTTCTGGTCAACGAGGAAGAAAATCTAATCTAAAGCTCATAAAATGGAAGATGAGAATCCATTTGGGGGCTTAAAAATGGTCGCGACGAGGAAGGGAGATGGTGAACGGGGCGAGCTCAATGGACTGAATGGTGTGATGGAGATGGCGATCTTGGCGAACTCGGTGTCCTAAACATCATGACGGAGATGGCGATCTCGGTTAGTTCGGTGGATAGCGAGAGGGAGATGTGATTCATCGATGTGTGAGAGAGGGTTTTCTGGAAGGTTCATGAGAGAATTTGAGATAATACAATGTTTGAGCGAGCAAGGGTGTTTTAGAGAGCTCGGGAGGAAGAGACAAGGTTTTCGAGACGGGGGAAAATCTGAAAATTTGTCGAGCGCGAATTCACTTAAGCAGCCCTTTTTTAGTGTGTTTTAAAAGACAACGGTTTTTTTTTTTAAAACCGTCATCTTTACATACAATAGACGACCCTTTTTAAAAAAAAACGTCGTCAACCGTCGTCTTTACTTCACAATAGACGACCCTTTTTGAAAAAAACCGTACAATAGATGACCCTTTTAAAAAAAAAACCGTCGTCTTTACTTCACAATAGACGACCCTTTTTTTGAAAAAAACTGTCGTCTTTACTTCACAATAGACGACCGTTTTTAAAAAAAACCGTTGTCTTTACTTCACAATAGACGACCCTTTTTAAAAAAAACCGTCGTCTTTACATACAATAGACGACCCTTTTTTAAAAAAAAAACCGTCGTCTTTACTTCACAATAGACAACCCTTTTTTAAAAAAACCGTCGTCTTTACTTCACAATAGACGACCCTCTTTAAAAAAAACTCTCATCTTTACTTATAATAGACGACAGTTCTTAAAAAAAAACCGTCATCTTTACATATAATAGACGACATTTCTTTCAAAACAACAATGTCTATACCAAAAAAAGGACACTTGATTTTTAAAAGACGACGCTTGTCATACATGCTGTCGTTGTTTTTTGGTCAAATTTAACTCTGAAGAAAACCTTTTTAATAAGACGGCGCTTTTTTATTTGTGTGCGTCGTTATAAAAAAAAATATACAACAGTTTCTCCATTTTTTAGTTGTTTAAGTCACTTATCCACGACGGTTTTTTGTTACCGTCGTCTTTTTAAAAACAACGGCGGTTTTTTGTTCTTCCGCCATCTTTTTCTGGTCGTCCTTTTCACTTTTTGTAGTAGTGCTCCCATTCTTCTCCCCTTGCCTCAAGCTTTCAAATCCACCATTTATGAAAGGATGAGTCACTTATTCTAAATTGATGACTCACCTAGCCTAAGACTCTTCAATCATGAATTTATTCTTATCCTCATCATTCATTGTATCATCACTCTCTTCCTCTAGCATAAATTGATTTTTTTGATGAAATTTCAAAGTAGAGACTATGCTGCTGGAATTGTTTTGATTCTGCTTCATACCCTGTTTTGAATACGTGTTTGAAAACTTCCTGAACTTGGATTTTCAAGAAATTTTAGTATGTTTTACTTTCATGTATGTTCTTCAAATTTGGAAAGTGTTATCCAGTTTGGTTGTAAATTGAAATTTTGGTGATTTTTCAAAATAAAGTGTACAAACCTGAAAAAAAGAACATTATGCAGCCTAGTCTATTTTGGTCTCTATTTTGACATGCTTTCTTAACCCTAATTTTTATCAAATTTTGACATTTTTAATGCTTCTATGTCTAATTGTGATCTGAAAAATTTTACATTATTTTGATTTAAACTCAATATTCAGTGAATTTTCAAAGTTAACATGTTCCAACCCAAATGCTTAGCAAAACTGAAGTTTTTGTTTTAAATTGATGTTTTAAATTTTCTTTATGAGTCTAAAGCCGAACCACCTGATTTTAAACACCCCAAAGAGTAGAAATATTATAGGAGGGGAATAGATTGGTTTTTTTTCCTTCACGTTTGGTTCTAAGCTTGCTTGGACGTGAGGTTAAGGGAAGTAACGATCGGGTCAAACAACTTATCAAGCGTATTATGGGGCTTTACGTCTACGTGCAACAGTAGGACACTCAAACGTGTTTCCTTATTTCCAATGAATTTTGATCAGTAAATTATCTTAACTAGGTGTTCTATTCTGCGTACTTTTCGAGGACAAACCCGCACAAGGTTAAGCTAGCTAGACATGAGGTAGGGTTTGCTGATTCCCGATGATTGGGCTATGTCACTTTTAATCTTGGTGCTTATATATAGTACTATAAATATGAATATTATTGTTGCTTTGCTCGGTGAATATTATTTGATATTATGTGAATATTATTATTGATGTTTTTTTGTGGATATTATTTGACATTGGGTGAATATTATTATTCATGTGATTAAATCTGAAATATTATTGTTATTATATGTGTCATTATTCAGCGGAGATAAATGATGTTTACGCTGCATTACGTATGAATCATAAATACAGTGGTGTTTGGGGTGTGTATGTCGTTTGAGGTATATTTAAGGGGTGGGAGAAGGCCTTAGATATTTCTGAGTAAAAAAAATGTGAAATATATTGAGGTGACGGGAGGGGGCTTGAATATATTGAGGTGATGGGAGCAGGGCCTCTAATGAAAAGTGAAAGTTGAAAAATTCGTAAATAAAAGAAAAATAGGTTGAGGGACGGATGGGCGCTAGGTTATATTTTAGAGTATTCGGAGCCACAGTGGTAAAATGCATGGTATGGGACATGCGGGCTTGTTGCCCTAAGGTATGAATTAGTGAGATTAGAAGGGAGTGAGTTCATGGCACCACCGCATATGCAAAATTTATTTTTCCTAGTATGGTTGCATAATTTCTATATCTTGTGTTGTTTGATGCATGACACTTTGATTAATTGTGATAGTTGACCTTGAAGGGTTTGACGGTACTCTATTGGGCATTAGAATGCTCATACCCTAATAGATTGTGCAGGATTAAAAAAGAAGTTTGAGGAAGCGGATTTCAACTAAGCCAGCTGGGCTTTTGTTGTTGATTTGTGTAATTAATAATTGTAAATAGTCAACTTGTTTGATAAAAATCTTAGTGTGTATTTAACTACAAGTTACTACGACTTTGATTTTGTATTGTTAAGTAAATTTGTATTATTTGTGGTTCTATTTCTCATCATATCATGGTTGTAGAATTTTATTCTTACGACTATGGTATGATTCACACCATGATTCGAGAATATTCCTAATGTTTGAATCGGGTCGTGACAAATGAGAAAAAGAAAAGGAAAAAACTTAAAACATGCTGGTACTATAGCACGGTATTGTATATGTATTGTTTGCTACAATAACAAATTTAAAAATTCCTTTTATGTCCTTTTCGTTTTCGACTTTTCCTCCTTCGTTACAACTTGGAATTGGGCGTTCCACACGTCTACGAACTCATATCGATGAGCTCTATGCAATGGTGCCACTCATTTCCCCAAAATCCTCTCAGATCAAAAAGTGACCAAAGTGACCCTACATCCATAGGGCAAAATTGTAATTTTACAATTACATAAATTGAACAAAACGATTAAAGTGGGTAGGGGTGTTACACTTGAAATGAGATTGCAAGAAATGCAAGATTCGAGGTGGAAATTCCGTAAGTACTCGCTGACTCCGGCATTGGAGGTTTATTGCAATATAGGGAAGTTCAAAAAGGCTTTAAATGTTTTCAATGAAATGTATGAGAAGGGGTGGGTTGATGCCCATGTCATGTCTATCTCGGTGTTGCCCTTTAGAAGAGGGAGCAAAAAAAAAACATGGACTTCAGGAGCAGAGAAGAAAGAAGAGAGAGATTGAGCAAACGAGGAGAGAAGAAAGAAAAAAGTAAGAGAGAAGAAGGAAAAAGGGCTTGTCCAATATAGGTCCCTACATTTTCTATTTCTTAAACATATACCCATCACTCTATAAATCTATTTGTAAAACCCAATTTCAAATTTAAATGACCAGTAGGATATAAGAGGTCATAGTATTCCCATGGTTTTACATCATTGCCACTAGACTTCATATTTTATTTATAATTTATTTCAAGCGTTTCATTATTTGCCATGATTGTAAATAATACTCCCTATTAATAGCATATCAATCACCCCATTTCTTTTGGTTGTCATTCCCTCTAACATATCTCCCCTAAAATTGCAAACAAAACTTTTTTTCTGTAAATTACATATCCAATAATGTACCTATGAAAAATATAAATATAAATATATATGTATAAAAATATAGGTATATTTATCTACCAAAACAATTTACAGAGAAATAGGTACATAATAATTTATAGAAAATATAGATACACAATAATTTATATATATATATAAAAATAGGTAGATTATTATCCACCAAAACAACAAGGTACAACAAATTTATAAAAAAATATAGATACACAATATTTTATCCACCAGAAAAATAAGTACACAATAATTTAGAAAAAAAAAATTATAGGTAGATTATTATCCACCAAAAAACTAGGTATAATAAATGAAATCCAAGTTCTAAAATAGGTAGATTATTATCCAGAAAAGATGGAATAAAATTTCAAAAAGACAATAAGGAAAATTGCCTTTTTTGGCCAACACATTGTTGACTGTATTAATGAATTTTAATAATAAAACAGATAATTAATTGCAGACAAAATTTTTAGAGGAAATCACCACAATAAATTGGGGAACCAAAAATTAAAAAACCATCCCGTTGAAATATAAATATGGGTATTTTGGCAATCAAAAACTTATAATAAATTAGAAATTGAGCTTAATAAGGTAACTTGATGAGTTAGATCTTATTCATGGATTTTTACTTATAAAAATTGGGTATTATTTATAGGAACAAAAAGTGAAGGGTTGCAGGTAAGGTAAGTTGAATTTGAAGTGTGTAAGCCAAATTTACTAAAGGAAAAATAATAAAGAAAGAGGGTGACGAGGAAAAATAATAAAAAAGAGAGAGGGAACAAACGAAAAAAAAAAAAAAAAGGGGTGAGATGCTAAAAGAAGGCAATTGGTGTAGATTCGACGGTCAAAACACAAATTAGTAATGAATTCGCATACTTCAACTCCGTAATGGGTGAGATGCTAATAATTCATACATATTGTAACATCCCGGCCCAAAATTACTTTATTTTGGAAATAAAGTTTGAAAGTACAATTTTTCCCTTGGGCATAGGGCCACTTTAGTAATTTAAAAAAAAAAAATTTTGGGGAATCCAGGAAGCACCGTTGCACAGAGCTTGTCGATACGAGTCCATAGACTGGCGGCACACTTATTTTTGAGTTATAATGAATGAGAAAAGGTCTAAACACGGAAAGGACGTAATGGGAGTTTCACAAAATCAAAATTTCTACGTGCTACAGCATCCGCTACAATGCAGCGCTATAGTAACCGTTCCTTTTCTTTTTCTTTTTCTTTCATAACGGACAGTTGATGTAGGCGCAGTGACTGTTTTTGACTTTCTGACCACCAAAATCGACGTTGTTGTGCAGGTTGGCTAGGCCGCCGTCATGAAATATGTTCCTCTCTCCCTCCTCTAGCCCAATGGTTAATCGACGTTAACAATTAAGGATTTCTCTGATTTAAGGAAAAAAAGTTCCGACGGTTTCTTGGTGTTTTCCAGCAACCCCGGCCACCTTTTCCGTAGATCGAGGTATGAAACTTCATCCTCTCTTCGTGCTCTAGATATTGGTATAGGTTTTTGGGCTTGATTTTCCAGTTTGACGGTTTGATTTAGGGTTAACTACAGTAAACTCCCCAACCTATAGGGTCATTTACGATTACATCCCAACCTATGAGATATTTTCAATTACATACACAACGTCACGAAAACCCTACAAAATGCCCCTCCGTTAGCGAGACCGTTAGGAAATCTGTTATCTACCTACGTGGCGAATATGGGCTCCATTTTTTTGATGACGTGGGGTTCCACGTGGACAAAAAACTAATAAAAAATTTACTTTTAAAATTATTTTAAAAAATTAAACATATTAAATTAAAATTTTACAAAAAATAAAAAAAAAACCCTACCCAAATTCTCTCTCTCCCGATTTCTTCCCCCTTCCTCCCAATTTCTTCCCCCCCCCCCCCCCCCCCCTCAGATTTCTTCCCCCACCCAATTTCTTCAATCCCAAATTTCCTCATCCTTCCAGTTCCAGTGGTCTTCCTTCGGATGGCCTTAACATCCAGTTGTCTATATTTTTTTAATACCAACAAAATACAACACAAAGCCATAAAAATAAACCCATAAGCAAAAATCATAAAAAGCAAACATTTTCCTGGAAAATCATCGTCAAAATGAAAAATTCATTTTCTGGGTATTCAAAAATCCCAACAAAAACGCAAAGCACACCAACAAATCATCTACCAGATTCATATTACTTTTTTGGACAAGGAGGGTTTCTCTCCAGCATCCGAATCTCGTGCACTATTTCAACTTTTTTTTTTTCTTGGGTTGTTCGTTAACGGCTACATTAGTTTCTCCAGTGTCAGTAGAAGACTCTGTTTCATCTGGGTCCAAAATCCAGATCTGAACCACCTTCAACCTTCCCTTCTTTTCTTCAGGTTCTTGTTCTTGTGGCGCTGTTTCCGGCCTCCTCCACATGCTGTTGGTCTTAGGCTGTAATTGTTTTGGATTTTAGTGGATGAAACGGTGTGTTTGGTGGTGGGAATATGGAGTTGGCGTTCATATTATTGGAGAGGAAGAAAGATGCCCTTTCAATTGAAGCTAATCGTGCATCTCAATTCCTAGAGAAGGCACAAGCCAAAAAGCGACTCTTCTGCAAGTGGAAGCTGTGACGTCCACACCTCACGCAAAGGGTGTGGGTCTTGTTCCTCCTCTTACCAAAACTCCCTGTTCCCTTCCCCACTGTCCATTTGTAGAAATTTGAGTGGGTTGAAGAAATCTGGGGGTAGAAATTGGGAGGAGGGGGAAGAAATCAGGAGAAAGAGAGAGAATCTGGGTAGGGTTTTTTAATTTTTGAGCAAGCGCTCGGCTTCCACTCTGTTTGGATCCATGGATTTGGATGGCCCATGGCTTTTGCTGTTCTGGTTTGCTGGGAAAACAAAAAATTTCGAAATCGAAAATGGAAATTGAAATCAAAAAGTTCCTCTTTGACTTGCAGTATGATTTGGTTGTTAATGTTTCTGGGTTTTGCCAGATTTTAATTTTTGCTTTTTAAATTTTGAATTAATTTAACAATAATAAATAATTTAAACAACAAAATAATATTTTATGATTTATTTGTCCACGTAGAAGTCCACGTCATAAAAAAAGGGGTCCCACAAATGCCACGTAGTCAATAACAGATTTCCTGATAGTCTTGCTAACAAGGGGGCATTTGTCAGGTTTCCGGTGACGTTGTGTATGTAATTGTAAATGTCCCACAAATCGGGTATGTAATCGTAAATGACCCTATAGGTTGGGGGGTTTACTGTAGTGTGTCCTTTGATTTATACACCTACATAGTCCGCCAATTTCAGGTGGTTTTGCGGCCAATTCCTGTAGCTCCTGCCTTCATGTCAAGTATAAAAGTTAGTCTCCATGTTAGTCTCAATGTTTTGGTATAGGTCTTCGGCACCCAATTTCGCATACTGACACGGCCATGCGCCTCCTCTTTGAGAAGGTTCGACACCTGGAGAGTGATCAGCATGATAAGTTCATAATTTCACACATTTGCTTGCCTTCATTACTTAGTAATTTTGTTTAGTTTCTCTTTATTTCAAGTCACTTATTTATGTTTGTGTGTTCTGTAGGTTATGGGAGCAAGAGATCACATTTGATACAATCCATGCATATTAAGGGCTAATTGGCGTGAGAGGAATGCACACTTGAGGCATTTGAAGCAAAATGGTGCAAAAACGTGCAAAAGGGAAGCCTGAGTTAGAAGTTCATTTTGGACTTTTCTTCTTCATTAGGAGCTTGGATTGGGCCAATGTTTATGTGGTTGGATCAATGACATTCCGAACTTCAAAATGGACATCTTAAAGTCATCATTTGATTCAGCCAAGCCCAATTCGTAAGCCCAAGAAGTTGTTCATCATCCTCGAAGGAAGATGAGCTCATTGCATGCTTGGTCATGGTGAGCTAGGCATGAGCTATTGGTTTCTGGATGGAAGCTTGGTAATCCTGACATGTTGATGACCTCAGGGCTCCTGGTGGGCTGCTAGTGGGATTTAGTGGAGTAACCATTTCTGATTATCTAATGCAAGTGCATCAACCACATTCTGATTTTCAATTGCAAGTGTTGTATGCATTTGCTATATTAAATTAGATTTCTCACTCCCAACTCCCTATAAATACCACTTCCATTCCACATTCAATTCATCAACAATCCACATTCAGATTCAGACACACATTCACTCATCCATTACTCCCATACACACATTCACCACAAAGAGAGAAGAGAGCTAGTTGCAAAGGAGGAAGAGCTAGGAGGCTGTCCTGGAAACTACCTTGCCTGCCACCAGCTAGTTCTTCTATTCTCTTTACTCTATCTATGTATTTCTTATTTTCTGTATTCATAATTATGTTGAACTAATCCATTTTGTTAGGGCTTCATCATAATTATGAATACAGAAAATAAGAAATACATAGATAGAGTAAAGAGAATAGAAGAACTAGCTTGGTGGCAGGCAAGGTAGTTTCCAGGACAGCTCCTAGCTCTTCCTCCTTTGCAACTAGCTCTCTTCTCTTTTGTGGTGAATGTGTGTATGGGAGTAATGGATGAGTGAATGTGTGTCTGAATCTGAATGTGGATTGTTGATGAATTGAATGTGGAATGGAAGTGGTATTTATAGGGAGTTGGGAGTGAGAAATCTGAATTTAATATAGCAAATGCATACAACACTTGCAATTGAAAATCAAAATGTGGTTGATGCACTTGCATTAGATAATCAGAAATGGTTACTCCACTAAATCCCACTAGCAGCCCACCAGCAGCCCTAGGTCATCAACATGTCAGGATGACCAAGCTTCCATCCAGGAACCAATAGCTCATGCCTAGCTCACCATGACCAAGCATGCAATGAGCTCATCTTCCTCTCAGGATGATGAACAACTTCTTGGGCTTACGAATTGGGCTTGGCTGAATCAAATGATGACTTTAAGATGTCCATTTTGAAGTTCGGAATGTCATTGATCCAACCACATAAACATTGGCCCAATCCAAGCTCCGATGAAAGAAGAAAAGTCCGAAATGAACTTCTAACTCAGGCTTCCTTTTTTGCACGTTTTGCACCATTTTGCTTCAAATGCCTCAAGTGTATTCCTCTCATGCCAATCAGCCCTTAATATGCATGGATTGTATCAAATGTGATCTCTTGCTCCCATAACCTACAGAACACACAAACATAAATAAGTGACTTGAAATAAAGAGAAACTAAACAAAATTACTAAGTAATGAAGGCAAGCAAATGTGTGAAATTATGAACTTATCAAGCACCGCAGCCACCAGCCCTCCTGGGCGAAGCCACGACCTGGCCCATTCATTGAGCGTATCCTCAACTATCATCAAGAGAAGGACATTCAGCCACTTTGTATTGCCTTCTACACGGGCACGGAGGACCCCCTCACCCATATCCACTATTTCCAGTCTGCCCTTGGATGCAAGGGCCTCAATGATGAAGGAATGTCTCTTCTTTTCCCTTCTAACCTCAATGGCAGCTGCTATGAATTCGTTCTACCGGTTAAACCCTAGGACTATCAACTCCTTTGATAGCTTGAAGCAAAACCTTCCTTCCATTTTGTGATCCAAACTGATCGCTTGTACTCCGCGGACGACTTGTACATGTTTCGGCAAGGTGAGGAAGAACCCTTCGGGAGTATGCAGCCCGCTTCAGCCACGAGTACCCTCGTTGCCCAGACACCGATGACCAGGCTGCCTTCGGCCCTTTTAAGAGTGGCCTCCGCGAGTCCAACTTCCGGTACTTGGTCCACAGCAACCCTTGGAACACATATGCGGAGCTAATGAAGCAAGTAGCAGTTCATGCCAAGGCTGAATATTTCAATTCCAAGCGTGGCCCGGCCACCCTTGCACGCAGCACCTTTGGTGATCCTCCACCTGCTTCGGTACCTACCCCAACCCCACCCCAACATTCTGCTCCCGCCCTAGATAACCAAGGTGCCCCGCACCCAAAAGGAAGGATAGCTACCAGCATACCTTCAGCGAGTAGCAAGCGTGGCAGACATGGCAACCATCACTAGTCCAGCGGAGGCAATCCTCCCAGGACAGGTGATCGGGCTCCACTCCCCTTCACACCCAAGCCTAGGTTCGAAGTCTTCACCACCCTTAACACCACTTATGAGGACGTAGCCTCACAAACCTCACAGCTCTCTTGCGAAACCTAGCCTCCCTTCCAAATTTCAAACAAACCTAAGCCACCACTACGGACTGCCGTTCGCAAGAACCACGGAGAAACTTTTTAGGACTAAAAGAAAACTCCACCACGTCACGAACTTGCTCATGGCGCTAAATCCTTGCTGAAATCCCATATTTATCCAAAGGGCATGGCGAAGCCCTAGGAACCTAGCGCCCACAGAAGCCCAGCCCCACTACCTTTACTTAGTAGAAGCCCAAGTTCACAGCCTTGACAATAAACCAAAGGCCTTAGCTCCGGCCTCCATGCTAAACGACAAGGGCCCAGGACGGAAAATCAAAGGAGACTAGCCTAGCATCGAAAATAAAATAACGCTAGCCTTGATGCCGTCGCCTAGATGCCTTGCTAGTTTATTTTGCTAAAGTCAAATCTCCCTTCCAAAGGCCCAGCCCCAATGGCCCAGCCTCTTGCCTCACACCAAAGCCTAGCCAACGTTGGCATCTTTGCCGAAAGGCAGGCATCGTCAGAAGCTAGGAAGAGGCTTCACAAGCCCAAAAAAAATAAAAGTAAAAAAAAAAATTGGGCTCAACCTGCCTTGCCGAACGGCAGGCATCGTGCAGAAGCTAGGAGGAGGCTTCACAAGCCCAAAAAAACAAAAAACACAAAAAAAACCCTGTCGAAGGTCAAACCAAGACCCATCCAAACGGCTCTCACCAAAAGGCACGACCCATCCAGACGGCTCTCGCCATAAGTGGAATACTTTAAAGACATTCTCAGATATGTCGAAGTAAGTCATTTCTTCAAGAATTTTTGATTGAATTTAAAAGGTTTTGGGATGGTTGGTATTGTATATTCTCGGTAAAGTGAGAATGCTTGGATTTCAAAATGCTTACGTAGATATGGTATCAAGTGCATGTTTTCGCCTTATTTTTTAAACGATGGGGTTAGTATGTTGTTTTGCAAATAAATAAACTTTGTTTTTGTCTACTCACACATTTTCTATTTTGCACCCCACAAACAGTAGTTGACTGAGCCGCCCCCTATCCCCCGCAGGCCGCCACCGGCCACGAGGTCGGACCCAAACGATCGCCGCCACCCCCTCTTCCCTTCCCGACCAAGCTTCGCCGCTGAAACCGCCGGAAATTGTAGAAATTCGACCAATTTTTCCGTCGTTCATTCAAACGATTTCGGGGACCAAATCTTGCGATCCAGGTATGAATTTTCATCCTCTCGAGGTGGTCTAGCTGCTGGTTGTGATATTTAGGAGAAATTTATGCGTTTTGGTGGGTAATTAAGCAATTGAAGTTTTGGCCGGTTTTGGCCTCCGATTCCGACCACTTCCGTCGACTTTTTGGGGTAGGTCCAAGAACAAAAGTTGCTCCACTCTATGTGTTGATCATGTGGTATAAGTCTTGACCGGCAGTTTGGAGATTTTCCGATCGTCAGAATCGCTTTGGACACCCACGTGCTATTGGGGCATGTGATTGCGCATGGGCCACTTAAAATCATCCTCATGTCATCCCGAGCACAACAGTATGCTCGGATTTCAATTTGGTTATCGTTTGATCGTCTATCGGATATTGCATATTAGGCGTTATCCAGTTCGACATGTTCAGACCATTGGATTGACTCCAATTTAATATATGTGGATCTAGGCATCCCTAGGATCGTGTAGGTATTCGCGGATCCTGAATTCGAAGCCCCAGATGTTCCGATTCAATAACTTAAAGTTCACGTAAAACGATAACCATCCGATCGTGCTATCGCGAACGATTTAACCGTTCGATCCAGACCAATCTTTCAGGACGTGTATCCTAAACCTTGTGGAACCCATAGGAACTTTCAGATCGTAAAAGGGAGGTCGTGGGTCCCATGGGCTATCGCTTCATTCGAAGCACGTAGTTGAACCTTAGGAACTCGTTCCTCATATTCTGAAATAAGTACTCTAACCACGCGCACATAGCACACGGGACCCTCTCAGGGTCAAGCAGCGTTGGACTATCTGTGAGTGGATTTTGTTTGAAAATGCATTATTTTGATCGATTGAATTATTATGCATTAAACAAGGATTTGTCTGAATATGGGATATATATATATATATATATATTTGAGAATCATGGTTGTTTTTGAATATGGATTTATGTTTGAGAAATTTCGATGCATATTATGATGAAGTATTTGCACAAAATATTAATATGAGTTTGGGGTACTTTATTGATTGATTATGTGTATATATGTGATTGCAATATGCTAAGTACCCTCCCTTGGTTGTTGTACCTACATGTGGCGTTGGAACTTCTGGCTTGTGTGCTGTAGAGTGTTGGCCCCAGTTTGGACCCCTCATCCCTAGATGCAGGATAGAAACTTGAAATCCTGCCGGCTAGCCAAACAATCCCTCTCTTGGATTGTATCCCCAGTACTCAAGTTGGTGTGATACCTTAATATAAATTATATGTATATTGTATACCTCGTATAGTATTGGTATTTGAAGTATTTACCTGTAGAGAATACATTACTATAGTTTTGGATTTACATAACTATTTATAATAATATATATGGATAAATGTATAAGTGGAATACTTTAAAGACATTCTCACATATCTCGAAGTAAGTCATTTCTTCGGGAATTTTGGTTGAAGTCAAAAGGTTTTGGGATGGTTGGTATCGTATATTCTCGGGAAAGTGAGAATGCTTGGATTTCAAAATGCTTACGTAGATATGGTATCAAGTGCATGTTTTGGACTTATTTTTTAAACGGTGGGGTTAGTATGTTGTTTTGAAAATAAATAAACTTTGTTTTTGTCCACTCACACATTTTCTATTTTGCGCCCCACAAACGGTAGTTGACTGAGCCGAACAATAGAGTCGAGCACTAAGTTTCCGAACCTTGAGCTTTTGTAGGATAAGTTTGGTTTCGTTCCTGTTCCGTTAAATTTCGTTTTCGTTTGTAAACTGAAACTTATAGATTGCTCTATTATCGCCCGTGTTAGGGTTTGATTTGTGAGGTCGGAGGCCATTGTTGTAATATGTTTGAATTATCTGATGCATGTTGCTAGTTGGTGTTTTAAACTGTGATTTTAAGAGGTTGAAATTTTGGGAATAGTCCAATTTTCAGGGGCGGGCTCTGCCGAAATTTCAGTAGAAACTCTCGTTCTTTAGTATGTAGGCCCGACATCGGTAAGATGTCGGAAATAAGAAGGGATTCGTCCCGGATTCCGAGGAATTCAAGGCGGGTCTTGTCATTGGAAATGTCAACTGAAGCAGAAATGGTATGATAAATATGACACTAATGAACAACGCTTAGCCATCACTCCTCGAGTGGTCACAGAGCAATGGGGGGTATAATATTGGGGTCTTCTAGAAGTAAAAGTAAATATTTAATAAGTTTATAGTTTATGTTTTTAATAGAGATAAATTATCATTGATAAAACCATCTTGTAGGAATGTCCCAAGACGAATAAGGTCAATCGTGCACAAGGAGGTGCTATATAGGAATGGTCGCACATCATTTGCTCAGTTGAGAAATGTGGTAAGAACACTAGAAGGTGGTTGGCCTTCTAATGATATATGCTGTTGCATTTTGTATTATTATTATTATTATTTTCTGTTATGTGCTAATGATTCTTTCCATAGAATCTGTACTCTGGTTGTATGTAACAAATTGGCCATTGGTTTTCTTTTTAGTTATATATTTAACAAGATCAAATTTTCTTACATAGGTGAAAGAGGAAGGAGAGAAGACTGATTTTCTGGGCATGTTTATCAACACACGAACAAAGAAGAAAAAGAAAAATTAATGATGAAGATGAAGTTTTTGATGAGAACAATCCTGATATTATTATAAGTTTGAATATAAAGTTGTTGTTTAGAATTCCTATCAGGAGTTGTCGACTGGGAATTCAGAGACTCGGAGAGATTCAATTCAAGTCTTGGCCTTGGTCAGTTGTGAGACGCTTTGCAAGTGTTTGAATCTGGGTTACTTCGAGGCTATCGAGAGTAAACGTATTTTGAAGGTTGTTCAAAATAAGTTTGATTGATTCGATGGTTGATGTTGGATGCCCTTGTTACTGAGCTTTCTTCCTCTATTTATAGGCTTCAGAGTCTTTAGCAATAGGAATGGCTGGTTGATCATGACTTCCAAGTGGATAAGTGAGGAGCAATGTGGTTGTGAAGGCGCCTTTCATCTGGTTTGAATATTGTAATTGATGTGCAAATGCGCTCTAATTGGTCAGCTTTGATATTTTACAGTTCTTTATCTATCACAGCCTGAATATTCTCTGCTTATTCAGGTTTCTTTATTGTTTCTTGGAGCAAATTAATGCGTGACACCAGTAGAATCATAGCAGGTTTGAATTGTTTGCGACCCAAAGCTCAACCCGCACCTTTATCAATTAGTTAGCACTGACTGCTAACTAACTAATTCATTTAGAATTCTGGGTATTGATGATTTCACCTTGATCTGTAATTAAAAACCATTTAGATTGGTCATAGACACACTAATTGGTTTCTACTGTAGCTTTGGACAGTTTCTGTCCAATGAGAAATAATAGCTTCTGGACACAATTCTGTCCAAAGTGAAATACTGTAGCATCGGACAGAATCTGTCCAAAGCAAAGTTGACCACGCGCTGGTTAATGTTCGCGACTGGCTTCTATGCAAAGGGTCTGGTTTGCGAAAGCGCTAATTGGGCCATTTTAGACGTTGGAAAAGCTTTTGGGTTGTTGGGCCTTAGTTACTTAATTACAATGTTGGCCCATTAACTGTAGAAATTAAACCATGTTAATTTTGTTCTGAACACATGCCATAAGGTGGGAAGGGCTTTAGCTGCAACAGAATAAGTATCAGTGGCCCCCAAGATAGGACTGCAAAATAACTGAAAGTTTGAATTCCACTAGAGCATAAATACTGATGTTAAGGGTTTAGGGTCCGAAGCTAGGATAAGTATCATTGGCCCCCAAGATAGGATACAAATAATTGCATCAGGCGTCTAGAAAAGTATCACTGCCATTAGAGAAGTGGTATTAATTAGTAAAACAAATCAATATTGTTAACTAAAAGACTCTCCAACCCACTCATACTTTTTTTCTTCGTCACCATATGCCCACTTTTACTTTAGAATCAGCTAGCTATCGAGCACCCGAGGGAAAGGGTAGGCACTTAAACTCTTAATTCAAATGGACAACGTGTTAAACTCTTAATTCTACAGAGAGTAGAAGACTTTGGTTGAGCTTTCATCAATGGCAGGTATGTACTATTATAATTAATATTTTTATTTGATTCAAGATCTTCTTCTTGATGTGATTCTATGTGCGTATGCCTAAGGAATTATGTAATTAGTTTAAAATAGTACGTTGTCCATTTATGAAATTTAGGTTCTCGAACTGAAGTTGAAGAACTGAACCAGCAACAACCCCCGATAGGCAGTAACCGGTTTCCTGGACGTCCTAGAACGCTTTTTGGACAAGAAACCCAAGGAGAAAGAACTCAACAACAGCTTCCTCATGTGAATATGGATAGGAACGATCAGGGAGGAGGAGGCAGCAGCAGGTTGCAGATTCGTAACAATAATATTATAGCAGACCCGGGCAATCAGAATGTTGGGGCGTCAAACTTTCATAATGTACGAGGTCATGGTGGTGGTCACGACATTTGCTGCACGTCAAGGAGCCAGGAATGTTGGGTATCACAACTTTGGCAACACCACACCTGACAAAGGCTTCACCTGTTGCATCTTGTAGTTAGCATAAACCAATTGAAGAAGGACATTGTGGGAGCAAATATTTTCGTCTCCAATCACAGCACGCCACGTGGAAAAGAAGATTATCCCTTAAATTAATTAATTGAATCAATTGTTTGGCCAATTAATTAATAAGGATAATTTCTTAATTATAGGATATTATCTTATAATTAATAAAGATAATATCATTAATTCAGATATTGTCCTAGCAAGAGATGTAATCAAGTCCGACTCAACCTCTACGAATTTGGGTAAAGAATATACTCCTCCTAATGAGAGTTTATTCCCTACGAGACTCTACGAAACCTTAGCCCCGAGGCTCCTATAAATAGATGACTTCATTCATCATTCAAGGTACTTCAAAACCTGACATCTAAACCTACTTCTAAACCTAGCTCCAAAACCCGAGAAAAGTACCCAAAGCTCTCTCTCTCCCTCTCCACTCTCCACTATCCATATTTTCTCCACACAGCTCCGGCCACCACACACGGCTCTGGCCACCCGGTTCTCACTCTAGAGAAATCTTCGTACCCTTTTTAGCTATTGTTTCACCTAGATTCAATCGAACTAACTTAGGCATTGGAAGAACTTTGGTCAACACCCCCCGGGTGTGGTCTATTTACTCCAATCTTTTTTACATGAATCGAGCAAGAGAGAGAGAAGGAAGTTCTCACGGCGAAGGATCTAGAAGCGAATATTCTCCTGCGAGATTATTAGCACAAACAGACATGATCAACAAAAAGAAAAAAATAGTATGTTCTTCCATGCTTTAAGTTTTTTTTTTCTCTTTAAGTTTAATGGTGTGTATTCGATGTACGAAAATAAGAGCTGATACAGCAAAATCTAGGTTGTAAGTTGTAGGCCTCTTATTATGAAAGTTGTAGGCCTTTTATTTCTTTGTACCAAATTTGTGGGGACATTCTACCATCTAATGTTGCTTGCACTTTTTTCGATCTTGCACAAGTTCAATTACTTAGTTTAGGAACAGAGAGGTTCATTCATTGATGACAGGTTTAAACTGCAATTATTGATCAACAAAGGTAAGTCACCACAACTATTACATTGCACCATATTTTAAATGTATGTGTTTTTATACCTAGTTGATACAGTATCATTTTACTAGTCGAGTTTCATTAGATATTGAGTCGGGTATGACTTAATTCTTACAGCCTTTTCGAATGTTGCATGACTAGTGCATATCACTGGTCATCCTCTATATGATTTTTTAAATTCACGTGTTACGGCCAATTATTTTTTTGTTCTCTCGTGAGTTCAATCAATTTCCAGCAGTAGGTTTTCGGTTTTACCTAACCACTTGCCTGGTGTTTTTGTTTTTTCTTGCCCAAATTTCTCAAAACAGTGGTTGATGGTCTGGAGCAGCTAACACTTCTCATTTTGCATTTTTTATGCAGACCCAATTGAGTGGCATATGAACCAAAACTACTACAAAAATCGAAATACACGACGGGAATTCACCGTCGTCTAGAAGATTTTCAAACCGTCATGAAATCGACCACCATCTTTTGATATATAAAAAAATGACAGATAATAACCGACATTATTAAGTGCTTCAACGTCACAAAATACAAACAACCGAAGTCTAAACCCTATATTTATATTGTAAAATGAAACCTTGTACAATATTAGACGACGGTAATTTTATTAAAAATTAGACGTCTAAAGAGTATTATATGTCAAGAACTAAACACAAACCGCCGTAAAACTAATTATCCACATCCCTAATTGAAGGAATACGACTTGTATAACCTAGAAACCGTCGTGGTTAACGTATACTATGTTAAATTAATAAAAAACCGCCGTCTAAATTATAAACGACGACGCATACACAATAGAGCGGCCTTTTAAAGCAGATTACATGTCAATAATCACACATGAACGGACGTAGAGATAATTAATAATTAAAGAGGTTATATCTTCTTCTTCTTCTTCTTTTTTTAATAATTATTCACGTCCTTAACTCAAAGGGCCGGCTCTGATAATTATTCACATCCCTAATTGAAAAAATACTTAGAAACCGTCGTGGTTAACTTATACTACGTTGACTAAATAAACAAACCGGCGTATAACTTTTAAAAAACGACGTATATACAAAACACAAACTGACGTGTAACTAAAGAAAGACGACGTAAACACAAACTGACGTGTAACTAAAGAAAGACGACGTAAACACAAAAGAACAAACGTTTCAAGAATATTAAATGTCAATATTCACAAAGAACCGCCGTACAGATAATTATCCACGTCGCAAATTGGAGGAATAAAGATTTGTATAAAATAGAAACCGTCGTGGTTAACATATACTACGTTAACTAAATAAACAAACCGGTGTATAACTTTTAAAAAACGACGTATATACAAAACAACAACTGTTTAAATCATATTACATGTCATTAATCACACAAGAACCGACGTAAAATGTATTAACCATAACATACCAGGTAAAAAATGTCGATTATACGATTATCCACGTCCATGTCCTATGATATTCGTCGTGTAAATTGTATAAAGAAGTCTCTTCGACTGTGTTAGACATCGCTTTTTCTAAAAAGCAGATGTCTGAATATTTTAAAATGACACAATTTTACTTAATACTGCTGTAAAAAATGCTATCCACGACACCTTTTTTTAATGGATGACGTTAAAAATAATATTGAAGTCATGCACAGGAAAAGAAATGACGTAGATTATAATTTGAACGTCGGTTTATATAAAATAAAGGCCGTGGATTTTATGGAAATATATGTCGTGCGTTGTTTAGTAGGCCGTCGTTGATGTTTATTACTACCGATATGATTTATTTTAATAAACCGACGTGTTCTCCTTTTTAGATGGCGGTTTTTTTTTCTGTATAGTCTTTTGCATTTTCTTTCCACAACGTTTGTAAAAATATGACGTTGGTTTTTTAACTGGACCGTCGTATTTCCCACCTTTAAGCCATTATTTTAAATTTTTGATTTGTCGTGCCCAAAACCTGCATAATGAAAATGTGATCGGAATTAAAATGATATACAGAGCTATTAATTAATGTCATGCAATTAACTGCATAACTAATGTCATACATTACAACAATCAATCAATCCATATATCTTCACACCCATCTCTAATATTCTCACTCCCAAACTCACCCACTAGGTCATCAAATGTGTCAACATTTGGTATCACTTAGCACATCATCACCAATAACATCATTATATTCTCTATTAGGCATTGATAACACTATCGACCAGCCACAATGCATTGGGTCGTCAACGTAAAATACTTGTTTGACTTGAGAAGCCATAATAAATTGGCTATTCCTATGTTCAATTTTACTCAGATCTACAAGGATAAATCCAAGTTCGTCGACTACAAGGCCCAAAGTGTTATCTATCCAATCACACCTCAAGACTGGGATTCTAAACTTTTGGTAGTCAAGATCCCAAATTTCTTGAATAACCCCATAAAAACCCATATTGAAGACAATAGGGTTTTTATCCTTGGCACTAGCAACTTGCATAGTATGTGCAAGTAAATAAACTCCATTATTTTGGACAGTTCGCACATCATCTTGTGCCTTGGTGTTAAATTTAACACCATTAATAAGATAGCTCCTATATGATGGCACTGCCATGCTTGGACCAGCTGCTAGCCATAACAAATTTTCTGAGACACCATTATTCTCTTCTCCATTAAGTTCACTTTGAACATATAGAAAGAAAGAAAATTAAAAGTTCACTATGTCATTCAATAACATATATACCTTAAAGCGTAGCCATTGAATGAAAGTGCTATTGTGCTTATCTTGTAGCCACTTTGTTCTCTTTCTAAATTTTGGATAAGTGATCTTGATGTGGATCATATGTTCCCTACAATTGACATGAAAAAAATCAAGTATTACGGTCCCTTGTATATAAGATAAACATAAGGAATTATAATATTTAAAATGGCTTCATATGTAAAATTAAACTCATACGTACTCGATATAAGGTAGGACTTCCTCCGTATTCTCCAAGACATATAAATGTGTCTGGTTCAACAAGTCCATATCAACTAAGCTCACTTTGCAACCTGATAATGGCTTTGAAACTCCCATCTTCTGGCTTGAAGGCACTCCAACTGTACTAACATCAGATAAATGCTCGGTACAAAACTCTATCGCTTCTTCAGCTATATACTGCTCAGCAATGCAACCTTCAAGACGAGTACGATTTTGAACATACCCCTTTAGCACTTTCATATATCTTTCAAATGGATACATCCATCTAAAACATATTGGCCCACATAGATGAACTTCTCTGACAAGATGTACTACCAGATGAACCATGATATCAAAGAATGAAGGGGGAAAGTATTTCTCAAGCAAACACAAAGTAACTACTACATTTTCTTCCAACTTACATGTCCTCTGAAAATAATTTACACGACGGTTAAAAAACACTGTCTTGGTGAAAATTTATTACGTCGTATAAAAAAAATTCCGACGTCTAATTCAAATGCAAAATTCATAGAAAATGAATTTACCACAACTTCCTTCTCTCCACCACTGGATTTCTGTTTTAATAAATAAAGAGAGATATATAAGAAAGCATGTACAACAATTTCAAAATTCAATTAAAAAAAAAAACTGCCTTGGAAATTTAAAACAAACGACGGTTGCAAGAAAATTTCGACGTCTAAAAATTGAAAAACCAATGAAAAAGGCAAAGTTATGAGAATTTACCTTTTCATCTTGCTTTTCTACATCCCTGGATTTCTGTTTTAAGAAATAAAGAAATATATATAAGACAGATTGTACAAAAAGTAAAAAAATTAAATTAAACCGTCGTGGTAAGACATAACATAAGATGGTATGTAACAATTAAGGACGTCTAACAAACATAAGACGTGGTAATTCACTACACACGACGGTATAAATAAAACAACGACGTCTGAAAATAATTTACACGACGGTAAAAAACACCATCGTAGTAAAAATTTATTACATCTTATAAAAAAAATTCCGACGTCTAATTCAAATGCAAAATTCATAGAAAATGAATTTACCACAACTTCCTTATCTCCACCACTGGATTTCTGTTTTAATAAATAAAGAGAGATATATAAGAAAGCATGTACAACAATTTCAAAATTCAATTTTAAAAAAACTGCCTTGGAAATTTTAAAAAAACGACGGTTGCAAGAAAATTTCGACGTCTAAAAATTGAAAAACAAATGAAAAATGCAAAGTTATGAGAATTTACCTTTTGATCTTGTTTTTCTACATCCCTGGATTTCTGTTTTAAGAAATAAAGAAATATATATAAGACAGATTGTACAAAAAGTAAAAATATTAAATTAAACCGTCGTGGTAAGGCATAACATAAGACAGGATGTGAGAATTAAGGACGTCTAACAAACATTAAACGACGGTAAATAATAAACGTCGTGGGGATTTATCTATTACGTCGTTAAGGACTAAAAACGTCGTCTGAATCACAATAAATTTTTCAAAAATAACGACGTCTAATGGCGTATAAAACAAGTCAACTAAATATGACGAGGTATTGCAATCCAAATGACGGTTCATTAATAAAGTCATCGTGGTATGTGCTTTGAAACGGCGGTAAATGTAAACCGTCATTGTGTTGCAAGTCTAACGACTTTGATTCACAATAACGGCGTCTAATAGCTTTTTTTTAAAACAGAGAATTCAAAGTTCAGAGACGTTACCATTTCATCTTGCTTTTCCCCACTTTTGGAAGTATTATCCTCAAAATGTAGGGATCTCCCATCAAGAGCCCCAGAGCAGCTTGCTTTGTCCGACATTGGATTTTTGGGACTTTGCTCTTGACCTTGGATTTGATAGGGGATAGGTTTTAGTTTCAGCATGCTTGGATCAAAATTGGGGATGATCTGGGAAAGCTGACTCAGAAAATTTTCCCTCTTAGCCTCTACCAAATGCTTGGTTCTGGCCTCCATCTTTAAAGTCTCTTCCCTTGATCTTCCATCTTCAAAGTCTCTTCTTGTAGGACAAGTCTTACACTTTCCTTTAATTGATCGGCAAACTTTACCCTCTGTTGTCTAGGTAAATTGAAGTATTGCCTAGGGGAAATCCCAGCACCTACCCCTCCAACTCTCTCTGGTGCTCGGGACCCAAAGCCATTGTCAACACATCATTACTGCCAGATACAATAAGACTGCCTCCAGAGAGACTTGTTTTTGCAATTCATCTTGAAAAAAAAGATATATAAAAAAGTCAGCATAAGAAAACACACGACGGTTATTTATAACAAAATGACGTATTATATAATTTCACACGACGCAATAACATAGCAATCGACGTCATCATACCTTTATCACGACAGTACTTAACTACCGACGTGGTTATGATTTTGAAACGACGCTATAAATAAACCACCAACATCTTATGCTATAATTACAAAAAAAAGAGTGGTGATCCCAAATTCAGACCTTTAACGACGTTTTTTAAAACATTGCGACGTAGTAATATAATTCACACGACGCAAAAATATAACAATCGACGTAGTAAGAATTATAACAGTTTATAAAAATTTAAAACAGAGTGAGTAGCCTTACAATTAATTTTACTTTCTCTGCCACCTTTGGATCCGGGATGTTACCATGTTTGTCTTCTATAGCTTTCTTCCGTAAGGTAGATTGATCAATGTCTACCCCTGGCATGGTTTCCACCAATTGATCCTCCAAACCAACATATCCTTTTCGAGACAATCGATGATTGTACTCAAGTTTCTCCCTCCTCTGTGATTGTTCAAAATGCACAGACACAATTTTTTTAGATAACCTTGAAGCTACAAAGGCATCCTAGTGAGCTTTCTCTATGAATTTGTAGAGTTTAGGGGGTTGGCTTAATTTCTCATTCTCCTTGATGAATGGAAGGATATGATGCCTCGTTAGTGTAGACTTGAAACCCTCTTCCATTTCTTGGCAGCAGAAGATAACACCAGTTTCTTGCCCCCTTGACCTACCACAAAAGCCATCTCAACGACTTCCCAAATCTGGTCTTTTATAGCCTGGTGGATTTCAGCCCATTTCTTGTCCACAAGTGGGACTCTGAAGCGTGCCAACACTCCAATGTAGGACTGCATCTCAGTATGTGCAAGGCCACATGGTTTCCTCCTCTTATTGTACTCAACAACAGGCTTGACTTTCTGATATTTTCTCTTCACAACACGAGGCATTGTGCTTATACCTCGACATGACTTTGGCTCCTCATAAAATGTTGTCATGTTGCCTAGTTCTGCCCTTCAGATGAAACCAACTTCATCTTCTTCGAGGACTTGGCTTGAGGATTTACAACACTAAGCTCTTTACCTGCATTCTTTTTGGAGCCAGACTCCTTACTTTGGTATTGAGAAACCATGGTTCAGACAAATCAAACCTGCAAGTGAAAATATTACAGAAAAAAATTAAGAAAACCAACGACGGTTATTTATAGAAACACGACGTATGATAATATTTTACATGATGCAATAACATAACATTAGACGTAATAAATCTTTAAAACGACCGTACTTAAACACCGACGTGGTTAATAAATTAAAACGACGTCAATATTAAACCACCGACGTCTTATAATATAATTACAAAAAACAAAGAAGTGATTCTAGATTCAGACATTCAAGTGAAAATATTTTAGATTTCAATTTCAAACAACGACGTTTTTTAAAAACTTTGGACATAGTAATTCTATTCACACGACGTCAAAAATACAATAGAAGACGTAATAAGTCTACGGCGATATTTATATACCGTCGTGATATTGAAATTCAAACGACGTTAATATTAATATACCATCGTGGTATGAAAATTAACACGACGTGAATAATAAGATATCGTCGTCTATTAAAGATGGAAAACAAAAACAGTGAAGTTGTTCCAAAACCTTCTTTCTTTGTCTTTGTATTTTATCAAATTAGGAAAAACAAAAACCATGGTTCAGAGAAATCAAACTTGCAACGAATATATCTTAGACAATCAAATAAAAAAATGACGGTCATTTTAAAAAACAACATGGAACAACTCTCAAATGACGCTAGGACGACTGACGAACCGTCATGGTCTATAAATCTAACCACGTAAATAAGAAGCTACCGTCGTCTTATTTAGTTGAAGTAGAAGAAACAGAGTTTTGTTCAAATTTGGAAACTTTCCCCCTTTGTCTATATATTTTATCAAACTTGGAAAGAATTAAAATGATTTTGGCAAGAAAAAAGGTAAAAAGATTTTCAAAACAAAAAACCGTATGAGCATGCAAAACAACAACAAAAATAGTGAGAAATGCTTACCTTTTGTGTGCAATGAAAGCTTTCTCTCGGAGTTTGGTGTTTTAGTTCAGAGACGACGATGAAGACGAGAGGAAGACGATGAGATACACCGACAGTGCTTTGAGAAGGAAAAAAGACAAAAAGTTTTCTCTCGGAGCTTGAAATTTTTTCTCGGGTTTGGAAATAGTGCAAGTGTAAGTCAGGTAGACGAAAAGTTGAATATATTATTTCATAAAACAACACAATTAATAGAAAGCGCCCTAGTATTATATATTATACGTCGGTATATTTCCACCGCCCTAGTAAATGTTTTTAATGACTCATAGGTTTCCTAAAATGCTGTGTTTATATATAATTACACGACGGTATTTTCTTCAAAAAGATGTAACCCGTCATTTTCAAATTTGCACAACGACCTTATACTCAACAATAATGATGTTCAATATCTATAGAATGTCGTTTGAATTACCCATACCGACGTGTAAAATTTTTAATTACACAAGAAATTAGTTTTTCAAAAAATGACAACGTCGTTTTTTTATATACTGTCGTTGGCCTTAGTTTACGGGATGACGTGGATAATTTTATTTATACGTCTCCAATTATTAAAAACAACGTCTATTAATTATATATAACGTCGCTAAGTGTAATAGAACCTACGTGGATGTTTACGATAATTTGTTTAAATATGATTTTTTTCACGAGTTTTTAAACTCTCAGTTTTCAATTAGGATTTCAACTTCTCCTTTCCCAAAGCAGGAAAAGAACATTTCAGATTTCAATTACAGTAATTTTCTTTGGTTTGCAGAATGATTCCTCACAAGACCAAGCGTGGTGCAGGAGCCTGAGAACAAGAGGAAGGAGAGGGCCCAGCTTACATATGAGAGGAAGAAATAGTTGAACAAGCTGAGGGTGAAGGCAGAAACACCGATGTATTTACCTTTTAAATATTGATCAGGAGAGATTTGCCTTTTAAGAAAATGTTGTTGAGGATTGACTTGATCAGTTGAGATACTTGGTTGTTCCTTGTGTTGGTTTTAAGAAAGATATTACCAAAATAAAAAATTAATTAATTAATTTTAAAAAGCAATAAAAATAAGACGGCGGTTTACAGAGAAGGTGGACGTATTAATAGAAAACATACGACGGTAATTTTGTAGGTACCGTCGTAGTACCCTCCAAAATAATAAGTCGATAAATTAATATCTCGCGTCATGGTACATTGATTTAAAACGTCGTTTTTTAAATATACCGACGTGGATTACATATATTATAAGACGTCGGTTACATTTTATACGATGTGGAGTCCATTAAATTATACGACGTTAAATAATAAATGATGTGGATTTTTATAATTAGACGGCGGTATGTGTATAAGGACCGCTGTGGGTTTTAAAGATTTATTGTATAAATTTGACGCTTTCTTTCAGTTTCAGTTTTCATTTAGGGTTCCAAGTTCTTCTGACCTCTCTGGAGGCTCGTCTTCCTCTCTCACATACACACATACATCATCACTCTCTCTCACATCTCAAAGACAATAATTTGGATGTTAATGATGTATGCGTTTTGGTGTATCTCAAAGACACCAAAACGCACACATCATTAACTTTCAAAACATTGTCTTTCTCAAAGTTTGCCGTGGTCAGTTCAGTTCTGGTTTCTTAAAATATTGTCTCACTTTGGTGGTTCTATTATGATCAGGATCCAAAGATCTGAATGGTAAGATATCATACCTCTAGAGATTTGCCTTTTAAGACGAAAATGTTGTTGAGGATTGACTTGATCAGTTGAGATACTTGGTTGTTCCTTGTGATGGTTTTAAGAAAGATATTACCAAAATAAAAAAATAAAAAAATAATTTTAAAAAGCAATAAAAAGTAGACGGCGGTTTACAGAGAAGGCGGACGTATTAATAGAAAACATACGATGGTAATTTGAACTTAGGACGTGGTAAATAAATATGACAGTAGTGTTGTAGGTACCGTCGTAGTACACTCCAAAATAATAAGTCGATAAATTAATATCTCGCATCATGGTACATTGATTTAACACGTCGTTCTTTTTTAATATACCTGACGTGGATTCCACAATATTATACGACGTTGAATAAGAACAGTTGGTCGTTTTTAGTTAGGAGTTAACATGGCAGTTTTTTGGTGAATTGTCGTCTTTAGTTTCTACATCGGTGGATTCATACCTACTGTCGTTGTTTTTTGTTCAGATTTTAACTTTGAAGAAAACCTTTTTAATAAGACGACGCTTTTTTATTTGTGTGCGTCGTTATAAAAAAATACTCAACAATATCTCCAGTTTTTAGTTGTTTAAGTCACTTATCCACGACGGTTTTTCGTTACCGTCGTCTTTTTAAAAACAATGACGGTTTTTTGTTCTACCGTCATCTTTTTCTGGTCATCTTTTTCACTTTTTGTAGTAGTGTCACTAAAAACAGCGCCATTTGTGAGTATTATTTGCATATAGAGGTAAATAGTTGGGTCACTAACACTTGTAAATTGGTCACTAAAATATGGTCGTGCACTGATTGGGAAGGGACACATGCCAAAAGATGAGGAAGAAAATAGGAGGGTACATGAGATTTGGTAGCAGGAAAATTGGACTCCCAGCTTCTACATGTCACGCGTAAGTGTTAGTTTTTGGATTGTTAGAATTGGCTTTTCTTGCCAAATGTACACTTCCATGTAATTCCTCTTAGCTCATATTTAGAAATTAGGCATTGGGTATTTGCTACAAAGTTGAAGTACATTGAAGAGCTTATGAGGCTACAAAACCAAGGTAATTTGTGCATTCATTTATAATGGACATCATTAGGAAAATCAGCATTTGCATCCATATACATTGTCAAGATGACTAGTCATATAGGCCAAATCAGCATTCACATCCATATACACTATGCCAAATTTCGCTTTTAGCAACACTACATAGGCATCGGTTAATTGAAAATCGATGCTATTAGTACTTTAGGCATCGATTTTGTAAATAACGATACTAAACAAATATAAAGACATTAGTACGAATATTTGGTTTTTTATGACGATGCCTTTGATTCCCATTTAGCATCATCTCTCATAATCATAGATGCCTAAAGCAATTTGCCTCTTTTTTTTTAAGAGGGACATTGCAATTTGGTTGCTGTGTTGTGGACATGCAGCCACATAACAAATAAAAGAAAATAATGCATGAATGAACTTCGATTCTACCCAACTCGTTAATTTATATATTAGGGCAAACAAATCTTCATGTCTATACCATGCAATCTACCATTGTGATTATGAATGCCCCATTATATAAATTAACACTCATCTCAATCATCTCATAATTCCACTTTCGCTAGTCATCTTGTCTAAACCATTGATCTTCAAGACCAAATCATTCAATCGACAATTATACAACCGATATCCTATTCTATTGTGCACATGGGCTCACCTAAATGTGGTCCATATAATGGTTAGACTCAACTACCATCTTTTCCATAATTTCTTTATCAATCCAACAATTCCAACTATCACCAATAACAAACGAACATGTCAATATTAATAAAATAATATTATTATAATCAACAACACATAAACACACAATACCCAAAAATAATAATCAAATAATAATATATCATGCATATTATATAATGTTCATGAAATTTATTTAAATCAATTTATGTAAAGGCTTCCCAAAAAACTCCAACCTTGATTCCAAAGTAGGTACACTTTTCTTATTTTACTCCCAATCGACAATGGCCTTTCACCACTACCCAAAAGGTTGCCCATTTTTTCATGCAACTTCTGGTTCTCCCGTGTGATATAGGGACCACCCCAGCCCATTTTCATGTTTCTTCCTCCTCTTAGCATTATTTAAGGTTGAATTATACATATATGTTAGACAAAATAAAATAAAAAACAAATCAAACCAATTATCATTTAATATGAGACACTTCACCTAATCAAGCAATTAAGTGAACCATCCTAAGCTAGCTTTGGTTTTCTCTTCTTCTTCTTTTCCCGGTGCTTTGTTTGTTCTTTGTTGTCTGATAAGAAAACTGCAAGCACTATCTTCTCAATGTAGAATATGTTTACACCATAATCAACCAAGCGCATTCGGCATTAGAAGACTGGTACCTAGGTAGGCACGCCGGCTACCAAATAGAAAGAGATACTCCAAAAAACACTCAGATAAGCCCTCAGAATACAAATAACAACACTCAGATTAACCACCTTTTTAACCTACCGATGCTCACAACTACAGAACCTAGAGCCACAGACACATGTCGCCACAACGGTGATTTGCACAAAGTCTCACATCGAAACTTTGTGCATATTCTCAGTTTCACTACCCTATAAATAGGGAACAGTGCCCAAGTGAAAAGGGTAACTACTTTTCACCTTTATTATGACTCTGCCAAAATTACCACATATCGCTGACTTAAGCATTGAAGAACCTTCGGCAGGTACCACACCGTGGCCCGAAGCTTGACCACTGCTTCTTCCTTATTTTCTTCTATAGGACCCCTCCGTGCCGAAGGTTCATAACTTTCCCGCCTGGTTGAAGATCCACCACTCTGTCACCTAAGTTGTCCCTCCGAAAAAGAGCATCAATAGTTTGGCATCGTCTTTGGGAATCGACTTCCTGAATCCCACCCCTCCATCAATTCTGCTGGCTCCATCTCCTATTTGACCCCATCGTTTCTTCTTCCCCTTACACTCTACCATGCCAAGTGAAGCTAGCCTCGAAACCCAACATGATACCTCGCATGGGGAGTTCTCTCGAGGGAAACCTTCGGCCGAAGTGGAGCGCCTTCATGCCGGTGTCGCCAAGATGATGGAGAGTTGCGACTACCTTTGCACCAAGAATGCTGAATTGGAACACGACTGTTGAACCTTGAATTGTAATTGGGAGAACGCTCACCATTAATTCACCCAGCAAGACCTCACCCAAGATGTTTAGCGCATGCAAATGAACCAACAGGCTGTCTCCCGTCATAGTTCCCCGACACAGCCTAGACCTCACAAAGGCAAAGGCCACCTTCATCTTGAGGCGACCAAGTCGCGACTTCTCCAAATTTCCCCACCAAGGAATCAACCTCATGCCCCAACCAAGATTTACAAGACTTCAGGGATCGCATCTCGGAGCTTCGGCCAAAACCCGTCCCTATCCATGTAGACCTCAACGACCCACGAGTTGCTCACCTTGGCCCCCTACCAAAGCCCACCCATTTACCTATCCAGGGGAGGGTTGGGACTGAGACAATTGGGAACCTTACCATCCTGAGGATTAGGAGCCTTACCATTCTGAAGAAACTTATCCACCTCCACCCACCAAACGCAACAAATCTTCAGCACCCACCGCCCTCCCTCATACCGATCCTACCATGCGACTTCTTTTCGAGAAGGTTCGTCGTGTCGAGGATGAACAACACTGTAGCCATAGGCCCCTTTGGAAGAAGCGACGCCCTGGCCTCTTCACTGAGTGTATCCTTAACGCCCTAACCCCTTTGGGGGTATGCCGCCTGCTTCAGCCAATACTCCCGCTACTTGGAGACGGAAGATCGTGCTGACTTCGGTGCCTTCATGAGTGGCCTTCGTGACTTCAGATACCTGATCCACAGCAACCCGTGGAACACCTATGCCGAATTAATGAAGCAAGCGGCCATCCATGCCAAATCCGAATACTTTAACTTCAAGCGTTGCCCTTCCAACCAATCACGAACCACCTTTGATGACCCCCGCAAGCTTCAACACCCACTCACGCCAAACTTCTCCATTACGCTTCCGTCCGAGACACTTAGAGTGCCTAGAACCCCAAAAGGAAGGACGACTACAAGCGCTCCTTCAACATGCCACCACCCCCCTCCCTTTTCCTTTTATTTATTTCTAAATTTTCTAATCTTATGGACGCACCACTTTGTTGGACCAGTTTTGTCCATGTCTTGAGGCAGCTTCTAATTTTTTGTCCTTCTTTCAAGAGTTGGATTATTGGTTTTTTTTTTTTTTTTTTTGGTCAGAGGATTATTAGTTTTTTATTTTATAACTTTTCTCAAATTTTCTGTTTCGGTAAAAACAAAAACTAGACCTTCCTCTAGCTTGAACCCCATACAATGATTCTCCAGGATGCGATGGAATGGGCTACTACAACTAGACCTTCCTCTAGCTCCTGTGTACGGGCTGTTACTCATCTTCATTGGCAAGCACCTATGCTTGGAACTTGCAAGGTTAACACTGATCACTACTAAAAAACTGGGCAAAGACCACAGGCATAAGGACACAAATAAAATATTGTGCCTTCTTTTTAATATTAGACACAAATAAATTATTTTTGTGCTTATTTCTTATAAAACATGAATAATGGTGCTAAATTCATGCACATAGGACGCGATTTTAACATTGGGCACAAAAAATAGTGGCACAATAGTTATATATTTTTTATTTGATATTTTTTCTATTTTGTGTTTTGCACGTCTCTCTCTCTCTCTCTCTCTCTCTCTCTCTCTCTCTCTCTCTCTATAACCAGCCCCCTCTTCCCCTTCCTCTCCTCACTTTTTTCTTTCTTTTCTTTATTTGTTCTTTGGTTCTATATCATATATGGCTGGTAAGAATTTGTTTCTATTTTTTTGTAAGAAGTTTTGGCCTTTTTATATCATAAATCTGGGATACTTATACCATTTCAACTTTACTACTATTACTGTTAATAGTTTTTTGATATATTTTTCTTTTTATCCATACCATTGTTGGCTCACCTAGATCTGGATTTTCTTTTAACCGTACCCACAATTATTGCGTTCCTTTTGTTGGGGGTGAAAAGATAATTATTGATTTACACATTCCTTTTGTTGGGGGTGAAAAGATAATTATTGATTTACACAATCTATGAATGAGTAAAAAATTACACACGATTATCATGGGGGATTTGAATCCAAAGACCACTTAGGAGCACATCAAAAGTGGCCAATCCACCCAATTGGTATTGATTTACCAGTTTTGGTAGTGAGAGGAAAATATCAACTTTAGAGTCTGAGGGAATAGAATAATAAGAAAAAGAAAAAAGAAAAGGGGAAAGAGAACGTTGAGAAAGCAAAGCTGAAACAATAAGTAGAAGGAAAGGGTGTGTGGGCTGTGGCCTCTCCTGTTTTGGGCCATGCAACAGGACTGCCTAAAGTACTCACCAAGTCTTCGTGCTTCATGTGTGGGCCTTTGGGATAGTTTCTTTTAGGAGCATTTTACTGTAGTAAAGTAATATAGTTTTGACAACATGAGCTGAGCGTTGTTGAACTCCAGATCAACAACACGCCATGATGCGTTGTTAAAATATCCTCGAAATTTCATTTCAACAATGCGCATTTATAGTATGTTGTTAAAAGCCTAATTCCACATCAGCAGTGAGACACGTGGATAAAATAAGACTCACCACCCATCTCTGTTCCAAGTTCTGAAATTGTCAATAGGAAACTTACAAGACCTCTGGTCAATAACTTGCAAATTATTACTACGCCAAATCTCATATTTTAACTTCAACTGTATGGTCGTACTATATATACTATTCAATTTCTTAGTGTTATATGTACAAAATAAATAAATTTAAAGCTACCTAATAAATATATATATACACACCATTCAATGATCCAACCGTCAAACTTGTTTGTATATACTTCAAGATCATATACCCCAAAAATCGCAAAAAACAAACATTCAGAGATCTAGTAACGGGATAAAACTTTTCAACGGTTATAAATGAAAAATCACGATTTAACGGTTATTCTAATTCCGATTTTGATGATTTTTTAGAGCTACACTCCTTGACCCTATATGAATACAATGATTGAATTTGATCTTCAATTTAAAATACTTACACTAGTGGATACCACAAAATCTTATGTTATATTTAACGAAAGTATAAATAAACTCTTAATTGTTAGTGAATATATTGTTTTGATGGCATACGCATTCTACAAAACTAGTTTCAACGATCCAACGATCCAACCGTCAAACTTGTTTGTTTATACTTCCAGATCATATACGCCAAAAATCGGAAAAATAAACATTCAGAGATCAAGTAATGAGACAATACTTTTCGTCGCGTGAAAATCTCCAGCGTCCACATTGTTTGCTGCTGCATCCAGCATGTCGTCGCTATAGCTTGGTCCAATTTGAAAAAGAAATTCAAGTCACATTTTGCGAGCATTTAACATTTTCCTCGTTGAAAGGCTGCTTCTATGAGAAAATATAATTCCTCGCTGACAAAATCGTCGCTAAAGCAACATTTTGTAAATAAATAGTGAAAATAATGTGGGAGACATACTGCAAGGAAATTAATTCCTCGATGAAAGACTTCTATTGCGGGGATTATGTTGTTTGTCGCTATAGGTTTGGAGGGAATTGTAAAAAATTCATGCTACGCTTTCAGGGAGGCAAATATAATTTCCTCTCTAATAAAAGACATGAAAAATATGTGGAGCACATATTGCGAGGCAATTAGTTCCACATTAAAAGGATTCTATTGCGAGGATTATATAACGTTTGTCACTATAGGTTTGGAGGGAATTGTGAAAAATTCAAGCTACACTTTCTGCGAGGACAAAACAATTTCCTCGTAAATAAATAGTGAAAATAATGTCGGAGACATACTACGAGGAAATTAATTCCTCGTTACAAGGCTTCTATTGCCAGGATTATATAATGTTTGTCGCTATAGGTTTGGAGGGAATTGTGAAAATTCCCGCTACACTTTCTGCGAGGACAAAACTATTTCCTCGTAAATAAATAGCGAAAATAATGTGAACTACGAGGAAATTAATTCCTCGTTACAAAGCTTCTATTGCGAAGATTATATAATGTTTGTCGCTATAGGTTTGGAGCGAATTCTGAAAAATTCCCACTACACTTTCCGCGAGGAAAAACATATTTCCTCGTAAATAAATAGTGAAAATAAGACATACTACGAGGAAATGAATTCCTCGTTACAAAGGCTTCTATTGCGAGGATTATATAATGTTTGTCGCTATAGGTTTGGAGGGAATTCTGAAAAATTCCCACTACACTTTCTGCGAGGAAAAACATATTTCGTCGCTATGAAAATCTACAACGACCACGTTGTTCGTCGTTGCACCCAACATGTCGTCGCTATAGCTTGGTCCAATTTGGAAACGAAATTTAGGTCACACTTTGCGAGCATTTAACATTTTCCTCGTTGAAAGGCTGCTTCTATGAGAAAATATAATTCCTCGCTGACAAAATCGTCGCTAAAGCAACATTTTGTAAATAAATAGTGAAAATAATGTGGGAGACATACTGCAAGGAAATTAATTCCTCGGTGAAAGACTTCTATTGCGGGGATTATATTGTTTGTCGCTATAGGTTTGGAGGGAATTGTAAAAAATTCATGCTACGCTTTCAAGGAGGCAAATATAATTTCCTCTCTAATAAAAAACATGAAAAATATGTGGAGCACATATTGCGAGGCAATTAGTTCCTCGTTAAAAGGATTCTATTGTGAGGATTATATAACGTTTGTCACTATAGGTTTGGAGGGAATTGTGAAAAATTCAAGCTGCACTTTCTGCGAAGACAAAACAATTTCCTCGTAAATAAATAGTGAAAATAATGTCGGAGACATACTACGAGGAAATTAATTCTTCGTTACAAGGCTTCTATTGCGAGGATTATATAATGTTTGTCGCTATAGGTTTGGAGGGAATTCTGAAAATTCCCGCTACACTTTCCGCGAGGAAAAGCATATTTCGTCGCTATGAAAATCTCCAGCGACCACGTTGTTCGTCGTTGCACCCAACATGTCGTCGCTATAGCTTGGTCCAATTTGGAAACAAAATTTCGGTCACATTTTGCGAGCATTTAACATTTTCCTCGCTGAAAAGCTGCTTCTACGAGAAAATATAATTCCTCGCTGACAAAATCGTCGCTAAAGCAATATTTTGTTGTAGTGCTAGCAGATCATGCTGGCAGTTGGCTGGCAGATTGTGTGACGATTGCTAGCAAATTATGCGGACAGTTACATGGGCAGTTGTGAGGAGAATTTCCAGTAGATGTGCAGCGAGATAAAGGGCATGTTTGGGAGGTTACGTGGAGTGGCATGCATGGGATGCATCATGTGGAGAAGGCAATGTCAGTGGTGGTTACCTTGCACCTTTGTAGGCACACAACATGACATGATGGCATGCCATGGCCTTAACATTGACACAAGGCGCCACAAGCAAAAAAGAAGCCTTGAAAATAGGAGTTCATGGGTTCCTTAGTGGGATAGTGGCATGGCATTTTTTAGAAGGAAAACTACTTGTCATGGTGGCTGCGGGCATGGCAGACACATCACCTAAGTAGTTGGGGGTTGTCAACTGTGATAGTCTATAAATAGGCCTTTATGTAGGCATTGTAGACTAAGGGAGGAGACTCTTAAGAGGTAGAGACTCTTGGGAGAGATCTCAACAAAGGGGGTGATGACTAGAAGAGACTAGTAGAGATCACTAGAGACTAGTCAAGGGGCAACTAGTCTTGGCGACAAAATGGGGGAGTGTGTCTAGAGTAGGCACAGAAAGACATAGAGAGGGGTATGACAGCAAGTGTGTGTGCTAGCAACCCATGTTTTGAGAGAAACCCATTGTGTTGTGAATGAGTGTCTAGAGAGGCACCGTGCCTTAGGAGTGGGCGGCATTGAGGCACCAAATGTGTTGTGGTGACCCAATGTGAAACAAAAGCTTGTATTCTTTTTTATTGTGGAGTAATATAAAGGTTGGGAGTGAGTTGTCCCATAAGCTTTGGTGTTTATGTGTTCCGCTGCATGTATTCTGAACCCTCACGGTTTGGAGGTGAAGAGAAGGCTGACATAGGAGGAGTCTAAGTGCCGAACAAGGGTTGAAAAATTAAAGGCGTTTTTCACCCCTGTTGCATACATGGAGACTTCTCATCATCCCTAAATCCTGAATATGTTCTTGGTCATAGGAATATTGATTGGGCATCAATACTCCGCAAAGACCAGTACACACAGTATCGTCTCTATATGTAGGGAATGGCAAGGTCTCAAGTCATTAAGTGTAGAGACACATCAATGTGTGTAGGTGCTTGTAGAAGAACAAGTACACTGAATGCGATCCAGGACATGAGTTACAGCATGAAGTCTTTACTCACATATCAAGCTAGAACTCATAAATTGCAATTATGCAAACTAATCCTTAGACCTGAGGCATCATAGATGTTTTGTGGCTATGTTGTTAATCTTTGAGGGCACTATACGGTCATGCTAAATTAGGCATAACTTAAAGGTGCTTATCAGGATTCTCAATAGAGTCATGGAAGCAAATGAACGTACAACAAGGAATCTTTACTCTCAGTAAAGGAGAGAGAATACTCCAAGATATGATTGGTCAAATCTCTGCCCAGAGTAGTGGATAAGACTTGAAAGAAGAAGTCTTCAAATCTTACAATGTGAATAAGGAGTATTGACATAAAAGAAGGATTCAATTGCACGGCCATTCCAATTTGAAAAGGTTCTTTCACAACATCTCATTAAGCTCGGATAATCGTGACTTGCTGTCATGCGACAACCATGGTTTGTGAATGTCCTAAAAGGTTTCAATTAACCATTATTAATATGAAGAATTATATTGTGGAATTTAATTCGTATATCATCTCTGAGGAGTTAAGTCAACCCACTACCTTGTTAAAGGGAAGCTACAGATCTGCACACCCAAAGAATGTGATTAGAGGTACAAATGAGGAGACACAAGTCAATGGTTGATAATCAAATGTTAAAGTCAACAGTCAAAAGTCATCATGTTGACCAAAGCAATATGATTTAAAAGGAAATGGACAAAATAGCCCAAAAGGTTGTTGGGCCCAAGGGATAAGTGGAGTGGCATGAGATGACATGACCCATGGACCAAATGGAGCCCCAACACCCACCCAATTTTTGTGTTGTCCTATATAAGCTAAGTGTTGGAGAAAACCTAGCTACGGTTTTTGGTTTCCTACTTTGGTTGATGAGTGATCATCTTTGTATCTCATTTTCCATAAACCAAAAATTGGTCCAATCAAGAAGTAGACTAGCATCCATACTTCTTGATTGCCTTCTCTTCATTTCTAGGAGCATTTGGTGTTGTGAAGTACTCCAATCTTGGAGCCTTAAGATGAAGGAGTCAAAATCAAAAGAAACAAAAGGCTTTTCCAACAAAGGTGTTCATTCTTGAGAAATCAAGAAAATGTCATCAAGGGTAAAGTTCTATTCCCTTTTTCCTTTTTCTATTTGTGTTCAAAGAGACTAGGCTAAGATACTTGTTGTAAAATAAAAAAGGTTTAGCTCAACTAGTATAAACAAAATGAATCCGCCATTTAGAATATTTATATTGTATAGGTTGTGGCTAAAGTTCATTTCCTAAGCACTAATAAGGGGTTGGGTAATAAGTGCACGTTGGTGGCACAATAAGTGGTTTTAGTGCTAGAAGGGTTTAGTGCAAAGGAAATTGGAGGTTGGATAATAAAGGCTGGAAGGTTTTGCAGAAGGAGTTCTCTCTACTTACCCATTCAACGGCTCAAGAAAATGGTACTTCTACAAAAAGTGAAAAAGACGACTAGAAAAAAGACGACGGTAGAACAAAATACCGTCGTTGTGTTTAAAAAGACAACGATAACAAAAAACCATCGTGGATAAGTGACTTAAACAACTAAAAAATGGAGGTCCAGTTGAATATTTTTTTTAAATGACGCACACAAATAAAAAAGTGTCGCCTTATTACAAAGGCTTTCTTCAGAGTTAAAATCTAACCAAAAAACAACGACAGCAGGTATGAATCCACCGACGTAGAAAGTAAATGCGACAGTTCAACAAAAAACCTGTCGTGTTAACTCCTAACTAAACACGATCAATTGTTCTTAGTCCGTGTCGTATAATATAATGGAATCCACGTCGGTATATTACAAAAAATGACGTGTTAAATCAATGTACCGTGACGCGAGAGATAAATTTATTGACTTATTATTTTGGAGTGTACTACGACGGTACCTACAACACTACTGTCGTATTTACCTCATTTTGAAGTTCAGATTACCGTCGTATTTATTTGATTTATACGTCTACCTTCTTTGCAAACCGCCGTCTAATTTTACAAAACAATGTCAGTTATTTATTCAATAACCACGTCGGGTTTTTAAGTTATGGGGACATTAAAATAAGATTCACACGTCATAATTTGTTAAATTGGTGACGTATAAAACTCATTTACCATGTTCTGAAGTTCAAATTACCGTCGTATTTTTCTTGTGTATACGTCTGCCTTCTCTGCAAACCGCCGTCTTATTTTTATTGCTTTTTAAGATTAATTTTTTTTAAAATTTTGTTAGCCTACGCTCCAACACTTTGCTAATATCTTTCTTAATATCTTCTAAAGTAAAGAGAAAAGAAAAATCAATTAGATCAAAATTAAACAACTAAACAAGGAAATAAGGAACCCAAAAAGAAATACAAATAAAGGAAACTGAGATTAAGGGCCCTCTTGCATTTCTGCATAGACTGCATGGGCTGAGAACCAGAAAACCACACAAGATCATCAAACAGAAACATGTAAGCAAACCAGAATCTCTTTTCTTTCTTGCCTTCTCCTTTCTTGCACTCAGCTTTTCTTACCTTGAACACTTCTCGTTTATTTCTTTGTCAAAGAGGGAACAAAAACCTTTTCTATTGGCTGCCCAGAAAAACAAAACTCCAACTTTGCCCACTTATAGAAGTAATTTGAATCACAAGCTCAAATACCCACTTCCAAGACAATTAATTTTTATTGATTCCAAGAAAAATCACGATGGTTTATATAGAAAACTGTCATCCACATTTCCTTTCAGAAAGACAATTTTTTAGAAGTTGATGAGAGAGAGCCAAGGGTAAGAAGAAGTTTGAACCCTAATTGAAAACTGAAAGTTGAAGAAAATATGAAATCATATTTATCACTACTACAAAAAGGGCAAAAGACGACAAAAAAAAAACGACGGTAGATCAAAAAACCGTCGTCGTTTTTTAAAAGACGACGGTAATAGAAACCCGTCGTAGAAACATAACTTAAACACCTAAAAAACCGGGATATGTATAGATATTTTTAAACCACGACGCACCAAATTAAAAAAGCATTGTCTTATTACAAAGGTTTTATTCCGAGTTAAAATTTGAACCTAAAAACGACTGCAGCTATAAAATCACCGCCATAGAAAGTAAAGACAACGATTTAAAAATAAGACGCCGTGTTAACTCATAAATAAAAAGGACCCAATTTTCTTAGTCAGCGATGCATAAATTCAAAGAAATCTACTACGGTTAATTACAAAAAAATTCGCCGATTTAAATTAAGTTACCACGACTGTAAATATAAATTTATCAACTTTTTAATTACAGTATACTACAATGGTATCCATAACTCTCCTGTCCGCATAGTTTGTACTAGCCATGATGGTTTGTTAAATTAACGACGTACAATTTTTTACCACTTCGTGGAGTTAAAAATACCGTCGTATTAATTGACTTTATACGTCTATAATTATCTATAAACCGTCGTCTTAATTTTAATTGCTTTTTAAGATTTATTTATTGGAATTTTTTTCCTACGGCGGTAGATAAACAGTATGACAAGATTTGTGATAACCCACGACGGTTTATATAGAAAATCGTCGTTACCATCAAATTAAAGTGAAGTCTTACCAGAATGAACTTTGTTCTTCATCATAATCGAACCAACACGCGAAGGCACACACACATCAACATCCAAAACATTTGCTTTCAAAAAATGACGACCGTAGCAGAAAGACAAATTTTTTAGATGATGTGTGGGTGTTTGTGTCTTTCAGATACACAAACGTGCACACACATCAACCTCCAAACTGAAAAATGAAAGCGAGGTGCCTCCAAAGAGGTGAGACAGAGCCAAGGGCAAGAAGAAGTTGAAACCCTAATTGAAAAATGAAGGCAAAATTATAAACTAATCTTTTATACCACGTCAGTTATATTAAAATTACCACGTCTGTTTTTGCCGTTGTGTCATTCTTTTATAAACTGTCGTCTATTTCATTAAAGCATTCACTACATTTTAATTAGACGACCTTTCTATATTGTAGCGACGTTAGAACATTTACACAACGACGGTTATGTCTTTACCGTCGTCTATAACCTTTCCTCCGTCAGGATGTTCTAGAAACCGTTGTTTATATTATATACCACGTCGGTTTGTTTGGTTTAGTTAGACGAACTTGGATTTACCCTTGTAGATCGGAGTAAAATCGGACATAGGAATGTCCATTTTGTTATGGCTTCTCAAGTATTTTAATGTTATTCATCCCATAAAAACTTAGTAGCCCACTCAAATGTAGCCTTGTAACTCATTGTCCACTAAATTTTGTAGGCATTTAATCATCTTATATTTAATTTGTTTGCTCAATTAGGAAACATAATCTCTTAATAAACACTCATGATTTTAATAATCTCTTAATAAACACTCATGATTTTAACTCTCAACCTTTTACTATTTTATCCCAATGTATACTTTTATTTCTAGAAAAACTAGAGAAACAGTAAGTACCCAAACAAAACTTGGTCCTTAGATTTTAAGCTAATAACTTTAGCTAGCCCACCCATTGAAAAATTCCTGGTTCCGCCCTTGCACTACTGACCAACCACGATGCATTGGGTCGTCAATGTAAAATATTTGTTTGACTTGAGAAGCCATAACAAATTGGACATTCCTATGTCCAATTTTACTCAGATCTACAAGGGTAGATCCAAGTTCGTCTAACTAAACCAAACAAACCGACGTGGTATATAATATAAACGACGGTTTCTAGAACATACTGACGGAGGAAAGGTTATAGACGACGGTAAAGACATAACCGTCGTTGTGTAAATGTTCTAACGTCGCTACAATATAGAAAGGTCGTCTAATTAAAATGCAGTGAATGCTTTAATGAAATAGACTGTTGCGTAGATTTCAGCTGCACCAAAATTGATCCAGCTGCATCCTCAACTTGTGATACTCGCAAGTGCACGAGCCGTTTGGTAGTATAGCAAATGTAAGTGCGAGGTCGATTCCACAGGGATTGGTGATTGAATGATTCAATTCGGTTTTCCTACACAAAACAGAAATGAAAACAAAAGAAGCAAAAAGGTTTTGTACACATTTGAGAACTTGAGAATTTGGAAGAGAAGGTGTTTGGGAAGCTTTGAGGATGTTTGAAAGAGAAGAGAGATGTGTTTGAGAACTTGGAGGATGTTGAGAACTTGGAGAATGTTAAAGAGAATGGAGAAGTGTTTGAGAACATTGAGAATTTGATAAAGGAAGGGAGAAGTGTTTGAAGAAATTTAGAAGAAGAGAGGGCATGAAGACTTTGGGAAGATAATGTGTTTGAGAGTTTCGTGGAATTTTGGAAGAGGAAGGAAGGTGTTTTGAGAGCTTTAGAGAATTTGAAATAGAATAGAGAAGTGTTTGGAGAATTTAGAAGAAAGAAAATTTAGTAAATGATCTTATTACAACAATTGAGAACTACAAAGGGAAACTAAGAGAATTTTGATCGGTGCATAATTACATATCATTTTGTATCCTTTTAACTTATGATTTGGTTATGTTTTTGAGTTAAACTTGTGCTTTTAATAAGTTTTGTGTTTGTTTCAGTGTAATAAGCTTAGGACTCACTAATTGCATTTTGGAGACAAATTAGCTCAAAACGGTGTCTGCAGATCAGTCAACTTCATGGATTGGACTGTACTTACTCAAGAAGAACCAGATAATGAGCCATACATCATTGGAAAGATACAGAAGTCTATTTTCTGTAGAATTTTACGGTTCATGATTCCGAGTCTTCTAGAGAAAGTTATACATATTTTGGCAACTTAAGGTCAAATTCGGCAGCATCTGCGTTACTGGGCCAAAAATCACATTTGAAGGCCTTCCGGATTTTTCCTTGAGTTGGGCTGCATATTCTTGGAAAGATAAGACAAAGAGCTTCAAGATCCATATTTTTCCAGATTTTTCAGACTGGAGCCACAAGCCCAAAACGAGCCCACAAGCTGGCTGCAATGCATTGTCATGCATGACATATGCATGATGATGTGTTGTTGATTGTGGGAAAGTTTGGTGAAGCATATTCAATACCTATTTTTGAGTGGAATTTTGCAGCAGCCAAATGAATTAATTGAAGTTGAAGTGGATGATGCAACACTAAGCTTAATGACAAGAAGAATTGTTTTCAAATGCAATAGTGTGTTAGGTGAATTAAGTGTTGTAAGTTGGTGAAGTGAGTGTGGTTAGTGAACTCTATTGTATAATTCAGATTTTCACTTCCCCTAGGCCTATAAATAGGGAAGTTCTCTAAGCTTGTAAACACACCCCAAGGGGGGGAGCTCTCAAACACTTCTCTAGAGCTCCCTTCCCTTCTCTCCCTCAAATTCTCTTAGTTTCCCTTTTGTAGTTCTCAATTGTTGTAATAAGATCATTCTACTTTTCTTTTCTCTTCTTCTAAATTCTCCAAACACTTCTCTCCCTTCCCTAAGTTATCAAATTCTCCAAGTTCACAAACATTCTCCAAGTTCTCAAACACATTTCTCTTCCCTTCCAAAAATCGTCCAAGTTCTCAAACGCTCTCTTCCAAATTCTCAAAGTTCTCAAACACTTTCTCTACTCTCTTCCACATTTCCCTTCTCTTCCAAAATTCTCCAAATCTCTCAAACACTTTCCTTCCTTCCTCAAATGCTCTCTTTAATGTTCTCTAAGTTGTAATTTATTTTTCTTGTAATGTACATTCTTTCTTCTTGTTTTGTTTCTTTTGTTTTCATTTTTGTTTTGTGTAGGAAAATTGAACTGGATTACTCAATCACCAATCCCTGTGGAATCGACCTCGCATTTACAAACGCTAAACTACCAACGGCTCATGCACTTGCGAGTATCACAAGTTGAGGATGCAGCTGAATCCATTTTGGTGCAGCTGAATCGACGCAACAAATTTGAGGGAGAGAAAGGAAGGGAGCTCTAGAGAAGTGTTTGAGAGCTCCCCCCCTTGGGGTGTGATTGCAAGCTTAGAGAACTTCCCTATTTATAGGCCTAGGGGAAGTGAAAATCTGAATTATACAATAGGTTTACCTACCACACTCACTTCACCAACTTACAACACTTAATTCACCTAACACACTATTACATTTGAAATCAATTCCTCTTGTCTTTAGGCTTAGTGTTGCAACTCCCACTTCATCATCTTTTGGCTCATTTGGCTGCTGCAAAATTCCACTCAAATATAGGTATTGAATATGCTTCACCAACTTTCCCACAATCAACAACACATCATCATGCATATGTCATGCATGACAATGCATTGCAGCCAGCTTGTGGGCTCGTTTTGGGCTTGTGGCTCCATCTTGAAAAATCTGGAAAAATATGGATCTTGAAGCTCTTTGTCTTATCTTTCCAAGCATATGCAGCCCAACTCAAGGAAAAATCGGGAAGGCCTTCAAATATGATTTTTGGCCCAGTAACGCAGATGCTGCCGAATTTGACCTTAGGTTGCAAAAACATGTATAACTTTCTCTAGAAGACTCGAAATCATGAACCGTAAAATTCTACAAAAAATAGACTTCCGTATCTTTCCAATGATGTATGGTTCATTATCTGGTTCTTCTTGAGCAAGTACAGTCCAATCCGTGGAGTTGACTGATCTGCAGACACCGTTTTGAGCTAATTTGTCTCCAAAATGCAATTAGTGAGTCCTAAGCTTATTACACTGAAACAAACACAAAACTTATTAAAAGCACAAGTTTAACTCAAAAACATAACCAAATCATAAGTTAAAAGGATACAAAATGATATGTAATTATGCACCGATCATAGACGACAGTTTATAAAAGAATGAGACGACGGCAAAAAAAGACGTGGTATTTTTCCTATCCTAACAAGCTTCCCCTCTTTTGAATCAATCTTGTTCCCATCAATGTTGTAGTCAATTTTTTTTTTACCCTTCCTTCCTTGATGATAATCAACAGTACCACCTTCATGATATTCGTTGTTGTAATAAAAAATCCCAACGTTTCTGCTTTTTCTGCACCGATAATTACATTCTCACGAATGTTCGAGGTTTGGTTTTTACTATTTTCTACCTCACAAATTCTGTTTTGTGGGAGCTCTGATTCAATTTCTTTTTGTGGGAGCGCTGTTTCAGTTTCCTTTTGTGGGAGCTATGTTTCAGTTTCAGAAACTTTTCTAGAGGAACCAGTAAATGCTAAACTATGAGAACTATGAGAGAATATTTGTTTGTAGGAATTTTTTGTGTATTACTCTCCTTGTAAGGAGGTCATATTTATAATACAACGGAGCCTTAGTGGCCAAATAAATAATAAATTCCTATTCCTATTTACAGTAGGAAATTAAGAATTAAAGTAAATCAAATATAATTATAATGAGAATCCTTGGTGTGTAAGGAAAGAAAGTCAATGGTCCACAAGTCACACCAATACTCCCCCTCACATTGGTGCATAGATGTCACCAATGCCCAATTGGTCCAGTGAATTTTCTTTGTTAAAATATCTGCCAATTTATCCTCGAACTTTATGAAATGAAACTGAATCACTTTAGCTTTTTAGCTTTGAGCTTATGTTTGATATAGTGTCGATCTACCTCAACATGTTTGGTGCGATCATGTTGAACTGAATTCCATGCAATAGCTATTGTAACCTTATTGTCACAAAAGAGATTCATTACAGATATAGGTCTATACCTAAGTTTAGTAAGCAACCTCTTTAACCACATGAGTGTGCAAATTCCTTTGGTCATACCTCTGAACTCGGCTTCTACACTGTATAAGGCGACCACCTTCCGTTTCTTGCTTCTCCATGTAACCAAATTACCTTCCATGAGTGTGAAGTAACCAGATGTGGATCTTTTATCGGTTATACTTCCTGCCTAATCTACATCTGTGTAACTATAAATATTCAGATGACAATGTTTTGAGACCATAAGTCCTTTTCTTGACTGACGACGCTCACTGCATAAGCAATGTTTGGCCAAGTATGATACAAGTAGATCAATCTTCCCACTAACCTTTGGTATCTTTCTTGTTAGTTGGAACTCTGATCCGGGTATTCTCCAAAATTATGATTCTAAACAATAGGAGTGTCTATAGGTTTGCAATCTAGCATTCTTGTGTTTGTCAACAAGTCCAAGACATATTTCCTTTGAAAGAGAAATATGCCTTGTTGTAACATCCCGACCCAAAAATAGGATTAACCACTAATTAATTTAAATTAATTAAATATGAATTGCCAATTTTGCCCTCAGGTAGGGGCAACATGGTCATTTTTATATGGAAGGATTTTGGGACAGCGAGTGTGACAGGACCCGCCCCCGAATTCCTCGAACTCGAGATGAATCCTGTGGAAATTTCCAACATCACACCGATGTCGGGCCCACTTACTAAGAACCGAGACTTTCTGCCGAAAATCGGGCAGAGTCTCCCCTGTAAATTTGACTTTTCCCAAAAATTTTCAACCTGCAAAAATCACAGTTTATAATCCAACAGGCAGCACACACAATGTAATACACACAGTTTCCAGAATAGGCATCCCACCTCCAGGTAAAATCAAGGCAGAACCACTAGCAGTTAAACAAAATAACCAAACCTAAAAATCAAACGTTTACTTCGAAAAGGTCCTCAGACCTATCAGAACCATGCACACTATTTAATAGAATTCAATCGAATAATAACTGAGGAATAAACAAGCATTTAATCTCGCTCAAGCTTAAAACAAGCTTCAGGCATATCAACATATTCAAAACCGAACCCAACAATAATAATTAGGATTCACATCCAATAACCACCTCAAAATCCAATCACATATACAGAATCGATCAAACCTTTTAAACATAACAAAATTCGCGGCTGCACCTAAGTGAAACCCCAGGCTGCCTACGTACCCTTGGACAAGGGATCAAGCCACACGTAGTTCTCGTCACAACGGTCCCAACTCTGATAATGTACATTTATTTAAAACAAAACCAACGATACATTTCAGATTAACACAACTCCAATTCCGACAAAAATAAAATGAACACATTCTCAATCTCTTTCTTTATATCAATTCTAACCCCACGACCATACCCTATCCAAGGCGTATGTACAATGAACACATTATCAAATTATTCCATTTATAATAGTTCAATCCTGCAACCATACCCTATCCAAGGCGTATGGTGCCAAACAACACTTCCCAAATCCAGGGCTGATACTTTCATACATATACAGGGTCCTCACAAAGAACAATCTCACGAATCTCAATCCCGAAATCAAAACCACATATACCAATGTGTAACATATGTGCCTATAAATGAGTATATATATGTATATATATAATGACACCCACCTCTCACCATCATAATGTACTAGGGGAAAACAATCCAACCGGGGATTGTTGACTAGCTCACAAGTATCCGGCCTCAAACGCCCATGTGGCTAGGGACGAGCCGTCCAGTTGGGGGACTAACTCTCAACCAGCACGTACGGACGAAGAATCAAGACCCGTACGCCTGAAAACAGCCCTACGCGCGCAGACTACCGAATTAAGGGTCTACAGCGACACCCCGTAAGGTATGCCCCGGGTTCCGTCATACCCATATATCCATTTCCACGTATCCCATGTCCATATCCACTGTTTCCAAGTATCATCATCCAAGGGGGAGGTACGTATGATGGTGGAGTTCGTAATCCCTTATATAAATATTATAAAAACAACACTCCTTTACTTAATTCTATTTTCCCACAATATCTACTCATAGTAGACGAATAAACTTTCAAGCATAAACCCATAACCTGGGAGGTACCTAAGGTAGTGCTAATAGCACTCAAACTAACGTTCCAATCTCACATCTCTCCTTATCTCACAGCCACATCCCAAGTACCCCACACATAACCAACCTAGGTAGAAATTTCTCAAATATATAAATCTATAGTCAAATATTCAAATATGTCAAAGCCCAAATATACATCACAAATACTTCATAACATACTTAAATTCATTAATCAAATATATAATATATTTCAAAATAAATCATTAAAACAAAATGCATAATCTTTCCACACTTGGTCAACCGGGCCCGCGGGGCCCGCAAACTCCATTTTACTATCTGAAAGTTCCTATGGGTTCCACAAGGTCTGGGATACACGTCCTGCAGTTTAGTCCGATCGGACGGCCGGTCGCTCACGATCGTACGATTTCGGACGGTTATTGAAAAACACAAACTTTAAGTTATTGAATCGGAACATCCAAGGCTCCGATTCACGATCCGTTGAATCCTGCAAGATCCTAGAAATGACTAGATCAACATATATAAAATTGGAAGCGATCCAACGGTTCTAACATATCGAACCCGGAAATCACACAATATGTAAAATCCGTTCGGGTTCAAACGTTATTCGAACTGAGATCCGCAAATTCCTACGCGCTCGTGACAACCAAGAGATCATTTTAGGACAGAATGTCTCCCTGCTACAGTGCCCACGCGCCGCCACACGCGCGCGGCAGCGCGTGGGTGTCCAAAACGATAGCCACTCGCTGGAAAAACTTAGAATCTTGGCTCCAAATTCCTATCGTAGGTAAAACACCTAATTTGGAGTCACTTTTGTTCTTGGGCTATGACCAAAAAGTGGCCGGAAGTGGCCGGAATCGGAAGGCGAAACCGGCAGATTTTCTATCGCTTAATTGACTTCCAAAACTCAGAAATTTCTCAAGCCTAACACAACCAGAAGCTAGAGCATGAAAAATAGTGACAGGACCCGCCCCAAATTCCTTGGAACTCGATACGAATCCCTGTGAATTCCCGACATCACCCGATGTCGGGCTCACTCACTGAAACTATAACCTCTTTTCCCAAAAAGGATTAAGGGCACGAGACTTCCTACCGAAATTTCGGCAGAGTCTCCCCTGTAAATTGAACATTTCCCAAATTTTAACCTGCACAAAATTCACATTTTAATATCCCAACAGGCAGCACGCACAATATAATTTCATGCAAATCACATATTAGGCCTCCGACCTTCAGATAGTTCGAAACAGAACCAACCATGTTTTCAAATCAATTAATACATAACCCATGAAATTAATGACCTCAAACAACTTCACCAATACCACAGAAATCGTTCAATCGGATTCAAATTCAACAATTACCTCAGAATCCAACCACATACACAGAATCGATCAAACCTTTTTAAACACACTAATACTTCGCGGCTGCACCTGGTGAGACCCAGGCTGCCTACGTACCCTTGGACAAGGGATCAAGCCACACGTAGTTCTCATCTCAACGGTCACAACTCCGAAAATAAACAATCATTTACAATATAACCAACTATACATTTCGGATATGACACAATTCCAAATCCGACAAAAACACAATGAACACATTCTCGAATTCTTCCTTTATAACAGTTCAATCTCGTAACCATACCCTATCCAAGGCGTATGTACATTAAACACATCATCAATTTCTTCCATTTATATCCATTCAATCCTGCAACTATACCCTATTCAAGGCGTATGTTGCTGTACAACACTTCCCAATCCAGGGCTCAAACATTCATATATAAACAGGGTACTCACCAAATACAAACCTACAAATCTCAAATCCAGAATCAAAACCACATATACATATATGTAATATAATAACGCCCACCTCTCACCATCATCATGTACCAGGGGAAACAATCCAACAGAGGATTATTGACTAGCTCACAATTATCAGCCCTCAAACGGACTATGTGGCTAGGGACGAGCCGTCCAACTGGGGGACTAACTCTCAGCCAGCACATACGGACGAAGAATCAAGACCCGTACGCCTAAAACAGTCATACGCGCGACTACCCCAATTAAGGGTCTACAGCGACACCCCGTTAAGGTATGCCCCGGGTTCCGTCATATCCAGACCATATCCATAATTTCCATGTATCAGGATCCAAGGGGAGGTACATGCGATGTTGCACATCATGTACTGGGGGAAACAATCCAACAGGGGATTGTTGACTAGCTCACAATTATCAGCCCTCAAACGGACTATGTGGCTAGGGACGAGCCTTCCAACTGGGGGACTAAACTCAACCAGCCCGTACGGACGAAAAATCAAGACCCGTACGTCCTGAAAACAGCCCTCGCGCGCAGACTACCCAATTAAGGGTCTACAGCGACACCCCGTTAAGGTATGCCCCGGGTTCCGTCATATCCATACCATATCCACAATTTTTCCGGCATCCCACAATTCCGGGATCCATGACCAAATAAGCCCACACGCCCGAAACCCGGCACGTGTGTGAATAGTATATCCAAAACATATCCATATATCCATTTCCATGTATCCCAGTGTCCATATCCACTGTTTCCAAATATCATCATCCAAGGGGGAGGTACGTATGATGGTGGAGTTCGTAATCATTATATAAATATTATATAAATAATATTCTCATCCTTAGTTCAATTTTCTCAAAACAAAATACATATTCACAGTAGACAAATAACTCTCAAACATGAAACCCATAACTTGGGGAAGTACCTAAGATAGGGTTTTCTCAAATATTATATATATAAACTCCAAGACCCTCGAACATATCAAATCCACAAATATATCACAAATACTTTACAAAATAATAATCTCGACTATTAAATATAAAGTGCATTACAATAAACCATTTAATTCATATGCATAACATTTCCATCTCAAAACCATACCATTTATTTGAAAGCAATACCCATTCTTTTCCTAATAATCATAACCGGGTCCCAAGACTCACTTTCACAACTCTACAAATCGAGTATCACATAATTATTCATTTCATAATTTCAATTATCAAATAATATCCAAATAGCTCAAATAACAATTAAGACTCGTTTACAAGGTCATCCTAATACTTTTCGAAGTGTGAAACTACCTCGGAAGACTCACGGTCACCGAGGGTCAACTTTCCAAATTTGGTCAATCGGGCCGCGGGCCCCACGACCTCTATTTTACAAACCGAAAGTTCCTATAAGTTCCACAAGGTCTAAGATACATGTCCTGCAAGTTTGGTCCGAAACGGACGGCCGGATCGCTCACGATCCCACGATTTGGACGGTTAACGTAAAACACAACTTTAACTATTCAAATCAGAACATCGGGGCTCCGATTCACGATCCGTGAAATCCTACACAATCCTAGGAATGCCTAGATTAACATATATTAAATTCGAAGTGATCCAACGGTTCTAACATATCGAACCCAGAATTCACACAACATGTAAAATCCGTTCGGGTTCAAACGTTATCGAATTGAGATCCGTAAAATTCTACGCACTCGTGACAACCAGGGGATTGCATTGGGACACAATGCCCCTCTGCTACAGTGCCCACACGCCGCTACACGCACTGGCAGCACGTGGGTGTCCAAAGCGATAACGCTTCGCCGGAAAAACTTAACATCTTGACTCCAAACTCCTACCCTAGGTAATACACCTAATTTGGAGTCACTTTTGTTCTTGGGCTATGGCCAAAAAGTGGCCAGAAGTGGCTGGAAATTCCAACTGAAAACCGGCAGAATTTAAATTCACAAAACGGACTACAAACTCTCAAAATTTCTGGAATCCTATCCCATAGGCAGCTAGAGCACGAAAAGTAGTCCAAAAATCATACCTCACTCGTCCAATTTGGTGGAGAAATGAGGGAGAACGAGCGACCCAAAGTTCTGTCAAAAACCAGCCCATTTTTTTGCAGCTTTCCAGTAAAACTCGCAGCGGCTGACGGCTGGGCTGCGGAGGTGGCGGCGAAGCTTCCTTGGCTGGTCTGGTGGCTGGAGGTGGTGAGTGGCTGGGTGTTAGTGGTGGTTTGGGGTGTTGGCTGGAGCAAAAGAAAAACCAGGGGGTGGGGGGAGTTACGCGAAGAAGAAGGGAAGTGAGGAGAGAGAGAGAATCAGATTTTTAAATTAGATTTTTTTGAAATTTACAATTTTTCCCTTGTGTATTTTGCTTGTAATTTTTTCGTTACAAGTCCGATTCGAGTCCATTGCGTGTCTACGGACTCGTTTTGACGTGCTCTATGCAACGGTATAACCGGAAGTCCCAAATTCCTTCCCAAACTTAAAATGACCTTTTGCCCCTTTCTTTATTAAATAAAATTTTAAATTTTCAAAAACCTTAATTAATTCAAATCGTTTTATTTTATTGTTTACTCCAATTTATTTCCTCTTAATTTAATTATTTTACTTCTTTTTAGGACCGGGATGTTACAAATAGTCTAAAATCCATACCTCACTCGTCAGATTTGGTGGAGAATTGAAGGAGAACGAGCGACCCAAAGTTGACGAAAAATCTGCCCAAAACCGCTTGTTTCGTGGCTGTTTCCGCGACCACGACGGCGGATCGGGGTAACGATGGGCTGGAACTGGAAGAGGGTCGTGTGGTGGTTCGTTTGGGATTGATCTCGTCTGAAACGGATATCAGAGCTGGGAGAAATCGCGATCGAAGTCGGCTGGTCGAGCTGCTCGCGAGGAAGAAATCTGGGTTTTGAAAACTGAATTTTTGAAATATTTACGATTATGCCACTGAACTTCTTTTGATCGTAACTTCTTCGTTACAACTCCGATTTGAGCCCACTACGTGTCTACGGATTCATTTCAACGTGCTCTACGCAAAGTTGCAATCAAAATACCCAAATTCCTTCCCAAACTTAAAATGACCTTTTTGACCCCTAATAAAATTAAATAATATTTTAATTTCTCAAAAACCTTAAGTAATTTAAATCATTTTATTTTAATGTTTATTTCAATTTATTTTCTCTTAATTTAATTATTTTATTTCTTTTTCGGAACCGGGATGTTACAGGGTGGTGTTTTTAGGAAGGTCGTCCTGAGATGAGTCCGTAGACACGTAGTGGGCTAGATTTGGAGTTGAAACGAAGAAGATACGAGATAAAAATCCTCGATGGCACAATTGTAATTATTTCAAAAATTAATTTTGTTAAAAAGTCAGAAAAACGCCTCACTCTCTCTCTCTCTCTCTCTCTCCCGTGCGTCCCCTCCCTCTCAGACAGCACCTCCATCCATCGTCTTCCTACGCAGCCACCGGTTTGGGCCACCCAAGCTCACGGGTCCGACACAAACTGACTGGCCTTGCCTCGCCGTCAAACCCCAGGCCACCTCCAGCCATCGAGTCGCCGCCCAGACGTCGGAAAATACAAAAAACAGGGCAGGAATTCGTGAGCACTTCCAGCCGCTCGGTCTCCGCTATACGGCCACCATTTCCAAAGAGTAAGGTATGGAAATCCATCTACTCTTCGTGCTCTAGCTGCCTGTTGGGTAGGATTTGAGAGATTTCAAGGCTTGATAGGTTAATTTTCGAGTTAGGGTTTGACAGATTTTGAGAACTCGGTTTCAGCCACTTCCGTAGATAATTTGGGGTATGTCCAAGAACGAAAGTGACTCCAAATTAGGTGTTTTACCTAGGGTAGGAGTCTTGAGCGGTGATTTGAAGTTTTTCCGGCCGCCAATTTTTTATTAAGCCACCCACGCGCCAGGAACGCGTGGGGCGGCACGTGGACAATTGGGTGGGGTCACATTTTATCCTAAAATGATCCTTGTGTTGTCACTAGCGCGTACGTGTGCACAGATCTCAATTTGGATATCGTTTGCACCTCGAACGAATTTGACATATTGTGCGATTTTCAGGTTTGATACATTAGGACTGTTGGATCAAACCCAAATTCGCATATGTTGTACCCTGGATTCTTAGGATCGTGTAGGAATTCACGGATCGTGAATCGGAGCCCCGGATGTTCCGATTCAATAATTTAAAGTTTATGTTTTACGATAATCGTCCGTTCGTGAGTTGTTTGACCGCTCGGTTGACCGAGCGTCTTCCGAGACTATTCCATCACTCGAAACCTTTAGTTGGACCTTAGGAACGTTTCGCTCCTTGTGCTCACTTGAAACCCATGAATTTAGGATTTTAATTTAAAGTCCTCGTTCGAAGCGTTTGATTTTAATATCGTGTTCATATTCTAAAATAGGTAATCCGACTCCCCGTACACAGGAGGCGGGACCCTCTTAGGGTCAAGCAGCTTGGGACTACTTGTGAGTGGACTTTGTTTTCAAGTAAATAGCATGCTTTCATGATGAAATTTCTATGCATGAGAATTTAAAGGGTTATTGGAATTTACCTTAAACGTTATAAGTGAAACTATTACTTTTGTAAAGTATGTGTGATATATTTGGGTTTTGACATATTTAAGTATCTTGAGTTATATAAATAAGATTTGGGAATGTATTATCTTTGTTGAGTATGTGTGAGGTACTTGGGAAGTTGTTGTGAGATGTGGAAAGATGTGAGACTAGATGTCAGTTGGAAGTGCTATAAACACTACCCTGTGTACCTCCCCTGAAATGGAACTTGGAAATGGAAACGTGTGATACTTGGATATGTCGGACCCTGGGCACACCTTAACGGAGTGTCGCTGTAGACCCTTAATTGGGTAGTCTGCATGTGTAGGACTGTTTACAGATGTACGGGTCTTGATTTTTCTCCGGCTTCGATCTTTGCTGTCCGGCCACCATTTCCAACGAGTAAGGTATGGAAATCCATCAACTCTTCGTGCTCTAGCGGCCTGTTGGGTAGGATTTGAACGATTTCTAGATTTAACAACTCAATTTCGAACCCCAAGTTGGGCTGGTTTTCAAATTGAAATTCCAGCCACTTCCATCGACATTTTTGGGTATGTCCAAGAACAAAAGCGACTCCAAATTAGGTGTATTATCTAGAGTAGGAGTCTTGAGCCGTGATTATGAGTTTTTCCGGCGAAGCAATATCGCTTTGGACACCCACGTGCTGCCGGCGCGTGGGCACTGTAGAAGAGGGGCATTATGTCCCAATGAGATCCTTTGGGTGTCACGAACGCGTAGGAGTTTACGGATCTCAATTTGGATATCGTTTGAACCTCGAACGAAGTTTACCTATTATGGGAATTCTGGATTTGATAGGTTTGGACCGTTGGATCAAACCCAAATTCACGTATGTTGTTCCTGGTATTCCTAGGATCATTTAGGATTTCGTGGATCGTGAATCAGAGCCTCAAATGTTATGATTCATTAATTTAAAGTTTGACCGCTTTGTTGACCGAGCGTCTTCCGAGGCTATCCTCGTCCTGAAGGGAAACCCGGGAAATTAGGATTTTAATTTAAATTCCTCATTTAAAGCGTTTGATTTTAATATTGTGTTCGTATTCTGAAATAGGTGATCCAACTTCGCATACACAGCAGGCGGGACCCTCTCGGGGTCAAGCAGCGTGGGACTACTTGTGAGTGGACTTTGTTTCCAAATAATAAGCATGGTTTTATGATGGAAAATTTATGCATATAGTTTTAATGGTTTATCGAAATATTTTATATATTTGATTATTGGATTAAATATGTTAAGAAGTATTAGTGTTATATATATTTGGGTTTTGATATTTTCAAGTTTCTTGACTTATACTTATATGACTTGGGAAAGTATTATCTTGTTGAGTATATGTGAGAGGTACTCGGGAAGTTGTTGTGAGATGTGGAAAATGTGAGATTTAGAATGTCGGGTTGAAGTGCTATAAGCACTACCCTGTGTACCTGCCCTGAAATGGAACTTAGAAATGGAAACATGAGATACTTGGAAATGTTGGGACCTGGGGCATACCTTAACGGGTGTCGCTGAGACCCTTAATTGGGTAGTCTACCTTAACGGGGTGTCGCTGTTGTCTTTGGCTCTAATCTCCCAGTCTTTGTCTGTTCTTCAAGTTTCCCCTTTGCGGGTTCAATGAAGTATAATTTGACCACAAAAAAAAAAAAAAATCAATTAGCTGACCTTTTCTACGCATTGCGCCAGAGAAAATTAGCCTGTAATATTTAGGATTGTCTTGTCTTATTCTCTGTTTTCATATGAGCAGTTTCACCTAATCCATTATCCAGGCCACCTTTATGCTTTTTCTTTATTTTATTTTTCGGATCTCCTTTCCTTGTTGTGTGACAATTGCAAGCACTAGTTTGTTATCTTTACCTAAAGAATTTATGTAATTATTTTACAATAGTAACTTGCATTTATTGAAAGATTTTGCAGTATTTGCCCAATTTTCACTTATTTTTGGAAGATTCTTTTTCATTTTTCTCTTTGCATATATATATAAGATGGATCTCGAACTGAAGCTGAACAACTGAACAAGAGCCTCCAGGAGAATTCTGGCAAAAGAAATGAGCAAGAGCTTCCGCAAGACGAAAATAGTTAGACCTGGGAGATTCGTAGGAATAAAATCATCTCAACTGAAGCCACGGAAGTTGGGATTCTCGACTTCAACAACGAATATCGTGCAGGTTATATTGATGGTCTTGAAGCAAGGAGGGGTCGAAACTACAACATTAAGGGCAATGGAATCCATTCAGACAAAGGCCAGCGTGTTGGGATTGGCAAATTTGGCAACAACTACACCATGTCCAACGTATCATTTTTTCTTTGTGGACTTATTATTCTAGCTTTTGCTATATCTAATATATATAGCAAAGCTAGCGGTACGAACAAGAAGGAAATATAAATAAGATAAAAAGGAAAGGGGCTGCTGAATAAATAGGCTGGAATTTCCAAGAAGAAAAAAAACAGAGATGTATGGTTTGGAAATTCATGGCCACCAGAGCTCTTACACTCGAACTTTTCTCTGAATCTGAATGTTACGTCTCTTATATTTTTGTATTTCTTTAGCATTGGGATATATTAAAACTAAAAATAAAAATTAATATAGTCAGTTTGGTTTGGATCGGTTTATTTTTTGTGGTGTAAAATCAGAATTGGTTAGTCATCTTAGTGGATATTGTTAAAGGGGGAATAAAAAAACATACAAAATAGTGGAGTTATGATTAAGGTGAAGAATCATATTAACGATGTTCCTTTGTATGGAATCTTAGTGGATATTGTGGAGCTCCGTTGCACTAAACTTAATTAGAACTTAATTAGAACTAACATAGACTAGCCTATATTCTAGACCTTGATTAGATACATAAAAGACTTAAAATCAAATTTATATGTTTGTCAAGAAAAGCTAAAAACATAGCTTAACCAAAATCCTAACAAGAAGACCAAAGGGACTTAGACACGTGCGTAAGGCCAAGACATTAATGTCAGTGTTCAAGCCATAGAGACCACTAGTTGGTTCATGGGCATGTTTTCAAACCCTAACTTCCTCATCATATCAAACAAACAATAACAGATTGAATTTGAACCTTAGATGTGTCACAAAGAAAGAAATTAGAACAATTGTTCTTCTTCATCTCATCAATTCTCTCGGTGATAATATTATTTTGCAACCCTGTTCTCAAGTTCTTGTCTTTTCTTTGCTTTTCTCTTCTCTTATATCAACTTGTTGGATATATTTTTCTGTGGATTCTGACTTGGCGTTACAACTTGTTGGATATATCAACAGACGAATTGCAAATTAGTTGGACTTGTTTATTTTGGTCCCACATTTATCCTCTCTCTCAGCCAATTGCACTCTTCCAATAAAGTCGCAGCAGGTTTTTTTTTGGTCGAAGTTGCAGAAGGTTTGTATATGGAGAGTTTGTATATATATAGTATTTGTGGGTTGGGGGGTTTAAGATACGAGGAAATTAACGACTCTACACACTACCTCGTCAAGGAAAAACTATTTAATATGAGCCATTTCACCTAATCAAGCAATTAAGTGACCCACCCTAAGCTAGCTTTGCTTTTCTCTTCTTCTTTTCCCGCTGCTTTGTTTGTTCTTTGTTGTCTTTATTTTTTTATCAAGGTTCTTCGTTGTCTCCTAAGAAAATTGCAAGCACTAACTTCTTTTATAATTGATGTGAACTTATCTTCTCAATATAGAATAACATGGGTCTCCAAAATGAACGTTAACGACTGCAGAAGGAGATGGCAACAAGAAGTGAAAATACTGATAATGAAAGCAACGAGACCTGGAACATTTCTGGCAATGAAATTATCACAAGTGAAGGCAGTAAAGTTGGGTTTTTCGACATCAACAACGAAGTTATTCGAACAATATTGATGACAACAAGGAGGGGTGGAACCATCAACATTGTTAACAATAAAATTTTTTCAACCAAAGGCGGGGGTGTTGAGATTGGCAACATTCGCAAGAACTACTGCAACTGGAGGGTATTAATATGTCTTCTTAGTTTTGGATTGGCATATTGGGCAAAAAGTACTGCAACTCAAAGGTATTATTTCTTCTTGTTCCTTTTGCAAATCGGCCAAAAAGTACTGCAACTCAAAGATACTTAGAACGAGTTTTAAAAATCTCAGTATGCTATATATATTATATATATCTGTGTTTGAATAAATTGAGCCAAACTGAATATATCAAGGCGCTCAAACTCTACCTGAGTATAATATTGTTTGATCTAAAGCTCAAATCAATGGCTTAGAGCTTTGCTCAAGCTGTGCTCAAATTTGAGCTCAGCTCGGCTCGTGTGTTGTTGGTGGAATGAGCTCGATTGTATGTTTGGATTGGCTCGGCTCATTTGTTTAAATTAGTGAAACTTGGTCTTTGTTTTGTAATCTGAAAAACGAGTTTTTATCATATACAGCCAAAATTTACCTCCACCGTTTCATAAATGTCTAATTTCATAAGAACTTTTAAACATAGCAAAACACTCACTTGAACAGACTCAAATCTTGTCAATGCATTCCTTTTCTGCGATTTCCTTGCTTCCTTGTTATGTTGCGTCTTTCTTGTAGTTGTTTCTTCATTTCTTTTTAATTTGAGTTGCTTCTTCATTTCTTTGACATGGTAGGAACTCGGAATTGAAATATACATCATACTCTTCTCTACTGTCTGCAATAAACAATTTTTTTTTTTTTGTGAAAGCAATAACCATACTATTAGATTACATGTGACATACGAAAATGAGAGGAAAAAAAAAAAGAAAACCATAACATTTTTCTAGGGTTTAGGGTTTACAGAAAAAACAAAACCGCAAACCCTAAGAAAACCATATACGAAGGGTTAAAGACATAAGCACAGCAGACTACCTTGCCCTCCCCCCTTTTTTAGTACGGTGATCCTTCGCTGCTTCGTTGAGTTTGGATGGAGATAGCTTTTTCTGCTTTTGGAATGGGTTGTATCTGGTATGTGTCTAGCAGGGTAAGGGTGTCAAATAGACCGGGTGAATCGAGCACGGCCTGAGTCCGGCCCGATTAAGTAAGGCCCAATACGGTACAACTCGTATCTTTGGGCAGGTCGAGATGGGGTAATTCGACCCAATGGCCAACCCAAGACCCATGGGCCGTCCCAATGCATAGTCCAACGAGTCGCACCGTTTAAAGCCCATTTATTAAATTATATTTGTTTTAAAGAAATATATAATCAAACTTTCCCTTACGCTTTATAATCAAAATTGTTAAACCATAGTTTGTTGGCTTTGGATATAAGTGGTGGGATTGATGGGCTTGGCTTTGGCTAATTAGCTACAAATCGAAAATAGTTTAATTAATTTTCTATTTTTAAGAGCATAATTCAAATTAAATGTGTTATATAAACACAATATCCAAAGCCCTAAAATTCAATTTTTTATTTCGAATCTGGACATTCTATTAATTACAAAAATTCATATTTTTTCTATATATTGTATTGGAGAAGAAGCACATTTACGTTTTCTAGAGATCAAGGATTTGGTGTTGGCTCCTGAATTTATGGATATTTGAATATTACGATATAGCTGCCCATTAAAATTCAGGCACTGAGAAGGGGCGAAATTGAAATTATGTCATTAGGGCATTGCCAATCTACAAGGCTATATTATTTTATATATAGTTTAATTTGGTCATTTACTGTGAGTTTGTTGCATAATTATTAGTCTTCAATTAATATAAATATCTACAGATTTTCGCTAACATTCTCTTTCATAAGGAAGGGAGACTCATGTACGTATATATTATATTCAAGTTTTTGTTCTGCTTTGTAGTTCTTAGTACGTGGGCAATGTTCTGGAGGTGCTATGTCATGAATCTTCTTTAGTTTTTTTGGTTGTTTAATAAATAAATAAATAAATATGTATATATATTTGATATTTACATCCTAATTTATTAAATAGGATTAATATGAAATTTATGTTAGATATTATCTCGTAGCTATCGTTTTGTTTTCTTTTTTGCTCCAATAGCTAAGTAGCTTGTGTAATTTTATTTTTGTATTGACACTTGTCAGAATATTGTTATTCAATGTGTCTGTTATTTTTTATTAACTTGTTTTTGACTTACCTTTGATTACCATGTATAGATTGACAATTTTAATTAGCTATGGAGGGAGCTGGGTTCGCTCAAAGTACAAATATGGCACAACTAAAGCAGTACTTGTTTCAGAGAAAATTACATTAGAGAAACTTCAGAAGAAAGTGTATGACATTGCAAATCTGGACCCAACTGAGTATGAGATAACTATGAAAGTTATATATGATTCAAGGAAAAATGCTGGGCTCATAGATATAGTCGATGATGATGACGTGAGAACTTTTATTACTGAAAGTATTTCAAGGTCTTATAAGATTCCATTATGCATTACGTCGAAGCGCACACTAAACAATCAACAAGCTACAGTTGACTCCAGACAATTACCAAGTGTCAATGGACGTCAACTTGGGTACTCGAGCTGACTTAGAAGATAACAATCAATATCATGATTCAGAAAATTACTTGGGAAAAGAAGAGTTATAGTTCTCGGAATATGATGTTGAAAACAATACAACACAATTAGATGAGTTGCTTTGCGAGAACTTGCAATGTGAGGATATGGCGTACGTAAAGGCTGATAACATGTGTTACGTTTTTTTAGCTAATGTTTTTAGTTTTCTTTGACAAACTTGTAATCTCATATATGTAATCAGTCAAGCTCATTATATTTAGACTAGATTATTCTAGTATCAAGATGGGTTTGTGGCTGTGTTCAAATGTGGCAACTTGCAATGAAACTCTCAAGGTAAATAATGCGTTGCGTGCATTAATCTGCATTAGGATATGATTAGCCAACATGTATGACTAGTCATCTGAAAACTACCATCTCATTTATTTTTGTCAGTTGTAGTCTTTATGTCCAAATGATGTTGCAACTCTGTTCTCAAGTTCTTGTCTTTTCTTTGTTTTTCTCTTCTCTTATATCAACTTGTTGGATATATTTTTCTGTGGATTCTGACTTGGCGTTACAACTTGTTGGATATATCAACAGACGAATTGCAAATTAGTTGGACTTGTTTATTTTGGTCCCACATTTATCCTCTCTCTCATCCAATTGCACTCTTCCAATAAAGTCGCAGCAGGTTTTTTTTTGGTCAAAGTTGCAGAAGGTTTGTATATGGAGAGTTTGTATATATATAGTATTTGTGGGTTGGGGGGTTTAAGATACGAGGAAATTAACGACTCTACACACTACCTGCGTCAAGGAAAAACTATTTAATATGAGCCATTTCACCTAATCAAGCAATTAAGTGACCCACCCTAAGCTAGCTTTGCTTTTCTCTTCTTCTTTTCCCGCTGCTTTGTTTGTTCTTTGTTGTCTTTATTTTTTTACCAAGGTTCTTCGTTGTCTCCTAAGAAAATTGCAAGCACTAACTTCTTTTATAATTGATGTGAACTTATCTTCTCAATATAGAATAACATGGGTCTCCAAAATGAACGTTAACGACTGCAGAAGGAGATGGCAACAAGAAGTGAAAATACTGATAATGAAAGCAACGAGACCTGGAACATTTCTGGCAATGAAATTATCACAAGTGAAGGCAGTGAAGTTGGGTTTTTCACATCAACAACGAAGTTATTCGAACAATATTGATGACAACAAGGAGGGGTGGAACCATCGACATTGTTAACAATAAAAAAATTTCAACCAAAGGCGGGGGTGTTGAGATTGGCAACATTCGCAAGAACTACTGCAACTGGAGGGTATTAATATGTCTTCTTAGTTTTGGATTGGCATATTGGGCAAAAAGTACTGCAACTCAAAGATACTTAGAACGAGTTTTAAAAATCTCAGTATGCTATATATATTATATATGTTAAGCTCATATTTTCATACATATACATGCCCAATTTACTTACTCATTTTGCTTAGTTTCTTAGAATTTTGAGTTATTTGCCTCTCTTTGTGTGTTTTGTAGGCCAATAGAGCAAGATAGCATAATTCATGCAATTAAAGCATGTTAAGGCAGCAAGAGATCACTTTTGGTACAAGGGCTGATTGGCATGAGAGGAATACAACTTAAGGCATTTGAAGCAATATGGTGCAAAAACGTGCAAAAACTGGAGACTGAGGTAGAAGTTCATTTCGGCCTTATCTTCTTCATCCGAGCTTGGATTGGGCCAATACTTGTGTGGTTGGATCAGAGACATTCTGAACTTCACAATGGACATCTTAAAGTCATCATTTGATTCAGCCAAGCCCAATTCGTAAGCCCATGAAAATACACATCATGCTGACATAAGGATGAGCTGATGGATGCTTGGTCATGGTGAGCTAGGCATGAGGTATTGGTTTCTAGATGGATGCTTGGTCATGCTGACATATTGATGAGCTAGGGCTGCTGGTGGGAGTTATTGGTGAAGTGCAGCAACCAATTCTGATTATCTAAATACAAGTGTTGTATGCATTAGCCATATTAAATTCAGATTTATCACTCCCTTCTCCCTATAAATATCACTTCCATTCCAAACACTATCAGAACTCATATCCTGAGATCCATCATTTACACTTCCATTGTACACAAAGAGAGGGAAACTTGAGAGTCACAAAGGGAGAGAAGGGAGAAGGCAGCAGCTGGGAGGCTTTGGCCTCCTGGCAGCCATGGAGATGATTCTTTTCCATCTCTAGCATGTTGTCCTTATCTTCTTCTCCTCCCTTTGTCTTTTATTTTCTTCTTGTATTTTCTTTGTTTTACTTTGTTTTTCTGTTATTAGTTGTAATAAACATCTTGCTAGTCTTGTATCATGGTTTGAGTTCATAAAGTTTGAGTTCATTCATGAATTCTTCACTGTTTTAATGGAGCTGTTTTGCATCCTTTGACTGATCACCTAAGGTTTTATGCGTTATGCTCTTGTTGGGAAGGTTTGGGGATCATCTTCATTCCATCCATTAGCAACTTATGTGATTTGGTTTCTAGGTCTCCTAATGTAAACACCATGCTTGGGGTCCTTGTGATGTTCAATGCAATTTGATCCAAACACCATGGACTTATTTGTGAGCATCTTCATGAGTGAATCAATTTGTTTACTTGCTGCCATAACATGATTAGAACAATTAGGGTGGATTCTAACACCTCACCATCTTGTCTTAGTTCTTTTCTTTCTTCTTGTTTTGTTTCTCTTGTTTCCATTTCTATTTTGTGTAGGAAAACTGAGTTGGATCATTCAATCACCAATCCCTGGAATCGACCTCGCACTTACATATGCTAAATTACCAACGGCTCGTGCACTTGCGAGTATCACAAGTTGAGGATGCAGCTGAGATCCATCATTTACACTTCCATTGTACACAAAGAGAGGGAAAGTTGAGAGTCACAAAGGGAGAGAAGGGAGAAGGCAGCAGCTGGGAGGCTTTGGCCTCCTGGCAGCCATGGAGATGATTCTTTTCCATCTCTAGCATGCTGTCCTTATCTTCTTCTCCTCCCTTTGTCTTTTATTTTCTTCTTGTATTTCCTTTGTTTTACTTTATTTTTCTGTTATTAGTTTTAATAAACATCTTGCTAGTCTTGTATCATGGTTTGAGTTTATAAAGTTTGATTTCATTCATGAATTCTTCTTCACTATTTTAATGGAGTGTTTTGCATCCTTTGATTGATCACCTAAGGTTTTATGCGTTATGCACTTGTTGGGAAGGTTTGGGGATCATCTTCATTCCATCCATTAGCAACTTATGTGATTTGGTTTCTAGGTCTCCTAATGTAAACACCATGCTTGGGGTCCTTGTGATGTTCAATGCAATTTGATCCAAACACCATGGACTTATTTTTGAGCATCTTCATGAGTGAATCAATTTGTTTACTTGCTGCCATAACATGATTATAACAATTATGGTGGATTCTAAAACCTCACCATCTTGTCTTAGTTCTTTTCTTTATTCTTGTTTTGTTTCTCTTGTTTTCATTTCTGTTTTGTGTAGGAAAACAGAATTGGATCATTCAATCACCAATCCCTGTGGAATCGACCTCGCACTTACATACGCTAAACTACCAACGGCTCGTGCATTTGCGAGTATCACAAGTTGAGGATGCAGCTGAATCCATTTTGGTGCAGCTGAATCTGCGCAACAAGTTAGCAAATTATGACTTTAAGCACTCAAACTTGAAGTTCAGAATGTCTTCTTTCCAGCCATATGTTATTTGGGCCAAACCAAGGTCGGAGGAAGAAGTTAAGGCCGAAACAAATTGCTAACTCGTTTTGCTCGCTGACAAAATCCATCCTGAACAGGGTTCTGTGTTTCCTAGGTGACGGACTCCGGATTTATCCAATGAGGCTGAATTTTGGATATGTTATAGTACACACCCATTGGAACAACTTTCATGAAGAATGCTACCTCATCCGAGCTGTGTAGGTGGCTGAAACAAAGCTTGCAATGTGACCTACGAAACTGGACTGGCAGGGGGCTGTAGCCAAAATGAGTTTGTCTTTAATCTCTTCTTCCATTCATCCAAATCAGGCCTTAACATGCTTGAATTGCATGAATTATGCTCTTTTGCTCTATTGGCCTACAAAACACACAAAGAGAGGCAAATAATGTTAAGCTCATAATTTCATACATATACGTACCCTATTTACTTACTTCTTTTGCTTAGTTTCTTAGAATTTTGAGTTATTTGCCTCTCTTTGTGTGTTTTGTAGGCCAATAGAGCAAGAGAGCATAATTCATGCAATTAAAGCATGTTAAGGCCAATGAAGCAATAAGGTGCAAAATCTGGAGATTGAGGTAGACTTTCATTTCAGCGTTATCTTCTTCATCCGAGCTTGGATTGGGCCAATACTTGTGTGGTTGGATCAGAGACATTCTGAACTTCACAATGGACATCATAAAGTTGTCATTTGATTCAGCCAAGCCCAATTCGTAAGCCCTTGAAGCTACACATCATGCTGACATAAGGATGAGCTGATGGATGCTTGGTCATGGTGAGCTAGGCATGAGGTATTGGTTTCTGGATGGATGCTTGGTCATGCTGACATATTGATGAGCTAGGGCTGCTGGTGGAAGTTATTGGTGAAGTGCAACAACCATTTCTGATTATCTAATGCAAGTGTGTTAGGTGAAATTTGTGTGGTTGGTGAACTTAATTGTATAATCTGATTCACCTAACCCTTGTGCCTATAAATAGGGAGTCTCTAGAGAGCTTAGAGAGCCAGAATTTCATTCCATAATTTACACTTCCATTGTACACAAAGAGAGGGAAAGTTGAGAGTCACAAAGGGAGAGAAGGGAGAAGGCAGCAGCTGGGAGGCTTTGGCCTCCTGGCAGCCATGGAGATGAATCTTTTCCATCTCTAGCATGTTGTCCTTATCTTCTTCTCCTCCCTTTGTCTTTTATTTTCTTCTTGTATTTCCTTTGTTTTACTTTGTTTTTCTGTTATTAGTTTTAATAAACATCTTGCTAGTCTTGTATCATGGTTTGAGTTTATAAAGTTTGATTTCATTCATGAATTCTTCTTCACTGTTTGAATGGAGCTGTTTTGCATCCTTTGATTGATCACCTAAGGTTTTATGCGTTATGCTCTTGTTGGGAAGGTTGGGGATCATCTTCATTCCGTCCATTAGCAACTTATGTGATTTGGTTTCTAGGTCTCCTAATGTAAACACCATGCTTGGGGTCCTTGTGATGTTCAATACAATTTGATCCAAACACCATGGACTTATTTGTGAGCATCTTCATGAGTGAATCAATTTGTTTACTTGCTGCCATAACATGATTAGAACAATTAGGGTGGATTCTAAAACCTCACCATCTTGTCTTAGTTCTTTTCTTTCTTCTTGTTTTGTTTCTCTTGTTTCCATTTCTGTTTTGTGTAGGAAAACTGAGTTGGATCATTCAATCACCAATCCCTGTGGAATCGACCTCGCACTTACATACGCTAAACTACCAACGGCTCGTGCACTTGCGAGTATCACAAGTTGAGGATGCAGCTGAATCCATTTTGGTGCAGCTAAATCTACGCAACAAGTAACTCAAAATTCTAAGAAACTAAGCAAAATGAGTAAGTAAATTGGGCATGTATATGTATGAAAATATGAGCTTAACACACCCCCAAACTTAGATTTTGGTAGTCCTCGAGCAAAAGAAAACAAAACAAAATACAAAAACGTTAACCTTCCAACCAGACAGAAATATTAAACTTCATAGACATGGCTCAACAAGGAACAAAACAAGCACTAAGGAAGTTCTAAACATTATTCAAGTGCAACCACAATCTCACAAAAATCATGCTCAAGGTGTGTGTGTGAAATAGCCATGAAGATACAACTCATGCTTCTCAAAACCCGATATGAATTCCTGCAAGAATGAGCACAAATTTGCCAAGCTAAACCAAAATCAATAGGACTTTACTCATGGATGTAATGGGGTTATGGTAATGGTTAGACAAAGAATGTATATGAAAACACAAAGTCTAAGGAACAAAGTAGAGCATGTCATGTAAACAAGATCATGGACATTTGAAATGTAAGGCACCGAAATTGAAAAGCTCACAACACCAGATTTTGCAATTGAATCACTTCACAATTTGATTTTGACGTTTACATACTTTGTATAATATTTGGCCCAATTTTGCGGCTCTTTACCCTAGATCACCTTGATTTCTCCTTATATCACCCTAGGGTCGTGACTACATTGGCCACACTTCTTTTCTCTTTTTTTTATTTATTATTATTTTAAATAAAGGAGTGAATCATTGTAAATGAAGGTATAAGGAGTTTTGATCATGTAAAAATAAATTCTCATTGTGATGATTCGAAGTCTTGTAAACAATTGTTTTATGCTCTTATATTTTGAGTTCCTTGGACTTTGTTTTATCCATACCCTTCATTTCTTACTCACCTTACACCCTTAAATGTCATGTGGTTGAATTGCATTCATTTTTCTACTTTAAGTGTTTGGCATCCTTCTTGAGATCATATTAATGCAAGTTCTTCATCTTTCTATTGCTAGTTAAGTCCCTTATGGTTTAACTCTATTCTCATGTTTATAACTGAGTGTTGCATTGTAACCCTCTTCCGAGTGATTCATTTGTGAGAGGACAACTTTGGTGAGATTTGAAGTTGAACTTGTGCTTTGTATGATTTTTGAAATTGTGTGAAAACTAAGATTGGAGAATTTGTTGCATTTGGCAATCACACTACTACACTTTGAGCATATTATGTTTTGAACTTTGCCACCTTGTGAATAATGTCTAAAATAGAGCTTTTATTGTTAAAACTTTTGAGTCATGTGCATGAGTCATTTCTCTTCAGAAATGTTCGGGAAGATTGTTTTGAGTCTTATTTTTGTTTTGTTTTTATTTTTGTTTTTGTTTTTGCTTTTATGTTTGTTTTTGTTATTTTGCTTAAAGGACTAACAAATTCTATTAAGTTTTCTAACCTCTTTGTTTTGTAGAGTCAGGAAAAACGTTTGTGGGTATTATTAATCTGTTAAACCCTCAGGAGACACAACTCCTCCTACTAGGGATGCCTAGAGGTTTAAAGGCTTGTTGCATACGCTAAATGCAATCGAGTTACCTACGAAAGTGGTCTAGTTAACTTCTTGTTTTATTTTTATCTTTGTTTTCCGTTTGTTTTGCTCGAGGACTAGCAAAATCTAGGTTTGGGGGTATTTGATCGGTGCATAATTACATATCATTTTGTACCCTTCTAATTTATGATTTGGTTATGTTTTTGAGTTAAATTTGTGCTTTTAATAAGTTTTGTGCTTGTTTCAGTGTTATAAGCTTGAGACTCACTAATTGCATTTTGGAGACAAATTAGCTCAAAACGGTGTCTGGAGATCAGTCAACTTCACGGATTGGACTGTACTTGCTCAAGAAAAACCAGATAATGAGCCATACATCATTGGAAAGATACGGAAGTCTATTTTCTGTAGAATTTTACGGTTCATGATTCCGAGTCTTCTAGAAATAAAAACCGCCATTTGAAAAGGAAATCACATCGGTTAATTAAATTTCATTTCAAAACGTTTACTAAATATATAAACAACGACGGTAGTATGTGTATAAGGACCGCCGTGAGTTTTAAAGGTTTATTGTATAAATTTGACTCTTTCTTTCAGTTTCAGTCTTCATTTAGGGTTCCAAGTTCTTCTGATCTCTCTGAGGGCTCGTCTTCCTCTCTCACATACACACATACATCATCACTCTCTCTCACATCTCAAAGACAATAATTTGGATGTTAATCATGTATGCATTTTGGTGTATCTCAAAGACACCAAGACGCACACATCATTAACTTTCAAAACATTGTCTTTCTCAAAGTTTGCAGTGGTCAGCTCAGTTTTTGGTTTTTTTTCGATTTTGTGTATTTAAAATATTGTCTTTCTCACTTTTGTGGTTCGATTATGATCATGATCCAAAGATCTCAATGGTAAGATATCATACCTCTTGGGATCTCATTTTTAATTTTCGTAGGCTTCCAAAATTAAAAAATAATTAAATCTTAAAAAGAAATAAAAATTAAGATGGCGGTTTACAGAGAAGGCACTGTCATAGTATACCGACGTGGATTCCATTATATTATACGACGCGGACTAAGAACAGTTGGTCGTGTTTAGTTAGGAGTGAACACGGCAAGTTTTTTGGTGAACTGCGTCTTTATTTTCTTCGTTGGTGGATTCATACCTGTTGTCCTTGTTTTATGGTCAGATTTTAACTCGAAAGAAAACCTTTTTAATAAGACGACGCTTTTTTATTTGTGTGCGTCGTTTTTAAAAATATTCAACAGTGCCTCCATTTTTTAGTTGTTTAAGGCACTTATCCACGACGGTTTTTTGTTACCGTCATCTTTTTAAACACAACGACGGTTTTATGTTCTGCTGTCGTTTTTTTCTGGTCGTCTTTTCACTTTTTGTAGTAGTGATACGTCAACACCTTTTGGATGAAAAGAAAAATCTCCTTTATAGGAGTAGTTCGTACCATGAAAGATCAATGCTCTTATAGTAAGAGAAATTCTCATGGGGCAATAGCTCAAGCAGAGGAACTTTAGTCTCTTAGGCATCCAAAATTTGGAGAAGACGTTATATAAATGATCTTGGTTACTCATGACGTCGATCGTCTCTAAGTTGCAAAAGAAAGTTGATATAGCAAAGATCACAGAAGCCTAGAACACATCAGCTATGGCTTGATAAGCGTCTCAAGGTCAAACATATTATGGGGCTGATTGGCTTTACGTGCAAGTCGGAGAATGTTAGATATATGTCCTAGAAGCCAATATAAAAATGGATAATTCTAAGGAAATAATAAATAATGTTCAAAGGGGCATGAATGTTGCCTTAAATACATAATGTACACAAAGTAACAAGTCAATGGATTAAGATATAAATGGAAAGTGGTCTAAAGAAGTTAGATGCACGAGACCTTTCCATACATATGAATATCGTATCCTAAAATGTTCCTAGTCATAGGATCACCAATTGGACAATGGTGACTCGCAAAGACTTATACACATTATGTCTGCTCAATTGGGAGGAGGACTAGTCTCAAGTCATTCATGCAGAGACACTGTGACAGATGAGTAGGTGCTCTATAGAAGATGGAGTACACTTAACGCGATCAACTCTAGAATTCTTGTATGGAAGTGTTATTCATAAGTGTCAAACAAAGAATTCTAAGTTGTGATAATGCAAATTAATCCTTATACCTGAGACATCACAGTTGTCTTGTGTATATGTTGTTTCTCTTTGAGAGGACTATACGGTCGTATCAAAATGACGTGACTTAAAGTTGTTCCTCAGGATTCTCAGCATGTACCCAGAGACAGGTGAATGTACAACAAGGAATCTATGCTCTTAGTAAGAAGAGAGAAATACGCTAAAGATATGATTCGTGAATCTTTGGCCAAAGTATGATATAGAAATTGAATCATATAATCTAGAGATGTCATATTAGGGATTTTGACATAAGTTTACCATACCTCGAGAATATGACATAGAGTATTGAATAAGAGAAGGATTGAATTACATTGTAATCACAAACTGACTGGGCTCTCTAAATGAATTCTTTTTAGCTTGGGTAGCAAAGATATACTGTTAGGTGTCACTCATAGCTTGTGGAAGCCCTGTAAAGACTAATTATAATTAGCTTTCGCCAATAAGGAGAATTGTATGGAAGGATACAATTCGCACTGCCTCGCGAATTAGAACTTATAAGATCGCACGCCGAAAAGGAATCGATTGGGAAATTAAGAAGAGAATAAATGATTTTGTGACTTGGTCAAAGTCAATGTAAAAGTCAAAGGTCAAAGTCAAAAGTCAAAGGTCAAATTGTTGACCCGACACTTGACATGGTCAACTAAGGATGACCAAGACCAACCCTCGTTAGACAAGTGAGTGATTAAATTAGTTAAGTCACTGCAGTAATTAAATTGATTCTAATAATTTAATTATTCAACTAAAGCTATGAAACTTTAATTAAAGGTCCCATATGACTTGGAAATTCAAAAGGGATTTGACCATATGGACTTAGGCACATATGTGACACATTATAGGATTAATGTGTTGGACCAAGATGACACAAAAATAACACCAAAAGGGGGGGTGCGGCTACACTAGGGCATGGGGGCAATTTTGTCACTCTTGTGACATTTTTGATCCTATAAGTGTGTAGCTATGGTAACCTATCATCATATGGTTTTCAAGTTGGTGAAATTGGAAGAGAGAAAACATCAAGCTCACTCCCCCTAACCCCATATACCTATCACATCAAGTGAGGGTGCTAGCACCACTCTTCACTTGTTGTCTATTCATTCTCTCATCCCATTCAATCCTTAGTGAAGAGCTTTGGGGAGGTGCATATTTTTGTGCATATTTGCAGAGCTACAAGGTGGAGAATCAACATCAAAAGGAGAGCCAACAACAAAGGGACCACTCCCTCTACTTGAACACCATTCTTGGTTTCAAGATTTTCTCCAAGGGTATGAATATCTTATCTTTCTCTCAAATAGGATTTAAAGAGTCTTTGGTGCACACTTTCATAGACTTATAAAGATTGGGACTAAATGAGACTTGCATGAATCCCTAGTTTATTTAATGCTTCCACTCTTACTTTGATTTCATATTAGATATGACATGCTAGGTGATTTATACTCTCAAAGTTTGGTTGTAGAGTTTTTAGAAATCTCTACACCACTCCATTCCCACAATATTCCCTTCACTTGTACCTTCGGGATGAGTACTATTCTGAATGCAATAAAGGCCCAGAACGTCACTATTCCAGCACTGCACACTGCTCCTTTGTTTTATCGCCAGAAAATAACCGCTCAGTGGAAAAGTCTGAACTTTTGATACGATGAAGCCAAGTGACTCACGAACATCCTCCAACTGGAATTACTCCAAAATTCGTCCATTTGATTATGTGTTGCTCCTGAGGAAGTCAAAAGTCCTATATTGGAAATATAATTCAAAGTATCAAAATTCTTCCAAAATTTTAACCAAAATATACTAAGAATAGGGGTAAATATATAATATAAAATATGCCCATCAAAGATGTACTACTAGATGAACCATGATATCAAAGAATGAAGTGGGAAAGTATTTCTCAAGCAAACACAAAGTAGCTACTACATCTTTTTCCAACTTATCTAGCTTGGAAACATCTACCTTCTTTGCACATATAGCATTGAAGAAGAAGCATAATTGAGTTATTGCATACCTTGTAGGCTTCTCCAAAACAGAACGAATTGCCACAGGGAGCAATTGTTGCGTCAAGGTATGACAATCATGTGATTTCAGGCCAAAATATCTTGAATCTTGTAAAGATACAAGATTTTTATATATTTGAAGAATAACATTTAGGGACCTTCATACCATAGAAAGAATTGTAAACCACTTTCTTCTCTGCTTTTGACAAATTCCAAGGCTCTGGAGGTAAGCAAGTACATCTTTTTCCATACTTGGGTTGCAAATTAATTTTGACCCCCAAGTTAAATAAATCTAACCGAGTAGCAATCCCATCTTTATTTTTTCCAGGGATCTCAAACAATGTACGAATGATACTATCACAAACAATCTTCTTAATGTGCATAACATCTAGAGCATGCCTCAGAGGAAGGTATTTCCAATACTTGAGATAAAAGAATTTTGACTTCTTCCAACAAACTTTGTCACCATCATTTTCACCAACACTTCCCTCTTTTTTCGAGCCCTATTTTTAATTAATACAATCAACCATCTGCAGCACTTCTTCTTCGGTTAATGGCTTGGGAGGCCTGTCATATTCAGGTTTCCCATTAAAAGCTGCATGCTGCCTTCGATATGGATGATATGTTGGCAACCATTTTCTATGCCTGGTGTAGAAAATTTTGTGGCCATTTTTCAACCTGTGACTAGATGTATCATCGCCGCATATTGGACAAGAGTGTAAAGTATTCTCCTATGTGTGCATCATATACTCCTCTAATCTCATCTCACAAAGATTTTAAATCATCAGTCAAAGGCTCTAAGTAGACATCTATATCATTTCTGGGCAATGGCGGAGCCATTAAGGTACCAGTGTGGTCCCACGCCATCACTCAATTTTGTTTCCAAATATAAATATATACTATATATGATATGTGATATTGTAATATATTAGATTTGCTTTAGGAAGTTATCCTAAAATAAAAAATATATTATGTTCTCATTGTCTACAAATTAACCATAAAACTTCTCGATCTCTCATCTACTTATCTCTCTTAAATTTTTTAGATTAGTTTATGATATTTGCACTAAAAAAATCCTAAATTTACAACCTTTTTTTCTTTTTTTCTTTTGTTTAACTTAAGCTTTGTGAATTTTTTATTTCCGTCCTTTTTTCATGTATAAGTGCATTGAGTTGGTTACCTTAGTGTTGGGATTTATGAATTTTTTTTAAAATTCTTCTCTATGTTGGAATATAAATTATTATGGTCAGTCTTTAATAGTGTAGACGAATTTAAAATATGAAATTCATGTTTCTAAAAATAAATAAATAATTCATTACAATTATGATTGTAACGAATGTATATATTATTAATTTATATCAAATGATATTATGAATTGGGGCCAAAACAAGTAGTTAGTGTCGAATTACTTATTAAGCAGTTAGCGCTTTAACGCTCCTATTCAAATTATTTTTTAAAATTTTGTAAAGGGCACCCCCTCTAATATGGAATCCTGGCTCCGCCACCGTTTTCTGGATTGTTTAGGATCGGAAATCAATAAGGTCAATATCATGAACTTTCGTTTCATGCATAGCCATGGTGGGAGATTATATGTAACTAAGAGAACTGGCCAACACCTATATAAGCTACTTAGAGATATATGGGGATTCAATCCATTAGATGAGAGAGCTAACCTTAAGTTTCTCAACTCTTTACCAAACTCTGGCCATTTATCATCAACAAGTTTCCAAGACGGGGAATCCGTTGGATGAGACATATGATTCTCAATTGATTTTCTATCAGCATGCCAAGTCAAACTCTTAGCTGTCTACGTGATTGAAACATCCTTTAAACCTTGGAATTGGCGGAAAATACCACACCACCTTCGCTAGCACACGCTCTTTCAAGATTGACTCTTTGCCTTCCTTCCACCTTGAGATACCACAAGTAGGACAATTACCTAAATCTTTATAATCCTTCATATACAAGATGCAGTCATTGGGGCATGCGTGAATTTTCTCATAACTCATCCCCAATGCAGACAAAGTCTTTTTTGCCTCGTACATAGAGGAAATATTTTATTTCCTTCTAAAAGAAAATCCCCTTGAAGTATCAATAATTCTATAAAACATACATCACTCATACTATGTTTTGCTTTCAAATATATAACTTCACCAAACCCGACAACTTTGTGTACTTACTTGCAACCAGGGTACAAGGGTTGACTCCCTAATCACATTGCCAAACTTATAAGGATCAGATCAAATACCGCCTAAATCATTATCATCCATATCTATTTCTTTAGAAACAAAACTATACCTGCTTTGGTCATCTTCTTCCACATTTCTACTAGCATTAGTAGTCCATTTCCGAAGTTCTCCGTGCCATGTCCAAATCTTATAGCTTTGGTCAACTCCATTAAAGTATAAGTTGATAGGACCCGCCCCCGAATTCCTCAAAACTCGAGACGAATCCTATGGAAATTCCGACATCACACCGATGCCGGGCCCACTTACTAAGAACCAAGACTTTCCACCGAAAATTCAGCAAAGTCTCCCCCGTAAATTTGACTTTTCCTAAATTTTCTACCTATTAAAAGCACATTTTAAAACACCAACTGGCCACATGCACAAGTTATCAACATGCAAATACTAAATAGGCCTCCGGCATTCAAATGTTTCAAAACAAAACCAACAATGCTCCTAAGTCGAACAATGCATAAACCAAACAATTAATGATCTCAAACAATTTCACGAATACCCCAAAATCAATAAACCTGATTCAAACCCAATAACCACATCAGAAACCAATCAAACTATTTAAACATAATATAAATTGCGGTTGCATCTAGGTGAGACCCCAGGCTACCAACGTATCCTTGGACAAGGGATCAAGCCACACGTAGTTCTCATCTCAACAATCACAACTCCGATAATGTACAATTATTTAAAATAGAAACAACGATACATTTCAGATCTATCACAATTCCAATCCCGACAAAACACAATGAACACATTCTCAATCTCTTTCTTTACATCAGTTCAATCCCACAACCATACCTTATCCAAGGCGTATGTGCATTGAACACATTATCAATTTCTTCCCTTTATAACAGTTCAATCCCGCAACCATACCCTATCCAAGGCGTATGTTGCTACAACACTGAAATTGATACTTAGGTGACGAGGGGTAAATTTAATTAAACAACAAGACACAACAACTCAACAATCAAGAGAACACACAGAGTATGGCACAAAGTACCTGCAGTCCTAGAAGATTACTAGTGACAACCTAGGCACTCAAAAGGACCCATCAATCTAGGCATCCCCTGTGCTAGCAACAACTATGGTGAAAGTGTGTGAAGTCATCAATATCAAGCAAACAGCAAACAGCAGATATAGATGACTAGTCAACCACCAAGAACAGAAACCCAGATAAATTTACAGATATGCAAGAGCAGGGTTTGTTTACCCAGAAACCCACCATTGGGAAAAACTGGAGTCATCAACCGACTAGGCAATCCACTAAGTAGAAAAAGATTCTTACAAAGGAAAACAAGCAAGCTTAAGCAAAACCTAGATCTATTTAGGAAGATGAGCTTTACCTCCTTTGTGCAATCTTCTTCTCCAACTTAGTAAAGCTCGAAGCTCAGTTCTTCATGACAATGGCAGCTCCTTTTTCACCTCGATCATCCCATGGCACTAGCTTGCGAGCTCCAACTTAGAACGAAACCAAACTTTGGATTTACGGAGAAAAGACCAATTTCTTCAAGAAACCATACTCTTGAAGAAATCAGTCACGAATCCAATCTAGTTCAATATGAGAGAATGATTTGAATAGCTAGATGCAGATTCCTATTCCAAAAGCAGTTTTTCAAAATGAAATCAATTAGAAAAACTCATTGAAGAAATATACGGTTTACTCTTAAGGAAGAAGAAGAGAAATATGGCAATGCAAACTTTCCAAAACTTTCACGCATGAGAGGCGGCTTCCAAAAGAGGAATTGCCTCAGCCTATACAGACCAAAGATTCCCTTAGGTCAGGAAAGCCACATGGCAGCTAAGAAAGAAAAAACGAATAGGACAAAACAGTTATCCAGCTAGAAATCCTACAGAGCAAGGATGACTAGTCATAATTTATGAAAACAGTTTTAATGCATGATTTACCTTTGTCAAGTTGCTTGAACCTCCATAGGATAGATGAGATTTAAGAGCACTTAGAGATGCTAATCTTAATCTAACCTTGAGCTTGATAAATACATATAAAAGTCCTATTACAAAATTTGTCAAGGGAAGCCAAAAGAATTAATCCAAATTCGTTACATTAACGATCTCCCCCTTTTGGCTTTCCTTGACAACACACTCTCTCATGAACACTTAACCCAAAAGCGAAACCTTTAGAAGATGATTAAATGATGTACCTGTAAAAACCGAACCAACCTTCCAGCACAAGACCGACATACTATATCTCATATTTTTAAAGTTTAAACAATATGCAATAGTGCAATAAAGGGGGTTGAGAGTGTTCTCCCCCTTGGTGACAAGGAAAGAGCAAAAAAGGCAAGGAAAACAGCAAATAGGGGAAATAAACAGAGGGCAGAAAATTTGATTGGAACATAGGCCATATATTGATTACAAATCACAGGTCAGCTGTTCAAAACAATACAACAACAACTCCCCCTAAGGAGTTGCACAGACAACCAAACAAACACAAGGAAGGAACCACAATGTAGGTACAAACATAGACTTCCAGCTCTAACCCAAAATACATTCCCCCTTAAGATCACAAGATCCCCACAAGTTTATAACAAAATAAACCATGCAAACAGTCCAAAAAGACCCCCCTTACCTAGGACACACCCTAATCAAAACGCTAACTAGAAGACCAGAGAGTCAGCAGACTCATCAGATTCAGGAAAGCGGCAGAGGTCGCAGGGCAGGAGCCGCTTGGGGGGATCCACTTCAGCAGAGGAAGACGGAATGAGACTCATAAGGTGCTGGATGTGCTTCTCCTTGGCAGCAAGCTCAGCTCTTAGAGAGGTATTTGCGGAAGCAGGATGACACAGATGAGAGAAAAGAGCTTGAAACCTTCTGACTAAGGGCAAGGGAGGCCTTGCCAAAAGGAGCAATGGGATGAGTCCACTGATCCGGAGTCAAGAAAGGGCACCTCATGACGCTCACAGGACACGCTGAATAAGACATGGGAAGACAAGAGTTCCCTTGTGTTTCGTCCCGTGACCGATAGTCTTGCCGAGAATAGCATGATAAATAATATCCCCAAAGGGAATTTTATCATGGTTCACCATGGATATCATGAGTTGACAAGCAGCTAAGGTGGGATTGGAATTGTTCCCAGGAGGGAGAATATTATGCCTAACAAAATCCCAAAGAAACTTATAGAAAGGGGACAAATACGACTTAATAGGAAGACCCTTATAGGTCAGAGGCATAGACTGATCAGGATAAGCCATGGCTTTAAACAAATCAACAGTGCACTCAAAAGAGACAGTATTAAATTTTTCAGAATTAAAACCAGGGAAACACCGGAAACCTAAAAACCAATTGATTACAGATGGTTTCAGAGTAATAGGGACAGACCTAACCATAACCTGAAAGTTGGACCCCTTAGGATCAGCAGGAAAATTAGAGTAAAATTCCCTAACTACAGAGGAGTTAAACTTACCAGAGAGGGCATTGAGTTAGTGAAGACGATAATGCTAAAAAATCTGAGTAGCAGATTCTTGAGCAGCCAAAGGGAGACCCTCAATTTGGTAGGAACGCTCAAGCACGGATTTCCTCTTAGAGACAACATCTGCAAAGAAAGAGGCAGCCTCTGGGGACACAAATGGAGAGGATTCCTCACGAGGGGTAGAGGAGGAAGAGCGGGTCCTAGGAACCCTAGGAACAGAGGGAATGAAATCCACTCCGTCAGTGGATTTCGATTTGGGGCGACGCTTGTAAGAGAGAAGGGGCTTGGAAGAAGACATGGGGCGCTGAAAAGGAGAGGGAAAAGAGAGAAGAAGTCGACAAAAGAAGAAGGAGATCGAAGAAGAGACGCGAGGACTGACCAAGGGAAACAAACTAAGAATAGCGGCTGAAGAAGACAAAGTGAAAAAGAGGAAAAGAAAACGAGGGGGAAAAAGACCTAAAAGGGAAAAGACAAAAAGAAACTGACCCAAAAAGGAAAAAAGAACCGCTCGAAAACAAAAAATAAGGAACCGCTGAAAATAAAAGAAATAACCGTTAAAAACGACGGCATAAAAGACTTATGACTGGTCAACCACAAGTATGATGACTAGTCAACGAAAACAAGAACAGGAAATGCGGCCAACCCAACACAACCAGATGACTAGGCAACTAGAAGCACAGATGACTAGTCAACTAAAGCAATAGCATGACAAGCACCATATTTAGAATCGACCCTATGAAAGACATGTTTTTGGTTGAAAAACACAAGCATGAACTAGCAAATAACTCAAATGATCAAGGATGCATCAGCAAAATATCCTAGACCAAGTCTTCAAGCACATGATGAAAAATAGACGAAACAAAAAAATCATATGCAAGGAACATAAGCAAACAGCGCTGAGAGGGAGAGTATGAAATGCAGCTAATGCTCAGAGTCAGGGCACATTTTGGAATAGGGGTTCAGAGCTAAGGGACACACAAGATGATGTCATATCTCTAGGGAGAGACAAGTATACAATGAAAAGTTAAGACATGATCAGAGTAGGCTCAAACAGCAAGTAACATCACTCTCTAAAGACAAAATATTGTAAGATTTATTTTGATTCACTTGCATATCCCAGACATAAGTGCTTGAATGGCCCAATTTTACGGCTCTTTGCTCTAGATGCTTCAAACATAACACCTTATACCTTCCTAGAGCCGTGACTACATTGGTCACACTTCCCTTTTTTTTTTTTGTATTTAAACTTATTTTTTATGTGAAATATCTGAATAGAGTGACTAAGAGAGTAAGACAAGCGAAGAGACAATAACAATGATAGTCCAAAAGATAATCATAGACACTTGGCTCACCAAGAGGATAAGAGAGCACAAGGTAAGTCTCAACTAAAAGCTCTAAACAAGAAAAAGGGGTTGTGCACAAATCTGGAAAGCAGAAGAAGCAGTCAAACTTCACACTATCAGAGAGGTGAGATATGAAACCCTGACATAATCAATAAAACACAAGTTGTTTGGTAAATTGAAATGTGCTGAAGACAAGGAAACAGACATGCTAATCAATCAAGTGAGCAAAGACCAATGGACTGTCTGAGTGTGACATGTTTCTGAAAGTCCAAGGCCTTGGTGAGTATATCTGCCAGTTGTTTTTCAGAAGGAACAAACTCTAAGGTTAAAATTTTGTCTTCCACAAGCTCTCTAATAAAATGATGCCTTATGTCTATATGCTTTGTTCTAGAGTGTTGAACAGGATTTTTAGAGATATCTATGGCACTCATGTTGTCACAATAGACTAGAAAGCATGATTGAGCAAGACCATAGTCATCCAACATCTGTCTCATCCAAAGAAGCTGAGTGCAGCAACTCCCAGCTGCAACATACTCTGCTTCAGCAGTGGAAAGGGAGACAGAGTTCTGTTTTTTGCTATGCCAAGCAACAAGGTTGTTGCCTACATAAAAGACTCCTCCGGAAGTGCTCTTCCTATCATCACTACAACCTACCCAATCGGCATCACTATATCACACAAGTGTCATAGGTATACCACAACCCAAACTCAACAGTCCTACTCACATATTTTATGATTCTCTTAACAGCAAACAAGTGAGACTCTTTTGGATCACTCTGAAATCTAGCACACACACCAACACAATAAGAGATGTCGGGTCTACTAGCAGTCAAGTAGAGAGAGACTTTCTATCATGCTTCTATAGAGAGTTTGATCCACATTTTTACCAAGCAAGTCCCTATGAATTTTAGCACTAGTGCTCATTGGAGTTCTTGCAGATTTTGCACCCTCCAAACCAAATTTTTTCACAAGATTTTTTGCATATTTAGATTGAGAAACAAAGATCCCATCATGGCTTTGTTTGATTTGAAGACCTAAGAAGTAGTTAAGCTCACCCACAAGACTCATTTCAAATTCACTAGTCATGACATGAATAAACTCTTGAACATGCAAATCAGAAGTAGAACCAACCACAATATCATCAACATACACTTGAGCAATCAAGACGTCCTTTTTAAACCTCTTGACAAACAAGGTTTTGTCAACCGACCCCGAACATAACCATTACCTAGAAGATGAGAAGATAACCTGTCATACCATGCTCTAGGAGCTTGTTTCAAACCATAGAGTGCCTTTTTTAAACGAAACACATCATTTGGATGATGGGGATCTTCAAAACCCTTTGGTTGCTCAACATAGACCTCTTCATTTAAAATACCATTCAAAAAAGCAGTTTTGACATCCATTTGATAAAGTTTGAATTTCAAGTGACAAGCAATGGCAAGAAGTAATCTAACAGATTCTAATCTTGCAACAGGGACAAAGGTTTCATCAAAGTCAATGCCTTCCATTTGCGTGTATCCTTGAGCAACTAATCTAGCTTTGTTTTGGACCACATTACCTTGTTCATCAGTTTTATTTTTGAAAATCCACTTAGTGCCTATGACATTTGTGTTAACTGGTCTAGGAACAAGGTACCAAACATCATTTCTCACAAATTGATTTAATTCGTCCTGCATTGTAAGAAACCATTCACCATGATGCAAGGCCTCTTTCACATTTTTAGGCTCTTCGTTTGAGACATAACACACATGGCTAATCTCTTGAGCGAGTTGTTTCCTAGTTCGCACTCCTTGACTAAGAGGACCAATAATGACACTCTCAGGTTGAGTGAGAGGACTATGATCAGCATGAGAGCTGTAAGCCGGGACAAATGGGATGGAACTAGAAGTTGAAGGGTTTGACAGGGCAGCGGGGCAGGAACTTCCAAAAGTTGACAGGTCAACCACAAGATCCAGACCTGGAGGATCATGCTCAAGAGAAGGAGGAAAAAGATCATCCTCATCTAAAGCCATCTCTGTAGAGGCAGCAAAATCATCAATATTGACATTTATGGATTCAATAATGGTTCTTGTCTTACAATTGTACACTCTATAGGCTCGGCTGGAAGTGGAATACCCTAGAAATATTCCCTTATCACACTTAGAATCAAACTTAGCAAGATACTCTCTATCTCTCAAAATATAACATGTGCTACCAAAGACTCGAAAATATGATACATTAGGCTTCTTTCCTTTCCAAATCTCATAGGGAGTTTGTTTGGTACCAGACCTCAAAAACACCCTGTTGGAGATGTAACAAGCTGTATTGACAGCTTTAGCCCAAAAATGTTTAGCAAGATTTTTGCTATTTAGCATCACCCCAGCCATCTCAACAAGAACCCTATTTTTTCTCTCCACAACACCATTTTCCTGAGGTGTAATAGGGGCAGAGAACTCATGTTTAATTCCCATTTCTTCACAAAATTTAAGAAACTAGAATTCTCAAATTCAGTTCCATGATCTGTTCTAATTCTAACAAGTGGCACATGACTAGTCATTTTCTCTTTTTGCAAAAGATGACAAACAGACTTAAACCTTTGAAAAGTTTCAGATTTCTCACGTAAGAATGAGACCCAAGTGAACCTAGAGAAATCATCAACCATGACAAGAATATATTTCTTTCCACCAAGGGACAAGGTTTGGATAGGACCAACAAGGTCCATATGAACAAGTCCAAGACCTACATGTGTTTGAATGTGTTTGACCTTTTTGTGTGACACTCTAACTTGCTTACCCATTTGACATCCTTCACAAACATGCTGATCAGATTTCTCAAGCTTTGGTAGACCATTCACTAACTCTCTCTTGGACAATTTATGCAAGTCTCTAAAATTCACATGTCCAAATCTTTGATGCCACAAGACACTTGTTTCATTCACAACCTTGTTGCAAACAACTTCCTTTGCATCATTGACACCATCAATGCAATAACAATTATCCCTAGACCTAGACACACTCACAATCTCATTGCCACCCTTTCCAATGATTTTGCAGCCATGCTTGGAGTATCTTACTTCTACTATTCCATCATCACACAGCTGACTTACACTAATGAGATTGGATGTGAGACCCTCAACAAATCTAACATTCTTAAGCTCTGGTAAACCAAGGATACAAACAGTACCTTTCCCCACAACTTGAGATTTGTGACCTCCACCAAAAGTCACAGTGCCTCCATCAAAAGGGCTAAGAGGTGAGAAAACACTCCTATCACCAGACATGTGTTTGGAACAGCCACTATCAAAGTACCAAGAATTGATATTTGAAGCAGCAAAAGCATTTATCACAACAAGGGATTTTGTATGACCTTTTGAAATCCAAGTAGACTTAGGCACGATGGGTGAACTTATTTTAAAGGAGATAAGTTTGGCAATCTTAGTGACTTCATTTAGCAAATGATCAACCTGATCTTGCAAAGAGCTGGGGTTCCTTTTAGATTTTGATGATAATTTTCTGGTCTTATCCTTTTTATACATATAACAGACTGGTCGAATATGACCAGTCACCCCACACCTGTGACAAGTTGGAACAAACTTAGGTTTCTTGGCTACTTGCGGAACAGCAAGAGGTACAATGGCTAGAGTTATTGACTTGACAAACTTAATGGTAGAGCCAGATGGCCTAGAATCACAATGATTAAAACCAAGCCCACCTTTGTCCCCATGAAGTTTTCCCATATTCAACATTTTGTCAATTTTTGTGGCACCAATGGTCATAGATATAATTTTACTTTTTGCTTCATTCAATTCACCTAGGAGTAGTTTGTTTGAGTTCTGGAACCCAATGTTACTCTCGTTGAGCACATTAACTTGATTTTCAAGATTACTCCTAATTGACAAAAGTGCAACAATTTCTTTTTCTAGAGACTCAAATTTGTCACTCAACTCCTTTTTGGTTTCTTTTAAGATGAGGGTTTCATATTGAAGTTCTTGGTTATTTGCCTCAAGTTTGAGACTCTCTTCTTTCAATGAGAAAGTCTCTTTGAACAAGCAATCATATTTTCTTCCTAATGACTCGTATGACAGGTCATCATCTCAAAATCTGATTCATCAGACACAGCCTGCACAGAGGCAACAAAAGCAACTTGATGGTCATCATCATCAGAGGAAGATGAATCCTCTTTAGACACTTCACTTTCACTCTCACTCCAGCTCACTTTCATGGCCTTGTCCTTTCCTTGGGAGTGTCTTTTCTGATTGTTTGCACAGTCAGCAGCATAGTGCCCAATGCCTCCACATGTGAAGCACTTGACAGATTTTCTAAAATCTTTAGTGTAGGGTTTTACATCCTTGTGTCTCTCATTAGACCGATCAGTTGAAGGTCTAAACTGTCTATCACTAGACCGATCAGTTGATGGTCTAAACTGTCTCTCATTACCAAAGCTTCCCTCTCTAGCAAACTTTCCCTTATCCTTAAGAATTCTCCTAAATGTTTTGACAAACAAGGCCATCTCATCCTCAAAATCTAGGATTTTTCACCACCTTTCAGAGAGGGAACATGCACTCATTGAAGGGAAACATTTTTTGATTTTTTAGTATCATTTTCTTCCATATTCAACTCCATCTCATAAGTTTTTAATTTTCCTACAAGCTTGCCAAGCTTAATTTCATTTAAGTTTTGAACCTCCATGATTGCGGTTTTATTTGCTCTAAACCGAGATGGTAGAACACGAAGAATTTTCTGAACAATAAGAAGCTCTTGAATAGGTTGACCAAGACTCATGGCTTCATTTGTAATCATCTCAACTCTCCCATAGAAATCAGAAATAGACTCAGATTCAGACATCCTAAGTTCTTCAAATTGTGCAAGCACCATTTGAAGTTTAAGGGTTCTAACTTGGTCATCACCTTCATGAACCACCCTTAGTTTATCCCAAGCCTGTTTAGCATTAGGGATGTGTTGTATATGTGCAAATTCTGTGCTAGACAAGGCTGTAACTAAGGCATTTCTGGCCTTCTTGTTTGCATAAGCAGCAAACACCTCAGCTTCCATCCACTCTGTCCTAAGCTTGGGCACAACCGCACCCTCAACAGTTTTGACAGGAGCGATCCACTTAATTGTGAGGTACCCACTTGCACACTCATAAAGAGCATCAAGGAATATCTCAAATTTTTCTCTCCATGCAGAGTAGTTATTGCCGTCAAAATAAGGTGGTGAGTTGCAAGAACCAGCAACTCAATCCCTTTCCATAGTGAGTACACCTAAACACCAAAACAAATCCTAGGATCTCTCTATTTGTGTTAAGAGCTGAAGCTCTGATACCAATTGAAATTGATACTTAGGTGACGAGGGGTAAATTTAATTGAACAACAAGACACAACAACTCAACAATCAAGAGAACACACAGAGTATGCCACAAAGTACCTGCAGTCCTAGAAGATTACTAGTGACAACCTAGGCACTCAAAAGGACCCATCAATCTAGGCATCCCCTGTTCTAGCAACAACTATGGTGAAAGTGTGTGAAGTCATCAATATCAAGCAAACAACAAACAGCAGATATAGATGACCAGTCAACCACCAAGAACAGAAACCCAGATAAATTTACAGATATGCAAGAGCAGGGTTTGTTTACCCAGAAACCCACCATTGGCAAAAGCTGGAGTCATCAACCGACTAGGCAATCCACTAAGTATAAAAAGATTCTTACAAAGGAAAACAAGCAAGCTCAAGCAAAACCTAGATCTATTTAGGAAGATGAGCTTAACTCATTTGTGCAATCTTCTTCTCCAACTTAGTAAAGCTCGAAGCTCAGTTCTTCATGGCAATGGCAACTCCTTTTTCAGCTCGATCATCCCATGGCACTAGCTTGTGAGCTCCAACTTAGAACGAAACCAAACTTTGGATTTACGGAGAAAAGACCAATTTCTTCAAGAAACCATACTCTTGAAGAAATCAGTCACGAATCCAATCTAGTTCAATATGAGAGAATGATTTGAATAGCTAGATGCAGATTCATATTTCAAAAGCAGTTTTTCAAAATGAAATCAATTAGAAAAACTCATTGAAGAAATATACGGTTTACTCTTAAGGAAGAAGAAGAGAAATATGGCAATGCAAACTTTCCAAAACTTTCACGCATGAGAGGCGGCTTCCAAAAGAGGAATTGCCTCAGCCTATACAGACCAAAGATTCCCTCAGGTCAAAAAGCCACATGGCAGCTGAGAAAGAAAAAACGAATAGGAAAAAACAGTTATCTAGCTGGAAATCCTCCAGAGCAAGGATGACTAGTCATAATTTATGAAAACAGTTTTAATGCATGATATGCAATGCATGATTTACCTTTGTCAAGTTGCTTGAACCTCCATAGGATAGATGAGATTTAAGAGCACTTAGAGATGCTAATCTTAATCTAACCTTGAGCTTGATAAATACATATAAAAGTCTTATTACAAAATTTGTCAAGGGAAGCCAAAAGAATTAATCCAAATTCGTTACATTAACACAAATCCACGACTTAAATGGTATACAAGTATAGGGTACTTACGAGGCACAACTCACGAATCTCAAACTAGAACGAATCCACATATACAAATATGCAATATGTGTGAGTATAAATGAAAATATATGTAAATATATATATATATAGATCTATAACTGTACCCACCTCTTACCATCATCATGTACTAGGGGAAAACAATCCAATAAGGGATTGTTGACTAGTCCACATGTTACCGCCCTCAAAGACCATGTGGCTAGGGATGAGACGTCCAAGACCGGTATGCCTGGAACAGCCGTACGCGCGCAGACTACCCAATTAAGGGTCTACAGCGACACCCGTTAAGGTATGCCCCGAGTTCCGTCATATCCACGTATCCATATCCACTGTATCCAAGTACCAATATCCAAGGGGAGGTACATGTGATGATACACATCATGTCCTGGGGAAAACAATCCAACCGGGGATGGTTGACTAGTCCACATGTTACCGCCCTCAAAGACCATGTGGCTAGGGATGAGTCGTCCAATTGAGGGACTGACACTCTAACCCAGCACGTACGGACGAAGAATCAAGACCCGTACGCCTGGAACAGCCCTACGTGCGCAGACTACCCAATTAAGGGTCTATAACGATACCCCGTTAAGGCATGCCTCGGTTCCGTCATATCCAAACCATATCCATATATCCGTTTCCATGTATCCCAGTGTCCATATCCACTGTTTCCAAATATCATCATCCAAACCCTATATAAATATTATATAGATAATATTCCCTCCCTTAATTTAATTTTTCCCATTTTACCTATTCATAGTATAGACATTAAACTCTCAAGCATATTCTCTATCCAGGGAGGTACCTAAGGTAATGCTAATAGCACTCAGGTTGACATTCTAACTCATGTCTTTCTAGCATCTCACATCAACAACCCAAGTACCCCACACATAATCAACATAGATAGCATTTTCTCAAATATTATATATATGACTCAAGATACTCGAATATGTTAAACCCACATATATTACAAATGCTTTACAAAATAAAGAATTCAACTATTAAATATAAAAAGAATTTAAATAAACTATTAAATTCAAAAGCATAAGATTTCCATCACAAAACCATAAAAATAAACTCATAGACCCACATAATCAACATAAATCAAATAACGGTCAAGACTCGTTCAAAAGGGTCGTTCTAGTCCTCCTCGAAGAATGAAACTACCACGGAAGACTCACGGTCAACCGAGGGTCAAATTGCCCAAACTTGGTCAACCTGGCCGGCGGGACCCATGACCTCCGTTTTACGATCCGAAAATTCCTATGGTTCCCACAAGGTCTAGGATACACGTCCTGCAAGTTCGGTCTGGATTTTGGACAATCGGATCGCTCACGATTGCACGATTATCGTAAAAATGCAAACTTTAAGTTATTAAATCGAAACATCCGGGACTTCGATTCATGATCCGTCGAATCCTACAGGATCCTAGGAACACCTAGATCAACATATATTAAATTGGAAGCGATCCAACAGTTCAAACGTATCAAACTCGAAAATCGCACAATATGTAAAATCCATTCGGGTTCAAACGTCATCCAAATTGAGATCCGCAAATTTCTATGCTCTCATGGCAACTAGGAGATCATTTTAGGATAGAAGGTGGTTCCACCCCACTGCCCATGCGCCTCCACACTCAGTGCGTGGGTGGCTTGATAAATTTGTGGCGGCCGGAAAAATTCCAAACCGCTGGTCAAGCTTCCTACCCTAGGCAATACACCTCATTTGAAGCCACTTTTGTTCTTGAACCTACCCCAAAAAGTCGATGGAAGTGGCTGAAATCGGAGGCCGAAACCAGCAGATTTTTCAATTGCTTAAACGACTACCAACACATAGAAATTTCTCAATTCCTACCCAACCATCAGCTAGAACATGAAAAATAGATGGAAAAGCATACCTTAATTGCCGGCGAAAAATATGTTGAAAATGGGTCGAAACCGGTCGGATTTTTGTGTTTTCCGACCATCTCAGGTGGTTCTATCGGCTAAGGTTGGTCGAGATAGGTAGAGGACGACTCAGCCGGTCATTTTGGTACCCATGTCGTCGCTTGGGGTGGCTGGAGGAGAAGATGGCAGCCCAAAAACTGTTCGAATGAACAGTAACATGGGAGGGGGATCGCGTGGAGAATGAGGAACAGGGGAGTGGGAGAGTTTCTGATTTTTATTCAAAATAAAAATTTGAAATAATTACGGTTGTGCCATTGAGGGTTTTTAGATCGGATCTCTCTCATTACAACTCCGATTTGAACCCATCGCATGTCTACGAACTCGTCTCAGTACTATCTTCATAAAAATATTAATCTCTGCCCCAAAATATTTCCGGATTAAAAATGACCATTTTGCCCCTACTCCAGAGGGCAAAATTGTAAATTCACATTTCTTAGATTTAATTAAATTTACTATTCCTTTTTTTGGGTAGGGATGTTACATAAGTGGTCCCTTATAATTCCAACCCCAAACGATTGAATATTCCCATATTTAACACATAGTCAATGAATATGAGTTCTATTTCCAAGATTTTCTCCAGCGAAATTCAAAAGTCCTTGCACCACTAACTCATATGCCTGCGATCTTTTATCCGCATGCATCCATGACTTATCCATCTCCCACACTATACAATCATATATATAATAAAGTGAAAAGACTAGCAATGACATACGACGGTATTCACATAGCTGAGTATAATTTTTTTTTAAAGCAAGTAATACAAGTTTCAAACGACGTTTTTACAAAACGATCATTGTGTTATAGTAATACAGACGATAGTATCTCCAATAACCTTTGTCTTTAGGCTACCAAAACCCAGAAAATTGTTCTTCAAAATGCAATAAGAATTTCTTATGACGGAAGTTATAGAACTACCGACGTATAATGACAATACAGACGATAGTTTGCTCCAATGACCATCGTCATAGATTACAAAAACCCAGAAAATAAATCTCCAAATTCCCAGTCATTTTCCAAGAACCCATAGCCAACCAAACATATATTAAGAACCCATAATGGAGAGTTATTATGAAAAGCATGCAAACACTAAATGCGTTTTTCAGATTCCATTCCAGATTCATAGCTCCCAAAACATATATTAAGAACCCATAGCTCCCAAAACACATATTAAGAACCCATAGCTCCCAAAACATATATTAAGAACTCATAGCTACCAAAACAAACGAAATCATTAATTGATTTAAGAAGCATGTTAGATTAGGTTTGTACTTAAGAACCCATAACGCAATATCATTAAATAAAGTAGGACAAGCATGTGAGATTAGGGTTTGTACTTACAGGTAGAAAGAGCTCAGAGAATATCACCAATGCTTTGAGAGGGAGAGAGCAATTTGAAACAACGGAGGATGGAGAGCAGAAACTTTAAGATTAGAATTTGAGTTGAAGAGACAGCAAAATGTTTTTTTTTGGGGGGGAGGGGGGCGCGAATTCTGAAAATTTTAGATCGCGGTAAAATATTTCAAAGGCCTACATTTAAAAAAAATTACGAAAACGATAACTAAAACGTTATTGAAGGTCATGACAGAGACGATGGTTATAACATGTATAGGGCTGTTGTAAGAGTTCACTACGTCGGTAGTATATGGAAAATGGCATAGTAAAACTTTTCATAGTGCAAAAACTAAAACCGACGTCTTTAAAAATAAAATAATTTGGTGGGCCTTGGTTTTCCTGGATTCGAACGTGTGCGAGTAAGGGCGTAATTGACCAAAAGTTGTCGAGAGGAAACCGCGCCGTTTCAATATACCAGAAACCCTAAACCCTAAATTCTTTATTTCTATTTTACAAAAATTATAAAAAAAATACACAAGTGTGAGAAAAATAATCCAAAAATTTATACGAACTCCTTACGACAATGCCTTCTATATTAGCGGGCTAAAATCAGGATTTCATATATTTGTATTTATGGCCACCAATGGATCACACAAACCTTAGGATTATGTTATGAAAGTATAAGTATCACTGTGCTTTGTCTACAAACAATTTTGAATTTTGTTAGCATTTGTAGTTTTTATAACTAAAATTACATTTTTGAAAGCTTTAGGGGGAAGATAATCTCTCAATGAGTGCATAGTAGTTGTCAGTTTATTTTTTGGATTTTGTTTCATTTATTATGAATATTAGGAATTAAATACAATATAAAAATCTTATTAAAATTACATTTTTCAAAGCTTCATAATTTTTTTAAAGTTATTATGAATATTAGGAATTAAATACGATAAAAAAGTCTTATTAATGGGAAATGACACGTGCCAGGTGCTCATAGGCTTACTCCCACATTTTTGACGCATGTCGCGACAAGAGATTCAGAGAGCGAGATGGCTGCAAGCAATATTGAGAGATAACTGACGTTGTATGCCTTTACAACGACTTTATTCATTTACCCACCGCCGTCCTACTCTCTTTAGACTGCTTCAACTAGGTGAGAACCAACGTTGTTTATCAATTACAACATCAATTTTTATGCAATTGCCATCATCTTAGATCATTAAAATGTTTATAAGTGTTAAATTAGCTACGCTGTTTGAAGTTACAACGTTTTTCTTCTATGTATTTATCGCCTTCGTAGTCTTCTAAGACTTTTATAAGAGGGTAAATGTTGATGTTGTTTATCGTTACAACATTAGTGTATAAAAATTCATCACCGTTGTAGTCCTTTAAGATGTCTATATGTGGGAAGATATCGTCGTTGTTTATAGGTACTAACGGGACCCGACTCGAATTCCCCCTCGGAATTCGTGTCTAACCTTGTTACCTGTCTGACATCCAACCAATGCCAGGCCCACTTACAACTTCTACTCTCATCCCGCACAAAATAAGAAAAGGGGTCAAGACTTGTACTAAAAGTTTGGCAAAGTCTCCACTGAAAAATGAACATTTTCCAAATTTACACATGTATAAAAATACATTTAATCTTCCCAAACTTCAGCAAGCACAAGAAATATCACACACAACTATGACACGCCAGCTGCCAAATGGAAAGAGACACCCCAAAAATCACTCAAACAAGCCCTTAGAATGAAAATGACATTACCACCTTCTTAACCTCCTTCTATAGCGATACCTACCTCCCGATGCTCTCAACTACATAACCTAGAGCCACAGACACTTGTTACGATGATTTGCACAAAGTCCCACATTGAAACTTTGTGCAAATTCTCAATTTCACTTCCCTATAAATAGAGAACAGTGCCCAAATAAAAAGGGTAACTACTTTTCACCTTTACAGTTACTCTGCCAAAATTACCACATATCGTTGATTTAAGTATCTGAGAGCCTTCGCAGGTACCACACCGGTGCTCGAAGCTTGACAACTGCTTCTTCCTTAGTTTCTTTTGCAGGACCCCTCTGCGTAAAAGGTTCATAACCTTCCCGCCCTGCTGAAGATCCAACACTCCTTCACCTAAGTTGACCCTCCGAAAAAGAGCATCAACATTTTGGCACCGTCTGTGGGAATTGACTTCCGAATCCCACCTCTCCACCGTCTGTGGGAATTTCACCTTAGTTATCCTGAAACGTTTGTCATTTATGATAATACCCCACGAGTTTCGATGATGCCTAAACCATGTGGTGCGAGGATATGCGTTCTTGGGCCGACTACATGTCCCCCGAGTTCTGCGAGGAATGCAGCTCAAACTAACTAATGGTCCCCTAAGGCCTGCTAGGAATGCGGCTCGGGTCGATTTTGTGTTTCCGATGATTGCAAGGAATGCGTCTTGGATTCACTTTGTGTTACCGAGGCCTGCGAGGATGTGCCATATTATGTGACACAATGAATTGACGCTATATTGTGGGAATTAAATAGAAAATCATGGAATTGACGGAATACAATTGGAATTGACAGAATACTATCAAGATTCACGGAATACGAAATGGGGTACGCCTAGGTGGAAGAGTATTTGGGTATAAAATGTTTAACTAATATTGATGATATTATCTTGGTATTTTTGGAGTAAAAGTTTAATACCTATTTTATGATTAAGAGACAAGGATTAAGAATTTTCTAAATTTTAAGGATTTTATACAGTTCACCAGGATTTTCGAGGATGAACAACACCATAGCCATCAGCCCCTTTGGACGAAGCCATGCCCTAGCCCCTTGATTGAGCAATCCTCAACTATCTTCAGGAAAAAGACGTTCAGTGGATCTGCATTGCCTTTTACACGGGTAAGAAGGACCCCCTAACCCACATCCATTCTTTCCAGGTCTCCCCAAGGATGCAAGGGTCTCAGTGATGAAGGCATGTGCCTCCTTTTCCCCTTCACCCTCAATTTCGCCGCTTTAACTGGTTCTACCGGCTGAACCCTTGAACTATCAACTCCTTCAACCACCTGAATTAGACTTTCTTGGACCATTTCATGATTCAGACTAATCGTTTGTACTATACGGATGACCTTTACATGTTTCAAGCAAGGTGAAGATGAGCCCCTTTGGGAGTACACCACCCGCTTCAGCCATGAATATTGCCGCTGCCCGAGACAGACGATCGCACTTCCTTCGGCGCCTTCAAGAGTGGCCTTCGTGAATCCAATTTCAGATATTTGGTCCACAGCAACCCGTGGAACACCTATGCCGAATTAATGATGCAAGCAACCATCCATGCCAAGGCCGAATACTTTAACTCCAAGCGTGCCCCTGCCAACCAGTTGTGGACCACCTTTGGCGACCCTTGCAAGCTTCGGCACCCATTCACACCAAACCTCACCATTACGCTCCTCCCCCTGACACCATCTCCAACTTCGATGTCAGACGTATCTTGGTCGACACTAGTAGCTCGGTGAGTGTCATGTTCACAGACTCCTTAAACGAGCTCTAGGTCCCTAACCACCTACTTGACCAAAGTATCACGCCTCTTGTGAGTTTTTCTAGCGATGTTGTCCGACCCATTAGGAGCATCCACCTCCCTATTTCAATCGGTTCAGCACCCCAACAGGCAACGGTTACCACTCCCTTTCTAATTTTTGATTGTCCCACGACATACAACGTCATCCTTAGATGCCCAACCTTGGCACAAATAAGGGTCTTCATCTCCACACACATGGTGATATCCCTATTATTCACGCCACGGGCACGGTGCGAGGCGACCGAAGCTGTTATGCTTCGGAGGTCAAATCCACCAATTGCCCTCTATGACGTGAAGCTCTTTTGGTGACCATAGCCCTACCTCTTCCTCGCTGTGTCCTGAGCAACCTGAGGACCTAGGAAAGAATCCGTCACTCTCGAGGCAAAACCAATGGAAGATCTTGAACTTGTTTGCCTCACTATCCCACATGGCTGGCAAATGTAGTAATGGTTTGCAGACCAAAGAAGGGTTGGAACATGTGTGTAGACTACACCAACCTCAATTGAGTCTATCCCAAGGATAGCTTCCCTCTTCCTCAAATCGACCAGCTTGTCGACGCCACAGCAGAGCCATGTCCTTCTCAGCTTCAGGGATGCCTACTCCAGGTATAACTAGATCTTCATGCACCCTGACAACGAGGCCCTTACATCCTTCATTACCCACCGGGGCCTATATTGTTACAAGGTGATGCCTCTCAGCCTCAAAAACGCCGGAGCTACTTACCAGCACCTTGTGAATAACCTCTTTGCCCCATTGATCGTTCACACCATGGAAGTCTATGTTCATGATATGTTAGTCAAAAGTCGCATTGCCGACCAACATATACCTAACCTGTCAACTATGTTCACCATATTGAATCAATACAACATGCGACTCAATCCAATGAAGTGTGCCTTTGGCGTGGCTTTAAGCATCGAGGCCAACCTAGAAAAAATTCAAGTCAGCGAGGCACCAAAGCCTCAACGAACGTGTTGCAGCCCTAACTAGGTTCATCTCCAGGGCTACCGATTGCTGCGCCCTCTTCTTCATGGCCCTCAACAGCAGCAAGCATAACATCACTTGGACTCCGAATGCGATAGAGCTTTCACCGAACTCAAGGAATATATGAGCAAAGCACCTCTCTTATCAACGCCTGAGCTTGGTGAAAACCTCATGATTTACCTTTCGATATCTGCCACTGCCGTTAGCTCATGCTAATCCTCCCACATTATGGTGCTGTGCATCCAGTACACTATGTCAGGAAGGAATTGCAGGATACCGAAGCTCGATACCCAGACATAGAAAAGCTGGCCCTTGTTTGTGCCTAGAAATCTCAGCCTATGAAGCCGACTAAAGGAACGACTAGAAATCTCAGCCAAGGCGCCCACCTAAAAGAAGAAGGGGTCGTCAACTCGTAGGATAAGGATGGGCCGTGAAGGCGAAACCATCACGGCCACGACCACGGTGAGCATAAATGAAGAAACTGATAAACTCTCAAATACACGGCCAAAGTAGAAAGGTCAAGTGGCGTCGCCACATGGCATCGAGGCCCCACACTTCATTTAATGAACTAACGCCCTTGAATACGGTCGAGGCCCCACGATCCGTGTGAGAGCATTTAATGCACAAGAGAAGAAGGGAAGTGATTGAAGTCAGGATATGGCGAGTAAAATAAAGGTGATTAGGTATGAAAATTACGACTTGTAAGACTGAGTCACCAACCACCAGACCAGAGCATTAAATGCTCCTCTAAGGCCCAAGATGCAGAACCCACGATCAGGGCGGCGATCGGGATTTATGGGGGTCACACCACCATACTTCACGTTCCCACATGTCGACTCGACTACCCACTCTCTGATCAGCCTCATAATGCGGATTTTCAGCCTTGCTTGTCTTCTCAGGACCTCTCCTATAAATACTGGGCTCCAACTACGTTTAAAGGGTTCAGAACACCAAACACAAGACTCTAATGGAGCAGATTATATTTTCTTGTCGTTTACCTTCTGTCAATTTATATTCCTGTAATGCATTTTCAATATCTTTACTTGCTTTCTTAGGAGTAGTGACAACTTGTAGGAAAATCAATTCACCAATATATGATCGGTTCATAATTGTATATCATTTTGTACCCTTCTAGCTTATGATTTGGTTATGTTATTGAGTTAAACTTGTGCTTTTAATCCATTTTCTGTTTTGATAAGTCCATAATTTCATAAACTTGCATGCTTTCTTTACTTAGTGATTTTGCTTAGTTTCTCTTTATTTTGAGTCACTTACCTCTGTTTGTGTGTTTTGTAGGTTAAGAAAGCAAGAGATCACATTTGATGCAATCCATGCATGTTAAGGGCTGATTGGCATAAGAGGAATATGAGCTTAAAGACAAACATATTTTGTCTACAACCCATTTCCAGCCCAATTTCGTAGGTCAGCTTCTTGGACTTGGATCAGCATGCTATGGGGCTTGGATGAGGTGAAGATCTTCATGAAACTTATTCCAATGGGTGTCTACTACAACATATCCAAATTTCAGCCCAATTGGACATTTGTGGAGTGCTCAGTCCGTCCAACACTCAACCTTGCTCAAGAGGATTTTCAGCTGCCAGCTTTTTGCCATGTGCCTCCTTTTAGCCATGTGCCTCTCCCTAGCTATAATTGACTTTGTACTCAACATAATGAGTGAAGTGGGGAGGCATTCCAGCTATTAAAGAGAAAGCAAGAGCATATTTGTGAAGACAAAAATACATCATGGCAAAAGGGGACAAGGAAGAGACAAAGGTTAAAGTGCCATGGTGGAAAGGAGAGAGAGAAGAAGGAGGAATGATGAGAGGCACTTTGCTTCAGCCTTTGAACATGGGAATTGAATTGGCAGATCACTTTGGAGCTGGAGGTGCAGCAAATGAAGTATGGGATGAAGTTGATTCCAACCACACTAACTTGGACAAGATGAAGTGGGAGTTATGGGTTGTATTAAAGGAGGAATGGTGGTGTTGCAATTCATCATGATGTTCCTCCCTCTTAGCCCTATAAATAGAGAAGCCTTCAAGCTTCAAAACACACCCCAAGGGGGGAGCTCTCAAACACTTCTCTAGAGCTCCCTTCCCTTCTCTCCATCAAATTCTCTTAGTTTTCTTTCAAGTTGTCAATTGTTGTAACAAAATGAGTTTACTAAATTTTCCTTCAAGTTTTCTTAGTTCCACTTTACTTTTATTTGTAATGTACATTCTTTCTTAAGTATTCAAGTTTAATTAGTTTCCAAGTTTCAATTGTGGTTTTTGTTCTCATTCATTACGCTTATAAGTTAATATGCTAGTTTGAATGATTGATCACCATTTACGTTTGCATGTTAGCTATCTTGGTTTGAATTAAGAGTATACACCATGCTTTAATTCGAATTGAACTATGAATAGGAAGAGTATGTATGGACATTCGACAACAGGGATTAGATACATGCTTGGTTGTTTAAATTGTTCTTCTATGCTTAATGGGTTCCTAATGCTTAATTTTAGGTTAGACAACAAATGATCAAATTAGGGAATTAGGAACACAAGGTTTTGACCAAACACCATGGCTTAATCATACTTTAGCTAGAATCAATCCGTTAATCTAATTGAACTTAGGAACTTATTTGCTTGAGTTATTTCCTTTTTTTTTCTTGTTTTATTTATTTTCTTTTTCATTTCTGTTTTGTGTAGGGAAAATGAATTGGATCATTCAATCACCAATCCTCGTGGGATCGACCTCGCACTTACATATGCTATACTACCAAACGGCTCGTGCACTTGCGAGTATCACAAGTTGAGTATGCAACTGAATCCATTTTGGTGCAGTGAATCCGACACAACAATATATCATACGACCCTTGGTTTTCAAGGCGCCGGAGCACCATCTTTGTTATTTTTCCCATTCATCCCACATATCATATGACCGTTGCAATCCGCGACGCGGGAGCACCACCTAAAAATCCACCACTAACAACCACCATTAACAGCCTTGTAGCTCAGGCTGTGAACCCGACGACCGAGATCAGTTCCTCTCTCGGCCACACCATCCTCGAATGCACCAGCCCGCACAAGAATGCACCACACCAAAAAAGGATGACTCGTGTTGACGCAGATCCCCTCGGCCCGGGCACCAGGCTGTAAGATTTGCGAGATCAACACTTTTGGCACGCCCAGTGGGATGCTTTTGTCAAAAAACTTTATGGTGGAAACTAGGTCACAGGCAAAGCTCAAAAACAAGAAAATCGAAATGACTTCTAAGACCCCTGAGTCAACCTCCCCAATAATGACGGCTGAAACCGAACAAACGATATGCATATCTGCCAGCATTCCAATGACGACGGCCTGCGTGGCCGAATCCATACAAGAGCGATCTCAGATGGAAGATCTGATGGCTAGGCACGCCTACAGGATAGAGACGTCCTTTATGGCCGCAATGGATAAAATCTCGTCAGATCTACGAAAGTTCTTTCAAGAAAGAATGCCAATTACCTCACCCGCGACGCCCCCAGAGTCGGGCGGAGAGGGGCGAAGAACGTAAGAGGGTTGAGCCCTATGGTGAAGGCAGGCGGCCTCGGGGCTGCCGGCCACACACTGGCATCAAGCTATGGTCATCATTCCCAGCCGTCGACGAATAGCTGGGGGCAGCCTCAGGAGACGTGGGCAAATCCCGGCCCGACCTATCCATACTCTGGCCGTCCAAACGCAGGCAAGTCCAAGAAGTACGGCCGCAATACCATCAGCGGCATGGATGAGCCAGGCATCGAGACGGGAACGCCCCGTGAGTACCTGCAGCGATTGGTGCCGAACAAACCTACCAAAGAGGGAGGTCGTCAAAATGGCTGAAGAAAGGTTGGAATTCGACTACCGAGAGAAGTTCCAGGGGATCAAATTCCGAGACATGCAGGACCTAACCAACAAAGTGGATAGGTACACCTCCCTGCCTGAAAGAGGAGATGCAGAAGAAAACGGCCACAAAAGGGACTTATTACAAGAATCCCGTCGTAGGTTACGCCGAGGCAGGCAGGCCATGTGGAGGCCGAGAACGGTGAAATTGAGGTGAGCTCGGCCGAAGTCAACATAGACAAACCATTTTTCTGCAAAGAACTTGTCAAGGCCGACAACAGCCGAACGTAGATTCCCTATGCCAAGTTTGAGGCTCGAGAAACAAAGGCCTACACCTTTGATTTAACAAGGGCCGAGGGTATTTTCGATTTATTATTGACCAAAAAGAAGGTCAAATTATCTTTCGGTCATAAAATTTCAAAGGCTGAGGAGCTCAAAGGGAAGACTTTTTGCAATAACCACAGCTCTTGATCGACCTGGGTGCACGGGTTCCCAGTGTCCCATACAGCCAAGAGGAAGAGGTCGCCTCAAGGCAAACCAAAACTTTCAAACCACCGGCGGTGCAAGATGATCACTGGTACCACGCACGGCCTGGGGGAAGGGCCGAGCTGTTGACAAAAACCCAGCTGAGAAGGATGCAGAGGCAAGCTTAGGTCAAAGGCTTTAAACGCCAGAAAGAGAATGACGGCTGGAGACGAGCAACCATCCGTACCAGCCGACCCCTCTACGACAAAAGGGGTCAGCACCAAGGCTCCAAAGGCATGGCGTCCTCGGCAAGATAGAGACGCCCATCAAGCAGCGGCCGTTTCTAAAAAGCCGAAGGCGGTGACTCTTGGAGTTTCATAAAAATTGCTCGGCTATTGACTTATACGGCATGGTGCTTGAGAACTAGACCTGGCAAACGGGTTGTATTAACGGGTTTCGGGTCGTGTTCATGTCAACCCGTTAAGTTAATGGGTTAACACGACACAACCCGTTAAGTTAACAGGTGACAAATACTAGACCCAAACACGACCCGTTACAATTCGCGAATATCCAACACGACCCGTTAACCCGTTAAGAATAAACCAGAAAAAAAAAAAAACAATAACAATCACAGCTTCTCTACCAACATGCCTTCTCTCTTTTTTCCCCCAAACCCCAACCCTAACTTTTCTTCCCTCTTTCCCTCTTCATTTCAATCTTCGCACCCCAAAACAGTATATATCTCTCTCATAGATATCTTAAAAACTCAACAACTACATAAATTGAGGAAGAAAGAAAATTCAAAATTAAGTGAGAGAACCCAAACCAACAAAACTCTAGAATCAATCACCCTTGTGGACCAACCAAGATACCTCCTCCTTGATCCCTAGTGGCTAGGTTGGCGAAGTCTATTGAGTGGAGAGAAGAATAGCAGAAGAGAATCATGACAAAAGGATAGCAGAAGAGAAGAACGAGAGGAAGAAGAAAAGGAAAATGGCAAAGAAGAAAAAGACAAAAAGGAAAGAAGAAAAAGACACAGAAAGAAAAAAGAAAAAGGGGAAGAAGAAAAGAAAAAACTAATATTTTGCAAAATTACCAAATTAACCTCCTTAACGGGTGGCTAACGGGTTAACTCGTTTTCGACCCGACATGACCCGTTATCTTAAGGTGGCTAACGGGTTCACCCGTTTTCAACCCGACCCAATAAACCCAACCCAAATACTGATAATTTCGTGCGAATTCGTGTCGTGTTAACGGGTCGTGTGCAATATTGCCAGGTCTACCGAGAACCAAGAAATCATGAAGTTGGCCCTTAAGAACGTCAAGGCAAAGGAACTCCTTATTATCAAGAGTTCCGACCCGGCCATTAAAGCCGTATACCAGGCACGCCGTGACGCTAGGGCGAAAGGAATGGCCACCTACCAACCCAACCTAAAGACATTGGAGACGAGACCAAGGCCCCTTTCAACAAGGATGATTTGGGTTACCTTCGACGGTACTTTACCATAAACCCGGTCGACGCCATCTTTGGTTTGACGATCGAGGAGAATGTCCGGGTTGGTCGGTTGACCCGGAGCCAGACGGATCCTTGAAGGAAAGTCCAGGGTTCCAAACACCTCTGCATTCGGAGCCTCCATGAATGAGAGAAATAAACCTGCGGAGCCTATGATTGGCGGCTTCGGTGAGCCTTTTCTTGAGGATGAGACCGAAGACAAACCCGCGTTAGGATCGTCGGATGAAGAATGCAGAAGGACTTTCAGGATGACTGAAGAAAGGGGTTTAGCCAAGGATGGCTACACCGCGAAGAAGAAGTTGGCAAAGGAAGCCTGCGGGGGCTGAGTGAAGTGAATATAAACATGGTCTTGGTTTTACCCGTGGAGTTTTCAACCCCAGGGGGTCAGAGCTGGACAAGTACCTGCACCTGAAGCCATTATACATCTCGGCTCATGTGGAGGGGACACCCGTGTCTAAAGTCTTTGTTAATTGTGGTGCAACGGTCAATATTCTCCCCTATTCCTTGATGGGGGAAGCTGGACAAGTCAAAAGAGGATCTCATCCCTAGCGACGGTCATGAGTAGTTTTGTCGGTGATAAATCTAAAACCATTGGGGTATTACCGTTGAATATCACTATGGCTCGATCACGACGAGAGTCGCAGCCTTCTATGTAGTCGAATCCAGTGTGGACTACAATATATTGCTTGGCCGTGATTAGATTCATCAGTCCGGGTACATACCGTCCTCCCTTTTCCAATTATTGTTCTTTTGGGACGGCCGAAAGTGTCTATACACCTGGCCGACGAAAGGCCGTTCAAAGCCAACGTCGTACAAGCGCGGATTTATGACGATGACGTCGGATGGGTCGTCCCCACAGGCTACGATGCGAGCGGCCGACCAACCAAGACGAGGGCCAAGAAAGTCCTGGAGTTAGGCGCCGAAAATGTTCTAGGCAGGACTTGGCGCGCGAAGTGTTGATCGACCTTACTAGCCTTTAAGTAAATGTCAGACAAAGCAACCAAGGAAGAAGGGGCAGCCGTGGACTTGCTCCTGGAAAAACTGCTGCAGCATTGGGCGGAAGAATCCTTACGGCCAAACTCACCGATCAACCTAATTGAGTTCCTCCATGAATCAGATGACGAAGACATTTTGACCATCAGTGACTTGGAAACGGCACCTGCTGAAATGGAAAACGATTACCCTGAGGTCTAGGACCCCTTGTTAGAAATAAATGTAGGTGCAGAGGCCGAACCACGACCTCTTTTTGTAAGCCAACTTTTAAATTCGGAGTTAAAGACCGAGATTATCGGCCTGCTCCATGAATATAAAGACTGTTTTTGCCTGGGATTATCATGAGATGCCTGGATTGCCAAGGAGTTTGGTCGAGCATGAGTTAAAAATTAAGGAGGGTTTTAAACCTTTCTAACAACCGCTGAGGTGATTCTCGACCGACGCACAACTTAAAGTTAAGGAACAAATTGAACGGCTCCTTAAGGCCGACTTTATACGCACAGCTCGGTACATCAAATGGTTGGCTAACATCATATCTGTTTTAAAGAAGATTGGGGCATTGAGGGTTTGCACCGATTACAAAAACTTGAACCTTGCAACTCCTAAAGACTAATATCCCATGCCTATGGCCGATCGCCTGGTTGATGGAGCCACGAAGCACGAGCTTCGTTCCTTCATGGATGGCCATGCTGGTTAGAACCAGATCTTCATTGCTGAGGATGACATCCACAAAACGGCTTTCAGATGTCCGAGAGCTATCAAAACCCACGAATGGGTGGTCATGCCCTTCGGCCTAAAGAACGCCGAAGCAACATACCAACGGTCTATGAACCTTATCTTTCACGACCTTATTGGCCGAACCGTTGAAGTTTATATCGACGACGTGGTCGTCAAATCCACCTCCAAGGCTGACCACATGGGACATCTTCGTCAAGCCTTCAACCGAATGAGAGCGCAAGACCTGAAGATAAACCCTAAGAAATGCACTTTCGGTGTCACGGCTGGAAACTTCCTCGGTTTTTTGGTCCATTAATGAGGGATTGAGGTGGATAAGAATAAAGCCAAGGCCATCATGGCGGCACCCTCACCAAGAACCAAGAAGGAGCTCCAGTCCTTCCTCGGCAAAGTCAACTTTTTGAGACGTTTCATATCCAACTTGGCGGGAAAAATCCGGCCGTTGACCCCCTTGCTCAAATTAAAAGACGTGGAGTGGTTCATATGGGGGGCCGAGCATCAGCGGGTCTTCCGACAAAATCAAAAGATATTTGTCCCAACCACCGGTCCTTATGCCACCAAAGAGAGGGAAACCTCTAGGCTCTACATTTTGGCCTGTGAGGGCTCTATCGGTTGTTTACTTGCACAAAACAATGATTCCGAATGTGAGTAGGCCGTGCACTACCTCAGCCGCACTCTGAATGCAGTTGAATTCAAATATTCGACTATCAAAAAGTTGTGCTTAGAACTTTATTTCGCGGCTACCAAATTGCGTCATTATATGCTTCCTTTGGTTGTTCAGATCATCTCCAAGACTAATCTCATCAAATACATGCTCACCAGGCCAATCATACGCGGTCGAATTGGAAAATGGACGATGGCATTGTCAGAGTTCACCTTCCAGGACGTGGCTCAGAAGTCGGTCAAGGGTCAGGCTTTGGCCCATTTTTTGGCTCATCACCCGACTTAAGGAAAGGAGGAGGAGATGGAAGTCGAGATCGGCATGGCCCACGTGGAAAAGAACTACTGGACCATGTACTTCGACGGCTCAAGTACCGAGACCATATCTAGGGCCGCCCAGTCGTGATCGAATCCCTCAGGGGCAAAGGTGGCAGTTTGTGTTCCAGCTTCATTTCAAATGCAGTTTGAGTATGAGGCACTCATCATCGGCCTTGAAATTCTGAAGGAAATGAAGGAGACTCGCGTTTTGGTCTATGGCGATTCTCAACTCGTGATCAACCAGCTCGACTGGAGAATATCAATGCATGAGCGAGAATCTAACTACGTATTACGTGATGGCCCTTGTTGTGAATTTTAGACAACCTGAAAAATTGAGATTATAAAGATTAGTCTAAACACAAAGTATACTCGCAAGTGCACAAGGTCAATCGTAATATAGCATGGCAAATACGAGGTCATTCCCACGAGGATTGAGTTCAACTTCCAATTAGTCTAACCTAATTTCCTTCACAAAATACTTTAACTACTCTAATTATATAATCAAGAAATTAAACACGTAGCATACTCACGTAAACACAAAAGGGGTTTTTGAAAGAATGATTTAATTAACAATGAAATTAAAAGACAAAATAAATAGAAAGTTACGAAACACGAGGATGAGAAATTCAAATTGATAAAGTACTAGGACAATGAATTCACCACTAGTAATCCGATCTAGCCTCTTATTCACCTACCTATTTACTAACCATTTGATGTCGCCGCTTAGTTTTCCTTTTTCATGAATTACCTATGGTATTTAGGCTAACTCGTATATTCCTACATGCAATTCGCCTATGATATTTAGGTCAAATATCAACACATAGAAACTCATTAAGATCAGTGAAAACCTTGAACAAGCATGTAAACCCTAGGAGTATGGTATTTACCCTAGACGAATTACAAATCATAATCACAAGAAGCAAGCCTCAAATCAAGTATGGTATTTACTCTAATTTGCATCTGATTACTCAATTAAAAGTCTAGATGGTGATCAAGCATCAAGATAATCAACCAAGTTATTAAGCACAGTGATTAAGAATCCAACATCAAACGGAAATCAATAGATAGGTAAAATAAGAAAACTAGATTATCATACTAGGGCTACATCATGCCCTAGCAAAAGAAAATTAGTTACTCATAAACTTAGAATTCGACATAAACCAAAAACATTAGGAAAAACAATCAAACTTAGCCAATTCCGGTACTCTTTCGACGTCTCCAATTTCTCCTAGTCTTCGCGTCACTAAGGAGTTGTTTCTCATGCTTAAATAAGACACCCCACATCTATTCTTACCCTAGCTGGGCTTTTACAGCAGCCCAACAACAAAGAAAAACCTAATGAAAACATAAATCCAAAATGGGTAAGTACTTGACTCCTCTTTCTACTTGGACTGGGATAACATGTCAGTTACTTTGCTTGCACGTTTGGGGCTGTTCCTCCTCCAAGAAAAATCGGGAAAAATATGTAAATTGTAGATTGTTGTCTTATCTTTCCATCCATATATCACACGCCTTGAGGAAAAATCAGGAAAGTCTTCAAATGGTCATTCTTCCACAGCAGCACAGTTTTGACGGATTGCATCTTATGCTGACTTAACTTCAAAGACTGCTCTCATTGGCTGCTCCGAAAATTCTAGAAAAATTCCACAATCATCTTCAAGATCTTAGCTTTCATCTCCAATTGGTCTTGTACTAAAACTAAACCAAAAAGTCATATTTTCGTTGAAAACAAATTACTTGCTCTGAAAACTGAAAATTGAGAAAATAAAGTAATAAGTCCTTTTTAAACTAAATTCTCCTACAAAAACTAAGTATATAGAGTACATAAATATGTAATTTTATGGACTCATCAACCCTCAACACGGCCGATGAGTTTTCTAGAATTTCTTTCGTCGATGTGCTGCGTGCCGAAAACCATGAGGCCAACGAGATGGCCCAGGTGGCGTCGGGTGTGAACATTCCTGACAGCGACCACGACCGCGTAATAAAAATTGAGAGGCGCACCCTATCGGCTTTGGCCGAATGAGGAATGACGGCGCAAGTGTCTTCGGCCGAAATCACCAACGAAGTCAAAATGACCAAAGCAGACTAGCGATACCCTATTGTCAAGTATCTGCGTGACCCCCCGACAACCATGACGAGCTATATCGAAAGGGATCAAATGGCCTATTGCTCCTATGTCCTAGTACCGAGGACATTCAAGTAATCATGACCGAGTCTCATGAAGGGATTTGTAGCACTCATCAGTCCGGCATCAAGATGAGATGGTTGGTTCGAAGGCACAGTTACTATTGGCCGACTATTTTAAAAGATTGTATAGAATATGCAAGAAGGTGCATTAAGTGTGAACTCTACGGCCCCATACAAAGGGTACCGGCCGAAGCATTCCACCTAATTACCAAACCGTGGCCATTCAGAGGGTGGGCCGTGGATATTGGAAAAATTTATCCAGCTTGCGTCCAACCAGCATGCATGGATTCTGGTGGCAACCGACTATTTTACTAAGTGGGTCGAGGCGGAGTCCTATCGTTCAATCTCAAGTACGCAGGTAGTCAAATTCTTTAAAAACCACATTGTCCACAGAATCAGCATTCCTGAGACTATCAAGGCCGATAACGGCCCGGTTTTCGCTTCCACCGAAACCTAGGAGTACGCCGAGAGGATGGGAATCAAATTGGTTCATTCGACACCTTATTACCCCCAATCCAACGGACAGGCCAAGGCAAGTAATAAGGTGATCAAGGGCATCCTTGAAAAAATGATTAAAGAAAACCCTAGAACTTGGCATGACTGCTGCCTAAAACACTTTGGGCTTACCGAACCTCAAAATGCTTGGCTACCAGCATGTCTCCATACACCTTAACCTATGGTCATGATGCTATCATACCAATGGAACTAAAGATTCAGTCACTTCGCGTTACCAAATGGCCCAGATAAGATGAAAAGATTTACGCCAAGCCATGACTCAGGAGTTGGAAGATTTAGAACGTCGAGGCTTGACGCTTACAATCTGATGCAAGCTCAAAAGCAAATCGCGGTAAGGGCCTATAACAAAAGGGTTAAGCAAAAGACTTTTTCTAAGGGCGACCTTGTGTGGCGCACAAGTTTCGCCGAATTGGGAAGATAGGGACGGAGAGCGACATAACTTACCTATTAACGGCCAATACTTGAAAAAATAAGTTCCATCATTATGGGAAACAACTAAGATTGAGGTGTGAAATGGTGGGTTGTCAAGGCAAATAAAAGAAAAGCGGGAAAAGGAAAGGCGTACGCACAAATATTCAGAAACAAAGATATTTACGTCATTTGATTGTGAAATGGTGGGTTATCAAGGAACGGCCAATAAGGGCCGAATTGAAACTATAAAATATTACATATAAGGCATCTGTATACAAGCACTTAGATCCCTCGCTGAACATCCCCCAGACCAAGCAGGTGATCCTTCTCCAGGCGATGTCCCCACTGTCCATGTTCGCCACCCACCTTACCCAGATAAGCTTCTTCTCGGCCAGCACTTTTCGTGTCTCAGCTGCCGTCCTCAGGAGCTGCTTAGTCGAGGATTTCAATTTCGTGTCGGCCGCAACCATATGATCTCGGCGCTCGAGGATGAGTGCGCGACGGGCCTGGAGCTCAGGAATTTGAGCCTTGACCTGCGCAAGCTCTTCATTTTCTCTATGAACGATAAGATCGTTTTCCTTCAGTTGAGCCATAGCAGCCTGGGTCTGTTGCTTAGAGAATGACCGAGTGAGGCACACGCGGAATTGTGACCTTGTCCTCTCGGCCAAATTGTAGAAAAACTTAAAGCAGAAGGCCGTGGTGTTGGGTTTTCTAGGGGTCGAGCAAATGCGTTGGCCAGCGACTCGGTGTAAAGGATTGTTGCGCTCCCCCTCAGCTCTGGGAAATAGGCCTGGAGCCAGAACTAGAAGGCCCAAAGCGAACCATCGTGCTTCGGCTTCATCCCATTGGTGACAACGTCGAGAAGCGTCCTGTAGATATGGCCAAAGAGAAATTGACCGAGCACGAGGTAATCGCCCAAGTAGGCGAACTCCAAAGTCACCTTGTTTGCCTGCGTGCAAAACACAAACTTGTAGAGCCAATATAGCAAGAAAGCTACATGCTCAACCTCGCCGAGGGGGGTGATGGAGTCGTCATCAACGCTATCCTCCACGCCGAAATTATTTTAGAAGCTGGAGTAGTTGAGCATGTTCTTCACCTTGCTCCCAGCAAGCTTGGCAACTAAGGGCCATGCGGCCTTGAAACTCCCCTTGGCCTCAGGAGCAACCAGTGCGGCATTCACCTCCACGCCGAGAAGAGAGAGGCCGAGACAGAGCGGCTATGTCAAGAACGGTCTGCGTCATCATGCCGAACCGGAGGTTCATGGTATTTGTAGCCGAAGACCAAAAACTTAGAGCCGCAACCAAAAGCGGCCGATCCATAATAATTGGCCGATCAAACAGCTTTATTAAGTGATGGATCCCTTGATCCTTCCACTGTTGGCCGAAGAAATGCTCCATCCTCGATAACCACTTCTCCCAGTTCTGTGGCCGAGGTTGGCCATTGCTGCTGCGGCTGAGTGGCATTCCAATCCTGGTAGTCTCCCTTGTCAAAAGCTGAGAGATCTACCAGGTTGTATTTTAGGTGAATTGGCAGTCTCTTTGGCATGCCACCCTCCAGAGAAGGGTCGAGGAGGCAGCACTCGCTCCCAACACCGTCCTCAAACCAAGGAACAATGATGTTGGACTGAACCGAACCTTGAACTTCTCAGAGATGTCCTCAAATTCGGTCTGAAAGATCTGGGACCTAGCCTCAACAGACGATGAAGTGCTGGAAGCCATTTGAACCAGTTGAAGTTGGGGGTTTGAAGGAAAAAGTTTGAAAAAAATGATGAACACGAAGAACACCGAGAAACCAAAAACCCAGAAATCGGCTAAGAACTCGTAACGCTTTTGGAACGAGAGTAATGGGAGTGACCAGAGTCGTTGTTACGACCAAGGAAGTGTTGAACGGAGGAAGAGAAGTGCTGAGATTTGAGTTCAAAGATTTTGGAAATTTGAGAGAGAATTTCTGCAAAGCTTAGGCGTCTGAAAGTTTTGAAAGTGTAAGAAAGAACGAAACGAATGAGCGTGGCTCTCTCGAACAACGTAATGTTCTCTCGAACGACATAAAGGCCTGACGGCATACTCAAACGCATGATGACGTGTCGAAGCCCTAGAGTTCGTCGTTTCAATTGATGAGACGAAACGACGGCTCGCGCGAATTCGAGGCAATGATAACCTAAACAACTGACTCGCATATTAAAGGTACCAACTATCAGGAGTCACGTCGAAGTGGTGAGAAAGGTTCATTCTCTTGAATCCATTCGGCCGTACTCATATCGTAACCGAAGAATCTGGGAATGTGGGGGCAATGTTTGTGCCTAGAAATCTCGGCCTATGAAGCCAACTCAAGGAACTACCTCTCGGCAAAGGCACCCACCTAAAAGAAGAAAGGGCCATCAACTCGTACGATAAGGATGGGCCATGAAGGCAAAACCATCACGGCCACGGCCACGGTGAGCATAAACGAAGAAACTGATAAACTCTCAAATACACGGCCAAAGTAGAAAGGTCAAGTCGCTTCGCTATGTGGCATCGAGGCCTAACACTTCATTTAATGAAGTAATGCCCTTGACTACAGTTGAGGCCCCACGATCCGTGTGAGAATGCACAAGAGAAGAAGGGAAGTGATTGAAGTCAGGATATGGCGAGTAAAATCAGGGTGATTAGGTACGAAAATCTTACGACTTGTAAGACTGAGTCACCAACCACCAGACCAGAGCATTAAATGCTCCTCCAAGGCCCAAGATGCAGAACCCACGATCAGGGCGGCGGCTGGGATTTATGGGGGTCACACCACCATACTTCACGTTCCCACATGTCGACTCGACTACCAACTCTCTGATCAGCCTCATCATGCGGATTTTCAGCCTTGCTTGTCTTCTCAGGACCTCTCCTATAAATACTAGGCTCCAACTACATTTAAGGGGTTCAACACCAAACACAAGCCTCCAACGGAGCAGATATATTTTCTTGCCATTTACCTTCTGTCCATTTATATTCCTGTAATGCATTTTCAGTATCTTTACTTGCTTTCTTAGGAGTAGTGACAACTTGTAGGAAAATCTATTTATCAATATATCATACGACCCTTGGTTTTCAAGGCGCCGGAGCACCATCCTTGTTATTTTTTCCATTCATCCCACATATCATACGACTGTTGCACTCCGGAGTGCGCGGAGCACCACCTAAAAATCCAGCACTAACAACCACCATTAACGGCCTTGTAGCTTAGGCAGTGAACCCGACGGCCGAGATCAGTTCCTCTCTCGGCCACAATTGCTTTGATCAGAAGTTAAACTCAAACAAGCGCGCAACTGATCTACCCAACCACCCTCACCATCCTCGAATGCATGGTAGACCGTGCTAGCACGCCCACGCACGAACGCACCACACCAAAGAAGGACGACCCGTGTTGACGCAGATCCCCTCGGCCTGAGGCACCAGGCCGTAAGATTTGCGAAGATCAACAGCCCTCACCTTGGTAATTTCAGCCAGACGTCTTCGACCCTACTTCTAGACCCACATAATTCATACCCTTACTAATCAACCCATGTGACAGGTGTTGCAAAAGCCAGAGACATCTAGCAGACTGATTAAATGGGCCATCGAGCTCGGGGAGTTTGATATTCAGGATAAGCGGCGACTGACCACCATGGGGCAGGCTATTGCTGATTTTATCTCCAAATTTACGAAACCCCAACCTTTGGCCACTCACATGTTCATCGCCGAACCTACTCCTCCATCAACCCTCATCCACCTTGCCAATGTAGTCAACTTCGACCTCAACCAGCCCTTATGGATACTCCATGTCGATGAGGGTTGTGGGGCAGGCTTAGCCCTCACTTCCCCAAACATGGTCATCCTGGACTACGCCCTCCACTTTAAATTCCAAGCCTCCAACAACGTGGCAGAATACGAAGCATTTTTAGCTGGCCTTTGGCTCCCCAAGGAGATGGGCGCTAAACAAATTCAACTATTCAGCAACTCCCAACTCGTCGTCCATCGGTTCAAATCCCACGATCGAAAAACAGCCATGCTTGATGCTTTGGCAAGGTTAGCTTCGATACTAGAACAAGGCATCTACCGCAATATCCATATGGAGTTCCTAGAAAATCCTAGTACCCACACACTAGTCATCTGTACCATTGACCATAACCCCACATGGACGGATCCCATAATCCAGTTCCTACAACGCCAAACGTTGCCTACCGATCCTACTAAGGCACGACATGTTCACTCCTATCCGCCATATACTTGATCATTAATGGTGCTTTATACAAACGTGGCTTTAGTCTACCGTACCTTCGGTGTCTTGACTTCAGAAGAAGGCAACTATGTCATTTGGGAGATCCATGAAGTCATCTGTGGAAACCCTTCAAGAGCTCAATCCATCGCCCACAACGTTATTCAGCAAGGCTATTTTTGGCCATCACTCCACACTGATGCCCAAACCTTCACCTAGAAATGTGACAAATGTCAGAGGTTTGCCAACATCCCAAAGATCCCAGCCGAATCATTAACACCAATGGTAAGCACATGGCCATTCACCCAATGGGGACTAGACCTCATTGGACCCATGTGAGAGGGAAAGTGCCAGGTGAACTACGCGGTAGTAGCTGTGGACTATTTTACCAAATAGGCTGAAGTAGAAGCCCTTGCTACCATCACCGCAACCCGCATTGAGACATTCGTCTGGCAGAATATCGTATGTCGCTTCGGCATACCCCAGGCAATTGTTATGGACAACGGTACTCAATTTGACAACGCAAAATTCAAGCAATTTTGATCCAACCTCAAGATCCGTGTTTGTTTTGCCTCTCCAACTCACCTCCAATCCGACTGAAGACCAAACTTGACAAGGCCAAGGGGTGCTGGCCATAACTACTCCTAGAGGTCCTATGGTCCTATCGCACCACCTTTCGTATCTCCATGGGCGTCACACCATTTTCCCTTTCCTTTGGAGATTGGGTAGCCCTCTTACCAGACCTTTGCATATGATGCTGAAACAAATGACGAGCAGTTAGCCTTAAACCTCGACCTCATTGATGAGCTTGGTGACCAGGCAAACATGAATAACTTTGCCTACAAGCAGCGTGTCACCAAGTACTACGACTCCGAGTGAAACCTCATGCCTTCAAAACTAGAGATTGGGAAATGCGCAAGGTTTCCTTGGCCACCAAAAACTCAGCCGAAGGTACCTTGGGACCAACATGGGAAGGTCCCTATGAAGTTATCAAGGTCTCCTGCCCAGGTACTTACGAGCTTCACAATCCCAATAGCAAACCTCTGCCTCATCCACGGACTTTTTGCTTTCTTAGGCCTTCGGTACTCATGTCTTAAGCCTTCACTTAGGCATTTTATGTACTTATTTCCTTTCGGCACTTACCCAATAAAACACCTGACCCTGGCTTATTTCTATTCATTTTATGGTACCAATAAGGATTTTTTTTTTTTTTTTAAAAGACTATTTACAAAAAAACATATGCTATCATAGCAATAACCCTGTCTTATGGCAGGCCAATATCCATACAAAAATAAGAGCACCATCGGCACTCTACTAAACTGTTCGAAACAAAGACTAAATTATAGAAACACCAAAAACACACAAGCCCTTAGACATCAGCACCCACGTCTGGCATCTCTTCAGTTGTTGGCACGAGCTGCCGCCAACTCCTCCAACTTTATCTGCTTAGCCTCGGCTCGAGCCTCCTCTGCAACCTCTTGCCTCTGTGACCTTCAACTCCCTCTCCAGCCTCCCGACCTTCAGCTGCAGCGCATTCTTCTCCAAAATCGTAGCCTAAGCTTCGACATTGGCGGCCTCCGCAGCCTCTCCGACTCGACGTCTCGGTAGTGCCACCTCCTTATCTGCCCTAGCTAGAGTCAAATACATATCTCCAAAGGCCTGCAGACAAACAACATCATTATCAGATATAGTTGGTTTTAAAAAACAAAAAGTTCACTAAGATACTAAAATACTCTCGTTGGCAGCGGAGAGGACTGTATTCTACACTTGATTAGAGAAGTCTGTGGCCTTAGTTTGCGCCAGCTCCCCTGTATCCAAGGGGCACTTCCTAATAATGCTTTCTTAGGAAAAAGCTCATCCATACCGAGTGGGACCTTCGACGAAGGTTCCAGGTGTTGCGTAGATTTCAGCTGCACCAAATTGGATTCAGCTGCATCCTCAACTTGTGATACTCGCAAGTGCACGAGCCGTTGGTAGTTTAGCATATGTAAGTGCGAGGTCGATTCCACAGGGATTGGTGATTGAATGATCCAACTCAATTTTCCTACACAAAACAAAAATGAAAACAAAAGAAACAAAACAAGAAGAAAGAATGTACATTACAAGAAAAATAAATTACAACTAAGAAAACATTAAGGAAACTAAGAGAACTTTGAGGAAGAAAGAAAGTGTTTGAGAACTTTGAGAAGGGAGAAGAAAGTGTTTGAGAAGTGTTTGGGAGATTTAGAGAATGGGGAAGAAAGTATTTGAGAACTTGGAGAAGAGAAAGGTGTTTGGAAGCTTGAGGATTTTGGAAGAGAAAGGAAAGTGTTTGGGAACTTGAGAATTTTGTGAACTTGGAGAGATGTGTTTGAGAAATGGGGAATTTGGAAGAGAGTGTTTGAGAACTTTAGAGATTTTGATGAAGGAAATGGGAGAAGTGTTTGGGAAGTGTTTGGAGAAGAGAGTGTTTGAAGAATTTAGAAGAAGAGAAAAGAAAAGTATTTGAGATTTAATACAAAGAAAATTTAGTAGAATGATCTTATTACAACAATTGAGAACTACAAAGGGAAACTAAGAGAATTTGAGGGAGAGAAGGGAAGGGAGCTCTAGAGAAGTGTTTGAGAGCTCCCCCCCTTGGGGGTGTGATTACAAGCTTAGAGAACTTCCCTATTTATAGGCCTAGGGGAAGTGAAAATCTGAATTATACAATAGGTTTACCTACCACACTCACTTCACCAACTTACAACACTTAATTCACCTAACACACTATTACATTTGAAAACAATTCCTCTTGTCTTTAAGGCTTAGTGTTGCAACTCCCACTTCATCATCTTTTGGCACATTTGCTGCTGCAAAATTCCACTCAATTAATAGGTATTGAATATGCTTCACCAAACTTTCTCACAATCAACAACACATCATCATGCATATGTCATGCATGACAATGCATTGCAGCCAGCTTGTGGGCTCGTTTTGGGCTTGTGGCTCCATCCTGAAAAATCTGGAAAAATATGGATCTTGAAGCTCTTTCTCTTATCTTTCCAAGCATATGCAGCCCAACTCAAGGAAAAATCGGGAAGGCCTTCAAATGTGATTTTTGGCCCAGTAACGCAGATGCTGCCGAATTTGACCTTAGGTTGCCAAAACATGTATAACTTTCTCTAGAAGACTCGGAATCATGAACCGTAAAATTCTACAGAAAATAGACTTCCGTAGCTTTCCAATGATGTATGGCTCATTATCTGGTTCTTCTTGAGCAAGTACAGTCCAATCCGTGAAGTTGACTGATCTGCAGACACCGTTTTGAGCTAATTTGTCTCCAAAATGCAATTAGTGAGTCCTAAGCTTATAACACTGAAACATACACAAAAGAAGTTAAAAGCACAAGTTTAACTCAAAACATAACTAAATCATAAGTTAGAAGGGTACAAAATGATATATAAATATGCACCGATCAAATACCCTCAAACCTAGATTTTGCTAGTCCTCGAGCAAAACAAACGGAAAACAAAGATAAAAATAAAACAAGAAGTTAACAAGACCACTTTCGTAGGTAACTCGATTGCATTTAGCGTATGCAACAAGCCTTTAAACCTCTAGGCATCCCTAGTAGGAGGAGTTGTGTCTCCTGAGGGTTTAACAATTACGAATACCCACAAACGTTTTACTTACTCTACAAAACAAAGAGGTTAGAAAACTTATTAAATTTTGTTAGTCCTTAAGCAAAATAACAAAAACAAAAATAAAAGCAAAATCAAAAATAAAAATAAAAACAAAACACAAAAAATAAGACTCAAAACAATCTTCCCGAACATTTTCTGAAGAAAAATGACTCATGCACATGACTTAAACGTTTTAACAATAAAAGCTATATTTTAGACATTATTCACAAGGTGGCAAACTTCAAAACACAACATGCTCAAAGTGTGGTAGTGTGATAGCCAAATGCAACAAATTTCCCAATATTAGTTTTCACACAATTTCAAAAATCATACAAAGCACAAGTTCAACTTCAAATCTCACCAAAGTTGTCCTCTCACAAATGAATCACTCGGAAGAGGGTTATAATGCAACACTCAGTTATAAACATGAGATTAGAGTTAAACCAAAAAGGACTTAACTCGAAATAGAAAGATGAAGAATTTGCATTAATATGATCTCAAGAAGGATGCCAAACATTTAAAAGTAGAAAAATGTATGCAATTCAACCACATGACTTTTAAGATCAATTTAGGTCTTTAACATAGGTTGTAATGGGGCCAAAGGTGTAAGGTGAGTAAGAAATGAAGGGTATGGATAAAACAAAGTCCAAGGAACTCAAAATATAAGAGCATAAAACAATTGTTTACAAGACTTCGAATCATCACAATGAGAATTTATTTTTACATGATCAAAACTCCTTATACCTTCATTTACAATGATTCACTCCTTTATTGAACAACCACCAATTTATTTTGAAGGCCCAAAAATGAATTTTTAGTCAACCACCACTTAATCACAACTTTACTCTTTTCTTTCACCAATTGTGTGAATATATATTTTTTTGAAATGTAACACCTCTTCCCAAACCGAGTATGAAAAACACATCCCAATTGAAGCTCATGAGTTCCTTAGAAAGGTAAATATTTGTTTTTCAGGCTAAGGCGAGGAAATATAATTGGTAAATGAAAGAAAAGGTTTACATGTAGGCTCAAAATGGTTAACAATGGAAAATCATGCTTAAGCATGCATAAGGTTAGCTTGAAAGGCACAAACGATCCAAAGGTAGCCTTAATATCATTTCTTAAATGTCATGGAATCAAATTGCATAAGAATGAATGACTTTTAAGTGTTCAACCAAATCAATGAATAATGAGATCAAACAACAACTTAGATGACAAGAAATTAAGAGTATGTGTATAACACTCAAGAAATGAAGTACAAGGCTCAAAAGCTCACTTTATATGGTTGGTTATATAAGTCTAATTTATGCTTCATACAATTCTTTAGATCATGCAAATCCTTCAATTGGAAAATTATGAAACAAATGGCAAGTGTAAAGAAGGTTTCAAGCATATCATGCTAGAACAATGCCAAATTTTATTTATTTATTTTCAATTTATTTACTTTTTTTTTTAATAAAATAATTAATAAAATGAAATGAAATCCAATTTTCATTTAAGTCATGCAACATTTATCACAATCTCATCATATGTGTTCGGAAAGTGACTCAAAAACAAAACAAAATAAAACATGACTCAAAATTTAAAAGAACACAAGCAATTTTTTTTTTTTTTTTTTTTAAGACAAACCAAATTTACTTGCTAAACTCCAATACCCCCAAACCTAGAAATGAACATTGTCCTCAATGTTTAAAAATTAGCCACAAACAATGTCATAACAAGAAATGAAAGGTACTAAAGTAAATAAAAAACACACAAGAATTAAAATACACAAATAAAATACAATAATTACAAAAATAAAAATTACAAAACAAACGAACGAACGAAAAAAAATGAAACAGTAAACCCTAATCACACAATTCTGAAACCCAAAAAAAAATTTGAAGCCCAAAGCCCACAATTAAATTAACCCATCTTGAAACCCAAACAACAGTGAAAACCCGAAGCCCACAATGAAGTCCGAAGCCCACATGTTCAATTGATTTTTATTTTTATTTTATTATTATTATTATTATTTTAAAAGAACATGGGTCATGATGTCTCGGTTCAGTGTAAGGGACCAACTGAGAGGGGCGAGACACGTGTCGACGCATAGAGGCGCCGCAGACTCTACAAGCACAAATTACGGGTTATGGAAATGCGCGAAGATGACTTTGCTGAACGCGTCCGTTCAGAAAAAGACACGTCGTGATAAATTAATTAGGTATGGTTGGAAAGCGAGAAGGTTGTGGGACTCAAGGGATCCTGGAGATTCAGAAAACGCTAGACACTGTAATGGCTAGGGTTTAGCAAACTAAGTCTATAAGATGGAAAAAGAAGAGATGAAAAAACACAAACTCAGAAACACAAAAGAGAATAGAAGGAAAGAAGAAAAGCGAGTGAGAAATCAAATGGCCTCTAACTACCCATTTTCGTTGGATCTCAACCTAGCTCCACCGACTCAAACATGGGGCCAAGCAGCGGCACCAGTATGGGTACCCTACTTTGCCTTCGCAAGGGGGCCTGTGACTGTCAATGACTCAATACTCCTGGACAACGATGTTGCCATTGGAGTTGGCAGAAATTTAGTAACTCCTAAAGATATACGTGTGTTCGGAACAAGGGATGACAACCGGGTCACGAGTGATGCCCTGGCACTAAGCGTGCAGAGTACAGCATGTGTTGCAAGTTTGGGTCATCGCCTACTTGCGAAGTCCCATGAGGTAGAGATTCTGAAAGGTCAGTTGCGGCGGAGCGAAGTATGGTTGAAGAGTGTCAGACTGCTATAAAAAGCTTGAAAAGGGAGAGGGCAAGGATAGTGGAGGTGAATCGACACCAGCTAGAAGTATTGCGGGACGAGAATAAAAGCCTAACAAAGATGGTAGAGTTGTATTCTCGTGACATGAGAAAGCAGCTGGAGGACCTAGACCGACCGGGTAAACGCAAGCAAGCAGATCGCGAGAGTAGTTATGCTCAAGCTAAGATTGCAATCTTTGGGAGCTCAAGTGGTGAGCCCCAGGAGGCTGTGCGTGAAGCCCCGGAAGAGGATAGCCAGAGGGCCAAACTCAAAGCTCCTATGGTCGAGACACCTAGCGCGCTGAAGAAATGATTTCTACTGTTTTTTATTTTTTTGGTTGTTTTTGTTTTTGTTATTTTTGTTTCAGAAATAAAAGAGTAAAGTTGCAGAAGGAAAAAGAAAGAGAAAAAGAAAACACACTTCCCAACTAAAATAAAACAAAGACGACAAACGGAAAAGAAAACACACTTCTCAAACTAAAATAAGACAAAGGTGATAGCCGAAAGGGAAAAACACAAAACCCTAGAAAATGAAAGTAACGGGCAAAAACATAAAACACCCGAAAACACGGAAAGAAAAAAAAAAGTAAAGTAAAGTGAAAGTTAATGTGCTCCCCCTTGAAGCGATTAGGTCGAGCATGCCCGGGAAATCCGAAGTGGTGTTGGCTCTCTCTCATCAGCATATGCCTATTTAAACCTCATCTCTACAAGCGGATGATACCCAGCATTTCTTCCTGCAAACTCAAGGAAAAACATCAAAAAATTCAGAAGCAAAACAAATGGCATCCTCATGCACTCACCTCGATGATCTCAACCTTGAGCTATCCCTTGCACCACCGAATGCCCAGATAAGGGCTCGTCAAAACCCTGTCTTCCCAAACTCCACATATCATCACGGTACGGCCTCAAACTTTGCTGAGGCAATACCGAACCTTTCTGAGGTAATGCCGAACAGAGCAGTGCTCCTGGGTAGCATGATTGGCAGTAAACTCACATCGGCAGATCACCTGCATGTGGCACAGAGGTCCGACAAGGCTGCAGTGGAGGAGTCCCACAATTTAACGGTGCTCCATGCGGTCTCGGCTACCAATTTAGGCATGCGATTGTTGGCGAGAACACGGGAGTGTGCCGCGCTGAGCGAGGAAGTGGCTTCCTTGAAGGCTATGGTGGCGGACCTCCAGAAGCGGCTCTCCTGTGCGAACCAGCATGTGGAAGCACTGCAGAAAAAGAATGAGGACCATGTAGAGCTGCTGCAGATTCTGCAAGTGCGAGACAATAGAGGCATGCCATGAAGATGAAGATGAAGGTGAAAATGATGAAGAAGAAGAAAATGAAGAAGAAGTTGTTATTGTTTTTTTTTTGTTTTTTGTTTTTTAATAATTGTTTTTTTGTTTTTTTTTTGTTTGTAATGCAGAGTTTGAAGTGAAATAAAAGATGTGTTTTAACACTTAGAAACTAACTAACCATACCACGTAAATAAATACATAGACTAACTTAACAAAACAAAAACAAAAGACTCAACAGAAAAGAAAACAAAGAAAAAATAAAAATAAAAAAGAAATAAAAAAAAACTTAATTTAAAAACACACGAATATACAAGCAACTCACGGATGACCAGTTAAGGGCCTCAGAAAAACACAGCCAGGGGATCCGGGAAGGTTGGATGGGTCACAATGGTCCCGCTTAAAACCCAAACTTCTTAGACACCGAAGGTGTCGCCTAAAGAACTCCTAGACACTGTATTGACGGAAGTGCTTACCTGGGGTTACCATAAGTCAGCTCATATGAAAAATCTTTTTGAATTTTTGAATTTTGAATTTTTAGTTTTTAAGATAAGAAAAAAAATTAAGATAAAATGAGACAACAAACCATAAATGAAAATGAACTAAGTACTCTAAACAAACTCAAACAAATGACATAAATTGTTGTACTAAAAGAAACAAACCAAAAAATAAACAGAATTTAAAGAAGAGAAAGGATTGAAATGCTCCCCCTTGAAGCGATTAGGTCGAGTATGGATGCATTTGGAGGTCGCGACTTCTCCCACTGCTCCACACTTCCCATTCTTATGATTGAGGTTGTCATCTCTCTCCATTTTTATTAAGCTATTATAAATTGCTAAAACAAACACACAAACTTGAAATGGAATTAAAAGGGTTAGGAAATAAAAGGAAAATCAACACACATCCAATTTCATGCTTCAAAGCAACAAGCAACAAAGTAAAATAAACTAGTTTATGAAGTTCGTTCTTTCTCAAATATGATTATCCATATGGTGTGTGGTTTTAATCAAGTATTCAGAAAAAGCATTTAGCTATGGTGTTTAGTCTAAACACAAATTCTGAACCCATTAAGAACAAGAAGAACAATAAAGAACCAAGTAGAATTTAAACATGGTGTTTGTCTTCAATATCTACCCATTCATTCACTAATCAGTCCAAGAGTCATATGGTGTTTATGTAAACCTGAACAAGATATTTAATTAAGAGCAAGTGAATGAAACCATAAACTAGAAATAACCAACATGCTACTTGAACCTTTTTCTTTGTGTTGTGTAAGCTGGGACTCAAACCCAGTTCTCTTGCTTGTCAGGCAATTATCCTTGTCAGTTGGACTACAAACACAACTTGTCAATTAACGTCATTAACTTTAAAACATGAAACTGCCTAGTTATATACAAAAAATAAAAATAACAAAAAGTAGGAAAACCAAATAGAATCAAACAATGTTACCGATTCCCCGGCAACGGCGCCAAAAACTTGTTGCGTAGATTTCAGCTGCACCAAATTGGATTCAGCTGCATCCTCAACTTGTGATACTCGCAAGTGCACGAGCCGTTGGTAGTTTAGCATATGTAAGTGCGAGGTCGATTCCACAGGGATTGGTGATTGAATGATCCAACTCAATTTTCCTACACAAAACAAAAATGAAAACAAAAGAAACAAAACAAGAAGAAAGAATGTACATTACAAGAAAAATAAATTACAACTAAGAAAACATTAAGGAAACTAAGAGAACTTTGAGGAAGAAAGAAAGTGTTTGAGAACTTTGAGGAGGGAGAAGAAAGTGTTTGAGAAGTGTTTGGGAGATTTAGAGAATGGGGAAGAAAGTATTTGAGAACTTGGAGAAGAGAAAGGTGTTTGGAAGCTTGAGGATTTTGTGAACTTGGAGAGATGTGTTTGAGAAATGGGGAATTTGGAAGAGAGTGTTTGAGAACTTTAGAGATTTTGATGAAGGAAATGGGAGAAGTGTTTGGGAAGTGTTTGGAGAAGAGAGTGTTTGAAGAATTTAGAAGAAGAGAAAAGAAAAGTATTTGAGATTTAATACAAAGAAAATTTAGTAGAATGATCTTATTACAACAATTGAGAACTACAAAGGGAAACTAAGAGAATTTGAGGGAGAGAAGGGAAGGGAGCTCTAGAGAAGTGTTTGAGAGCTCCCCCCCTTGGGGGTGTGATTACAAGCTTAGAGAACTTCCCTATTTATAGGCCTAGGGGAAGTGAAAATCTGAATTATACAATAGGTTTACCTACCACACTCACTTCACCAACTTACAACACTTAATTCACCTAACACACTATTACATTTGAAAACAATTCCTCTTGTCTTTAAGGCTTAGTGTTGCAACTCCCACTTCATCATCTTTTGGCACATTTGCTGCTGCAAAATTCCACTCAATTAATAGGTATTGAATATGCTTCACCAAACTTTCCCACAATCAACAACACATCATCATGCATATGTCATGCATGACAATGCATTGCAGCCAGCTTGTGGGCTCGTTTTGGGCTTGTGGCTCCATCCTGAAAAATCTGGAAAAATATGGATCTTGAAGCTCTTTCTCTTATCGTTCCAAGCATATGCAGCCCAACTCAAGGAAAAATCGGGAAGGCCTTCAAATGTGATTTTTGGCCCAGTAACGCAGATGCTGCCGAATTTGACCTTAGGTTGCCAAAACATGTATAACTTTCTCTAGAAGACTCGGAATCATGAACCGTAAAATTCTACAGAAAATAGACTTCCGTAGCTTTCCAATGATGTATGGCTCATTATCTGGTTCTTCTTGAGCAAGTACAGTCCAATCCGTGAAGTTAACTGATCTGCAGACACCGTTTTGAGCTAATTTGTCTCCAAAATGCAATTAGTGAGTCCTAAGCTTATAACACTGAAACATACACAAAAGAAGTTAAAAGCACAAGTTTAACTCAAAACATAACTAAATCATAAGTTAGAAGGGTACAAAATGATATATAAATATGCACCGATCAAATACCCCCAAACCTAGATTTTGCTAGTCCTCGAGCAAAACAAACGGAAAACAAAGATAAAAATAAAACAAGAAGTTAACAAGACCACTTTCGTAGGTAACTCGATTGCATTTAGCGTATGCAACAAGCCTTTAAACCTCTAGGCATCCCTAGTAGGAGGAGTTGTGTCTCCTGAGGGTTTAACAGATTATCAATACCCACAAACGTTTTACTGACTCTACAAAACAAAGAGGTTAGAAAACTTATTAAATTTTGTTAGTCCTTAAGCAAAATAACAAAAACAAAAATAAAAGTAAAATCAAAAATAAAAATAAAAACAAAACAAAAATAAGACTCAAAACAATCTTCCCGAACATTTCTGAAGAAAAATGACTCATGCACATGACTTAAACGTTTTAACAATAAAAGCTATATTTTAGACATTATTCACAAGGTGGCAAAGTTCAAAACACAACATGCTCAAAGTGTGGTAGTGTGATAGCCAAATGCAACAAATTTCCCAATATTAGTTTTCACACAATTTCAAAAATCATACAAAGCACAAGTTCAACTTCAAATCTCACCAAAGTTGTCCTCTCACAAATGAATCACTCGGAAGAGGGTTATAATGCAACACTCAGTTATAAACATGATATTAGAGTTAAACCAAAAAGGACTTAACTCGAAATAGAAAGATGAAGAATTTGCATTAATATGATCTCAAGAAGGATGCCAAACATTTAAAAGTAGAAAAATGTATGCAATTCAACCACATGACTTTTAAGATCAATTTAGGTCTTTAACATAGGTTGTAATGGGGCCAAAGGTGTAAGGTGAGTAAGAAATGAAGGGTATGGATAAAACAAAGTCCAAGGAACTCAAAATATAAGAGCATAAAACAATTGTTTACAAGACTTCGAATCATCACAATGAGAATTTATTTTTACATGATCAAAACTCCTTATACCTTCATTTACAATGATTCACTCCTTTATTGAACAACCACCAATTTATTTTGAAGGCCCAAAAATGAATTTTTAGTCAACCACCACTTAATCACAACTTTACTCTTTTCTTTCACCAATTGTGTGAATATATATTTTTTTGAAATGTAACACCTCTTCCCAAACCGAGTATGAAAAACACATCCCAATTGAAGCTCATGAGTTCCTTAGAAAGGTAAATATTTGTTTTTCAGGCTAAGGCGAGGAAATATAATTGGTAAATGAAAGAAAAGGTTTACATGTAGGCTCAAAATGGTTAACAATGGAAAATCATGCTTAAGCATGCATAAGGTTAGCTTGAAAGGCACAAACGATCCAAAGGTAGCCTTAATATCATTTCTTAAATGTCATGGAATCAAATTGCATAAGAATGAATGACTTTTAAGTGTTCAACCAAATCAATGAATAATGAGATCAAACAACAACTTGGATGACAAGAAATTAAGAGTATGTGTATAACACTCAAGAAATGAAGTACAAGGCTCAAAAGCTCACTTTATATGGTTGGTTATATAAGTCTAATTTATGCTTCATACAATTCTTTAGATCATGCAAATCCTTCAATTGGAAAATTATGAAACAAATGGCAAGTGTAAAGAAGGTTTCAAGCATATCATGCTAGAACAATGCCAAATTTTATTTATTTATTTAATTTTTTACTTTTTTTTTTAATAAAATAAAATAAAATGAAATGAAATCCAATTTTCATTTAAGTCATGCAACATTTATCACAATCTCATCATATGTGTTCGGAAAGTGACTCAAAAACAAAACAAAATAAAACATGACTCAAAATTTAAAAAACACAAGCAATTTTTTTTTTTTTTTTTTTTTAAGACAAACCAAATTTACTTGCTAAACTCCAATACCCCCAAACCTAGAAATGAACATTGTCCTCAATGTTTAAAAATTAGCCACAAACAATGTCATAACAAGAAATGAAAGGTACTAAAGTAAATAAAACACACAAGAATTAAAATACACAAATAAAATACAATAATTACAAAAATAAAAATTACAAAACAAACGAACGAACGAAAAAAAAAAATGAAACAGTAAACCCTAATCACACAATTCTGAAACCCAAAAAAAATTTGAAGCCCAAAGCCCACAATTAAATTAACCCATCTTGAAACCCAAACAACAGTGAAAACCCGAAGCCCACAATGAAGTCCGAAGCCCACATGTTCAATTGATTTTTATTTTTATTTTATTATTATTATTATTATTTTAAAAGAACATGGGTCATGATGTCTCGGTTCAGTGTAAGGGACCAACTGACAGGGCGAGACACGTGTCGACGCATAGAGGCGCCGCAGACTCTACAAGCACAAATTACGGGCTATGGAAATGCGCGAAGATGACTTTGCTGAACGCGTCCGTTTAGAAAGAGACACGTCGTGATAAATTAATTAGGTATGGTTGGAAAGCGAGAAGGTTGTGGGACTCAAGGGATCCTGGAGATTCAGAAAATGCTCAGACGCTGTAATGGCTAGGGTTTAGCAAACTAAGTCTATAAGAAGGAAAAAGAAGAGATGAAAAAACACAAACTCAGAAACACAAAAGAGAATAGAAGGAAAGAAGAAAAGCGAGTGAGAAATCAAATGGCCTCTAACTTTCAGCTGCACCAAAATGGATTCAGCTGCATCCTCAACTTGTGATACTCGCAAGTGCACGAGCCGTTCGGTAGTATAGCATATGTAAGTGCGAGGTCGATTCCACAGGGATTGGTGATTGAATGATCTAATTCGGTTTTCCTACACAAAATAGAAATGAAAACAAAAGAAGCAAAAAGGGTTTTGTACAACACTTGAAAACATTGAGAGCTTTTGGAGAGAAAGAGAGAGGTGTTTGAGAGCATGGGGAATTTGGAAAAGAAAGGAAGGTTTTGGGGAAGCTTGAGGATTTTGAAAGGGAATGTGTTTGAGAACTTTGAGAATTTGGAAGAGAGCGGTTGAGAACTTGGAGGATGTTTGTGAACTTGGAGAATTTGAGAACTTAGGGAATTTGGTGAAGGAATGAGAATTGTGTTTGAGGAATTGGAGAATGTTTGGAAGAGAATGTGTTTAAGAAGTGTTTCAAGAACATGGAGACTTTTGAAGAGAATAGAGAAATGTTTGGGAAGTGTTTGAAGATTTAGTAAAAAGAAAATTTGGTAGAATGATCTTATTACAACAATTGAGAACTACAAAGGGAAACTAAGAGAATTTGAGGGAGAGAAGGGAAGGGAGCTCTAGAGAAGTGTTTGAGAGCTCCCCCCCTTGGGGTGTGATTACAAGCTTAGAGAACTTCTCTATTTATAGGCCTAGGGGAAGTGAAAATCTGAATTATACAATAGGTTTACCTACCACACTCACTTCACCAACTTACAACACTTAATTCACCTAACACACTATTGCATTTGAAAACAATTCCTCTTGTCTTTAGGCTTAGTGTTGCAACTCCCACTTCATCATCTTTTGGCTCATTTGGTTGCTGCAAAATTCCACTCAAAAATAGTTATTGAATATGCTTCACCAAACTTTCCCACAATCAACAACACTTCATCATGCATATGTCATGCATGACAATGCATTGCAGCCAGCTTGTGGGCTCGTTTTGGGCTTGTGGATTCATTCTGAAAAATCTGGGAAAATATGGATCTTGAAGCTCTTTGTCTTATCTTTCCAAGCATATGCAGCCCAACTCAAGGAAAAATCGGGAAGGCCTTCAAATGTGATTTTTGGCCCAGTAACGCAGATGCTGCCGAATTTGACCTTAAGTTGCCAAAACATGTATAACTTTCTCTAGAAGACTCGGAATCATGAACCGTAAAATTCTACAGAAAATAGACTTCCGTAGCTTTCCAATGATGTATGGCTCATTATCTGGTTCTTCTTGAGAAAGTACAGTCTAATCCGTGAAGTTGGTTGATCTGCAGACACCATTTTGAGCTAACTTGTCCCCAAAATGCAATTAGTGAGTCTCAATCTTATTATACTGAAACAAACACAAAACTTATTAAAAACACAAGTTTAACTCAAAAACATAACTAAATCATAAGTTAGAAGGGTACAAAATGATATGTAAATATGCACCGATCAAATACCCCCAAACCTAGATTTTGCTAGTCCTCGAGCAAAACAAAAGGAAAACAAAGAAAAAAAACAAATAAGAAGTTAACTAGACCACTTTCGTAGGTAACTCGATTGCATTTAGCGTATGCAACAAGCCTTTAAACCTCTAGGCATCCCTAGTAGGAGGAGTTGTGTCTCCTGAGGGTTTAACAGATACGATACCCACAAACGTATTTCTAACTCTACAAAACAAAATGGTTAGAAAACTTATTAGATTTGTTAGTCCTTAAGCAAAACGAAATAATAATAATAATAATAATAATAATAATAAACAAACAAACACAAAAAAAAAAACAAAACAAAACAAAAAACTCAAAACAATCTTCCCGAACGTTTCTGAAGAGAAATGACTCATGCACATGACTTAAACGTTTTAACAATAAAAGCTATATTTTAGACATTATTCACAAGGTGGCAAAGTTCAAAACACAACATGCTCAAAGTGTGGTAGTGTGATAGCCAAATGCAACAAATTTCTCAATCTTAGTTTTCACACAATTTCAAAAATCATACAAAGCACAAGTTCAACTTCAAATCTCACCAAAGTTGTCCTCTCACAAATGAATCACTCGGAAGAGGGTTATAATGCAACACTCAGTTATAAACATGAGATTAGAGTTAAACCATAAAGACTTAACTCGGAATAGAAAGATGAAGAACTTGCATTAATATGATCTCAAGAAGGATGCCAAACACTTAAAAGTAGAAAAATGAATGCAATTCAACCACATGACATTTAAGATCAATTTAGGTCTTTAACATAGGTTGTAATGGGGCCAAGGGTGTAAGGTGAGTAAGAAATGAAGGGTATGGATAAAACAAAGTCCAAGGAACTCAAAATATAAGAGCATAAAACAATTGTTTACAAGACTTTGAATCATCACAATGAGAATTTATTTTTACATTATCAAAACTCCTTATACCTTCATTTACAATGATTCACTCCTTTATTGAACAACCACCAATTTATTTTGAAGGCCCAAAAATGGAAATTCAATCAACCACCACTTTTCTCTTTTCTTTCACCAATTATGTGAATTTTTTTTTTCCTTTTTTTTTTTGGAAATGTAACACCTCTTCCCAAACTTAGCATGAAAAACACATCCCAATTAAAGCTCATGAGTTCCTTAGAAAGGTAAATATTTGTTTTTCGGGCTAAGATGAGGAAATAAAATTGGTAAATGAAAGAAAAGGTTTACATGTAGGCTCAAAATGGTTAACAATGGAAAATCATGCTTAAGCATGCATAAGGTTAGCTTGAAAGGCACAAACGATCCAAAGAGGGCCTTAATATCATTTCTTAAATGTCATGGAATCAAATTGCATAAGAATGAATGATTTTTAAGTGTTCAACCAAATCAATGAATAATGAGATCAAACAACAACTTAGATGACAAGAAATTAAGAATATGTGTATAACACTCAAGAAATGAAGTACAAGGCTCAAAATCTCGCTTTATATGGTTGGTTATATAAGTCTAATTTATGCTTCATACAATTCTTTAGATCATGCAAATCCTTCAATTGGAAAATTATGAAACAAATGGCAAGTGTAAAGAAGGTTTCGAGCTTATCATGCTAGAACAATGCCAAATTTTATTTTATTTTTTTCAATTAAATTTTTTAATTTTTTTTTAAATAAAATAAAATGAAATCCAATTTTCATTTAAGTCATGCAACATTTATCACAATCTCATCATATGTGTTCGGAAAGTGACTCAAAAACAAAACAAAAATAAAAATAAAAATAAAAATAAAAATAAAAGCAAGACTCAAAAATAAAATAAAAATAAAAATGAAAACGAGCAAATAAATAAAAAAATTTAAATTAAGGAAAACCAAATTTACATGCTAAACTCTAATACCCCCAAACCTATAAATGAGCATTATACTCAATGTTTAAAAATTTAGGTACAAGCAATGTCATAATAACAAATGAAGGTATTAAAGCAAATAAAAAATCACAAAATACAAAAATAAAATAAAAGAAACTAATTACAAAAATAAAAATTACAAAACAAACAATCAAATTAAAATAAATAAATAAATAAATAAAAATAAAATAAAAGGAAACAGTAAAACACTCAAAACAGGAAGCCCTAAACAGACAATCTTACGCAAACTAAAACCCAATTTTATTTTTTTGAAAGCCCAAAGCCCACAATGAAATTAACCCACCTTGAAACCCAAACAAGGTGAAAAACCGACCCAAAATGAAATCTGAAGCCCACACGTTTCAATTTATTGTTTTAATTTAATTTAATTTTTATTTTTAAGATGAAACGTGAATTGGAAGGGCAAATGGTGGGATTTCTGAAAAAGAAGGCACGTGGTCCCTAATGTCGTCTCTTGGTTAGTCATAGGCAGACTGAGCGAGACACGCGTCGAAGATAGAAGCGCCGCAGATTTCACAAGCGGAAATTACGGGCTAATGGAAAGGTGCGAGACTTTCCTGAACGCGTCCGTTTAGAAAGACACAAGTCATGATAAATGAGTTGGGTACAATTGGAAAACGCGAAGGTTGTGGGACTCGAGGAACGCTGGAGATTCAGAAAATGGTTAGACGCTGCAATGGCTAGGGTTTGTGAAAGACTACATCTATAAGAAAGAAAAAAATGGGAAAAACACAAACTCAAAAACACACAAAAGAGAAAAGAAACAAGAAAAAGAAAAAGAAAAAGTGAGAAATCAAATGGCTTCTTCCTACCCCTTTTCGTTGGATCTCAACCTAGCTCCACCGACTCAGACATGGGGCCAAGCAGGCGGCACCAGTATGGGTACCCTACTTTGCCTCCGCAAGGGGGCCTGTGACTGTCAATGACTCATACTCCTGGACAACGATGTTGCCATTGGAGTTGGCAGAAATTTAGTGACTCCTAAAGATATACGTGTGTTCGGGACAAGGGATGACAACCGGGTCACGAGTGATGCCCCTGGCACTAAGCGTGCAGAGTACAGCATGTGTTGCAAGTTTGGGTCATCGCCTACTTGCGAAATCCCATGAGGTAGAGATTCTGAAAGGTCAGTGAGCGGCGGAGCGAAGTATGGTTGAAGAGTGTCAGAGTGCTATAAAAAGCTTGAAAAGGGAGAGGGCAAGGATAGTGGAGGTGAATCGACACCAGCTAGAAGTATTACGGGACGAGAATAAAAACCTATCAAAGATGGTAGAGTTGTATTCTCGTGACATGAGAAAGCAGCTGGAGGACCTAGACCGACCGGGTAAACGCAAGCAAGCAGATCGCGAGAGTAGTTATGCTTAAGCTAAGATTGCGATCTTTGGGAGCTCAAGTAGTGAGCCCCAAGAGGCTGTGCGTGAAGCCCCGAAGAGGACAGCCAGAGGGCCAAACTCAAAACTCCTATGGTCGAGACACCTAGCGCGGAAGAAATGATTTCTACTTTTTTTATTTTTTTTGGTTGTTTTTGTTATTTTTGTTTCAGAAATAAAAGAGTAAAGTTGCAGAAGGAAAAAGAAAGAGACAAAGAAAACACACTTCCCAAACTTAAATCAAACAAAAACGACAAACGGAAAAGAAAGCACACTTCTCAAACTAAAATAAGACAAATGCGATAGCCGAAAGGGAAAAACACAAAACACTAGAAAATGAAAGTAACGGGTAAAAATATAAAACACCAGAAAAACACGGAAAAAAATAAATAAAGTAAAGTGAAAGTTAATGTGCTCCCCCTTGAAGCGATTAGGTTGAGCATGCCCGGGAAATCCGAAATGGTGTTGGCTCTCTCTATTCAGCATATGCCTATTTAAACCACACCTCTCCAAGGGGATGATACCCAGCATTTCTTCCTGCAAACTCAAGGAAAAACATCAAAAAATTCAGAAGCAAAACAAATGGCATCCTCATGCACTCACCTTGATGATCTCAACCTTGAGCTCTCACTTGCACCACCAAATGCCCAGATAAGGGCTCGTCCAAACCCCTGCCTTCCCAAACTCCACATATCATCACGGTACGGCCTCAAACTTTGCTGAGGTAATACCGAACTTTTCTGAGGCGTGCCGAACGAGAGCAGTGCTGCTGGGTAGCATGATTGGTAGTAAACTCACATCGGCAGATCACCTGCATGTGGCACAGAGGTCCGAACAAGGCTGCGGTGGAGGAGTCGCACAATTTAACGGTGCTCCATGCAGTCTCGGCTACCAATTTGGGAATGCGATTAATGGCGAGGACACGGGAGTGTGCCGCGCTGAGCGAGGAAGTAGCTTCCTTGAAGGCTATGGTGACGGACCTGAGAAGCGGCTCTCCTGTGCCAATCAGCATGTGGAAGCACTTGGAGAAAAAGAATGAGGACCATGTAGAGCTGCTGGAGATTCTGCAAGTGCGAGACAATAGAGGCAAGCCATGATGATGAAGATGATGAAGATGAAGAAGAAGAAGAAGAAAATGATGATGATGTTGTTTTTTATTTTTTTTATTTTTTAATTCACTTGAATGTTTTTTTGTTTTTTTGTTTTTTTGTTTTGTTTTGTTGTTTTTTTAAGTGAAATAAAGTTTGTTTGTTTGTTTTTTTTTTTTTAACACTCAGAAATAAACTAACCAACCAAACCACGTAAATAAATACATAAACTAACTTAACAAAACAAAAACAAAAGCAAAAACTCAACAGAAAATAAAACAAACAAAAATATAAAAAAAAGTAAATTTTTTTTAAAAAAAAACTTAATTTAAAAACACACAAATATACAAGCAACTCACGGATGTCCAGTTAAGGGCCTCAGAAAACACAGCCAGGGGATCCGGGAAGGTTGGAGGGGTCACAATGGTCCCGCTTAAAACCCAAACTTCTTAGACACCGAAGGTGTCGCCTAAAGAACTCCTAGACACTGGATTGACGGAAGTGCTTACCTGGAGTTACCAAAAATCAGCTCATATGAAAAATCTTTTTTAATTTTTTTTTCTATTTTTTAATTTTTTTTAATTTTTAATAAAAAAGAAACAGAAATTTAAAATAATAACAAGTAAAGAGAAAGGATTGAAATGCTCCCCCTTGAAGCGATTAGGTTCGAGCGTGGATGCACTTGGAGGTCGCGACTTCTCCCACTGCTCCACATTTCCCATTCTTATGATTGAGGTTGCCATCTCTCTCCATTTTTATTGAGCTATTTAAATTGCTAGAACAAACACAAACAAAAACTTGAAACGGAATTAAAAGGATTAGGAAATAAATAAATAAAAACTAAAAAAGGAAAAGGAAAAATCAACACTTCCATGCTTCAAACTAACAAGCAACAAAGTGAATCAAACTAGCTTATGGAGTTCGTTCTTCCTCAAATATGATTATCCATATGGTGTGTGGTTTTAATCAAGTATTCAGAAAAAGCATTTAGCTATGGTGTTTAGTCTAAACACAAATTCCGAACCCATTAAGAACAAGAAGAACAATAAAGAACCAAGTAGAATTTAAACATGGTGTTTGTCTTCAATATCTACCTATTCATTCACTAATCAGTCCAAGAGTCATATGGTGTTTATGTAAACTTGAACAAGATATTTAATTAAGAACAAGTGAATGAAACCATAAACAAGAAATAATCAACATGTTACTTGAACCTTTTCCTTGTGTTGTGTAAGCTTGGGACTCAAACCCAGTTCTCTTGCTTGTCAGGCAATTGTCCTTGTCCGTTGGACTACAAACACAACTTGTCAATTAACGTCATTAACTTTAAAACATGAAATTGTCTAGTTATATACAAAAAATAAAAATAATAAAAAGTAGGAAATCCAAATAAAATCAAACAATGTTACCGATCCCCGGCAACGGCGCCAAAAACTTGTTGCGTAGATTTTCAGCTGCACCAAAATGGATTCAGCTGCATCCTCAACTTGTGATACTCGCAAGTGCACGAGCCGTTGGTAGTTTAGCATATGTAAGTGCGAGGTCGATTCCACAGGGATTGGTGATTGAATGATCTAATTCGGTTTTCCTACACAAAATAGAAATGAAAACAAAAGAAGCAAAAAGGGTTTTGTACAACACTTGAAAACATTGAGAGCTTTTGGAGAGAAAGAGAGAGGTGTTTGAGAGCATGGGGAATTTGGAAAAGAAAGGAAGGTTTTGGGGAAGCTTGAGGATTTTGAAAGGGAATGTGTTTGAGAACTTTGAGAATTTGGAAGAGAGCGGTTGAGAACTTGGAGGATGTTTGTGAACTTGGAGAATTTGAGAACTTAGGGAATTTGGTGAAGGAATGAGAATTGTGTTTGAGGAATTGGAGAATGTTTGGAAGAGAATGTGTTTAAGAAGTGTTTCAAGAACATGGAGACTTTTGAAGAGAATAGAGAAATGTTTGGGAAGTGTTTGAAGATTTAGTAAAAAGAAAATTTGGTAGAATGATCTTATTACAACAATTGAGAACTACAAAGGGAAACTAAGAGAATTTGAGGGAGAGAAGGGAAGGGAGCTCTAGAGAAGTGTTTGAGAGCTCCCCCCCTTGGGGTGTGATTACAAGCTTAGAGAACTTCTCTATTTATAGGCCTAGGGGAAGTGAAAATCTGAATTATACAATAGGTTTACCTACCACACTCACTTCACCAACTTACAACACTTAATTCACCTAACACACTATTGCATTTGAAAACAATTCCTCTTGTCTTTAGGCTTAGTGTTGCAACTCCCACTTCATCATCTTTTGGCTCATTTGGTTGCTGCAAAATTCCACTCAAAAATAGTTATTAATTATGCTTCACCAAACTTTCCCACAATCAACAACACTTCATCATGCATATGTCATGCATGACAATGCATTGCAGCCAGTTTGTGGGCTCGTTTTGGGCTTGTGGATTCATTCTGAAAAATCTGGAAAAATATGGATCTTGAAGCTCTTTGTCTTATCTTTCCAAGCATATGCAGCCCAACTCAAGCAAAAATCGGGAAGGCCTTCAAATGTGATTTTTGGCCCAGTAACGCAGATGCTGCCGAATTTGACCTTAAGTTGCCAAAACATGTATAATTTTCTCTAGAAGACTCGGAATCATGAACCGTAAAATTCTACAGAAAATAGACTTCCGTAGCTTTCCAATGATGTATGGCTCATTATCTGGTTCTTCTTGAGCAAGTACAGTCTAATCCGTGAAGTTGGTTGATCTGCAGACACCATTTTGAGCTAACTTGTCTCCAAAATGCAATTAGTGAGTCTCAATCTTATTATACTGAAACAAACACAAAACTTATTAAAAACACAAGTTTAACTCAAAAACATAACTAAATCATAAGTTAGAAGGGTACAAAATGATATGTAAATATGCACCGATCACTAACTACCCATTTTCGTTGGATCTCAACCTAGCTCCACCGACTCAAACATGGGGCCAAGCAGCGGCACCAGTATGGGTACCCTACTTTGCCTTCGCAAGGGGGCCTGTGACTGTCAATGACTCAATACTCCTGGACAACGATGTTGCCATTGGAGTTGGCAGAAATTTAGTAACTCCTAAAGATATACGTGTGTTCGGGACAAGGGATGACAACCGGGTCACGAGTGATGCCCTGGCACTAAGCGTGCAGAGTACAGCATGTGTTGCAAGTTTGGGTCATCGCCTACTTGCGAAGTCCCATGAGGTAGAGATTCTGAAAGGTCAGTTGGCGGCGGAGCGAAGTATGGTTGAAGAGTGTCAGGACTGCTATAAAAAGCTTGAAAAGGGAGAGGGCAAGGATAGTGGAGGTGAATCGACACCAGCTAGAAGTATTGCGGGACGAGAATAAAAGCCTAACAAGCGGATGATACCCAGCATTTCTTCCTGCAAACCTCATCTCTACAAGCGGAAATCCGAAGTGGTGTTGGCTCTCTCTCATCAGCATATGCCTATTTAAACCTCATCTCTACAAGCGGATGATACCCAGCATTTCTTCCTGCAAACTCAAGGAAAAACATCAAAAAATTCAGAAGCAAAACAAATGGCATCCTCATGCACTCACCTCGATGATCTCAACCTTGAGCTATCCCTTGAACCACCGAATGCCCAGAAAGGGCTCGTCAAAACCCTGTCTTCCCAAACTCCACATATCATCACGGTACGGCCTCAAACTTTGCTGAGGCAATACCGAACCTTTCTGAGGCAATGCCGAACAGAGAGGCAGCTGCTGGGTAGCATGATTGGCAGTAAACTCACATCGGCAGATCACCTGCATGTGGCACAGAGGTCCAACAAGGCTGCAGTGGAGGAGTCCCACAATTTAACGATGCTCCATGCGGTCTCGGCTACCAATTTAGGCATGCGATTGTTGGCGAGAACACGGGAGTGTGCCGCGCTGAGCGAGGAAGTGGCTTCCTTGAAGGCTATGGTGGCGGACCTCCAGAAGCGGCTCTCTCCTGTCAAATCAGCATGTGGAAGCACTTGGAGAAAAAGAATGAGGACCATGTAGAGCTGCTGCAGATTCTGCAAGTGCGAGACAATAGAGGCATGCCATGAAGATGAAGATGAAGGTGAAAATGATGAAGAAGAAGAAAATGAAGAAGAAGTTGTTATTGTTTTTTTTTTTTTTTTTTTTTTTTTAATAAATGTTTTTTTGTTTTTTTTTGTTTGTAATGCAGAGTTTGAAGTGAAATAAAAATGTGTTTTAACACTTAGAAACTAACTAACCATACCACGTAAATAAATACATAGACTAACTTAACAAAACAAAAACAAAAGACTCAACAGAAAAAGAAAACAAAGAAAATAAAAAAAAACTTAATTTAAAAACACACGAATATACAAGCAACTCACGGATGACCAGTTAAGGGCCTCAGAAAACACAGCCAGGGGATCCGGGAAGGTTGGAGGGGTCACAATGGTCCCGCTTAAAACCCAAACTTCTTAGACACCGAAGGTGTCGCCTAAAGAACTCCTAGACACTGTATTGACGGAAGTGCTTACTGGGGTTACCATAACTCAGCTCATATGAAAAATCTTTTTGAATTTTTGAATTTTGAATTTTTAGTTTTTAAGATAAGAAAAAAAATTAAGATAAAATGAGACAACAAACCATAAATGAAAATGAACTAAGTACTCTAAACAAACTCAAACAAATGACATAAATTGTTGTACTAAAAGAAACAAACCAAAAAATAAACAGAATTTAAAGAAGAGAAAGGATTGAAATGCTCCCCCTTGAAGCGATTAGGTCGAGTATGGATGCATTTGGAGGTCGCGACTTCTCCCACTGCTCCACACTTCCCATTCTTATGATTGAGGTTGTCATCTCTCTCCATTTTTATTAAGCTATTATAAATTGCTAAAACAAACACACAAACTTGAAATGGAATTAAAAGGGTTAGGAAATAAAAGGAAAATCAACACACATCCAATTTCATGCTTCAAAGCAACAAGCAACAAAGTAAAATAAACTAGTTTATGAAGTTCGTTCTTTCTCAAATATGATTATCCATATGGTGTGTGGTTTTAATCAAGTATTCAGAAAAAGCATTTAGCTATGGTGTTTAGTCTAAACACAAATTCTGAACCCATTAAGAACAAGAAGAACAATAAAGAACCAAGTAGAATTTAAACATGGTGTTTGTCTTCAATATCTACCCATTCATTCACTAATCAGTCCAAGAGTCATATGGTGTTTATGTAAACCTGAACAAGATATTTAATTAAGAGCAAGTGAATGAAACCATAAACTAGAAATAACCAACATGCTACTTGAACCTTTTTCTTGTGTTGTGTAAGCTGGGACTCAAACCCAGTTCTCTTGCTTGTCAGGCAATTATCCTTGTCAGTTGGACTACAAACACAACTTGTCAATTAACGTCATTAACTTTAAAACATGAAACTGCCTAGTTATATACAAAAAATAAAAATAACAAAAAGTAGGAAAACCAAATAGAATCAAACAATGTTACCGATTCCCCGGCAACGGCGCCAAAACTTGTTGCGTAGATTTCAGCTGCACCAAATTGGATTCAGCTGCATCCTCAACTTGTGATACTCGCAAGTGCACGAGCCGTTGGTAGTTTAGCATATGTAAGTGCGAGGTCGATTCCACAGGGATTGGTGATTGAATGATCCAACTCAATTTTCCTACACAAAACAAAAATGAAAACAAAAGAAACAAAACAAGAAGAAAGAATGTACATTACAAGAAAAATAAATTACAACTAAGAAAACATTAAGGAAACTAAGAGAACTTTGAGGAAGAAAGAAAGTGTTTGAGAACTTTGAGGAGGGAGAAGAAAGTGTTTGAGAAGTGTTTGGGAGATTTAGAGAATGGGGAAGAAAGTATTTGAGAACTTGGAGAAGAGAAAGGTGTTTGGAAGCTTGAGGATTTTGTGAACTTGGAGAGATGTGTTTGAGAAATGGGGAATTTGGAAGAGAGTGTTTGAGAACTTTAGAGATTTTGATGAAGGAAATGGGAGAAGTGTTTGGGAAGTGTTTGGAGAAGAGAGTGTTTGAAGAATTTAGAAGAAGAGAAAAGAAAAGTATTTGAGATTTAATACAAAGAAAATTTAGTAGAATGATCTTATTACAACAATTGAGAACTACAAAGGGAAACTAAGAGAATTTGAGGGAGAGAAGGGAAGGGAGCTCTAGAGAAGTGTTTGAGAGCTCCCCCCTTGGGGTGTGATTACAAGCTTAGAGAACTTCCCTATTTATAGGCCTAGGGGAAGTGAAAATCTGAATTATACAATAGGTTTACCTACCACACTCACTTCACCAACTTACAACACTTAATTCACCTAACACACTATTACATTTGAAAACAATTCCTCTTGTCTTTAAGGCTTAGTGTTGCAACTCCCACTTCATCATCTTTTGGCACATTTGCTGCTGCAAAATTCCACTCAATTAATAGGTATTGAATATGCTTCACCAAACTTTCCCACAATCAACAACACATCATCATGCATATGTCATGCATGACAATGCATTGCAGCCAGCTTGTGGGCTCGTTTTGGGCTTGTGGCTCCATCCTGAAAAATCTGGAAAAATATGGATCTTGAAGCTCTTTCTCTTATCTTTCCAAGCATATGCAGCCCAACTCAAGGAAAAATCGGGAAGGCCTTCAAATGTGATTTTTGGCCCAGTAACGCAGATGCTGCCGAATTTGACCTTAGGTTGCCAAAACATGTATAACTTTCTCTAGAAGACTCGGAATCATGAACCGTAAAATTCTACAGAAAATAGACTTCCGTAGCTTTCCAATGATGTATGGCTCATTATCTGGTTCTTCTTGAGCAAGTACAGTCCAATCCGTGAAGTTGACTGATCTGCAGACACCGTTTTGAGCTAATTTGTCTCCAAAATGCAATTAGTGAGTCCTAAGCTTATAACACTGAAACATACACAAAAGAAGTTAAAAGCACAAGTTTAACTCAAAACATAACTAAATCATAAGTTAGAAGGGTACAAAATGATATATAAATATGCACCGATCACCAGGGTCAAACGGCTTCGCAACTTTGGCCCGCCCATGATGTCTCATATGGCTGACTCTAGACCCTTCCGCCTCTTGTCTACCTCTGCCAGCCCACCATCACCATCTTGAGGCCGCTTCCCAGCGGCATGACCTTCCACCTCCTCTACCGCCCCTGCGAATCCTTGGCCTGCTTCCCTTTGGCCTTCTTGGCTCTATTGGCCTTTTCTCTCTCTCTCTCTCTCTCTCTCTCTCTCTCTCTCTCTCTCTCTCTCTCTCTCTCTCTCTCTCTCAGCTTTTGCTGCTTCTTCTCCTCGCTCACCTTCACCACCTTTGGTTACCCCTCCACTGTAGTCACCCCTTTAGGCATGTGTCTGCTGACATTCTTCCAAGGCCAACACTCCTAGTGACCAAAGGCAAAGAACCACCGGTTCCTCCATGTCTTCTGAGGAGTAGATACCCTATGAAATACCCTCTTTGCTTTGCCTTTCAGCAGTTCACTCTTTCCTTTGCCTTTTGGCAATTCACTTGCACCCAGCCAAAGTTGCCATGTTGCCTGGATACAGAATAGAGATGCATGAACTGCTCAAAGTTTGGCTCTCCTTGCTTTGCCAACCACCAAGGTATGTACACCCCATGTAACACAATCCAAAAGTTGGGGTTGTACTGCCCAGGTGCATAGCCCAACCTCGATAGCATCATCTGCACCCAAGGATGCAATAGTAGCCTCAACCCGTACTTATACATGGCTGAGAACATCATCAAGCTGCCCTCGAGTGGATACCTCACTACTTTTGTTGGTGTTGGTAGCCTTAGCCCTACACAATCAGGAATCCCATACTCCCTATTCAACATCTCCAACTCATAGAGACTCAGCAAGTTCCTTCTCGCAGCTTAACCCTCCTGGAACTTTCACACTAGCAGAAGCCACCACCACCGTACCAGGCTCGGATGGCCCCCCCTAACCGCTTGAACCCACTTCCGGTGCCTCAGCCATATCTAAAACCTGATTGGCCACAACCTCTAATGCAACATAGTTACTTTGAATTTCCTTATAAGCCTCTACCCCAGAGGTTACTCATTGCTCTTCTTCTCCCCTAACTACCCTCCACTATCAACCCTTCTACTATACCTTCAGACTCGGTACTTTCCTCATAGGTACCCACAACTTCCTCTTGCCTATCATTCTCCAAGTCCTCCCCACTGAAGGCATAAGTACTTTGCGGACTTTGGCTATCTCTTTCAGAATTATCAGACATCTACCAATACAAATAAAGATAGACTAATGGGCATGCGAAGATTGAAAACAGGGTCCCTAAGAAAATGGCATGCCTAACTTTTCTACTCTACGCATGCTCATCAAATGTTCATTAAAGTTCATATGAAAAATGGAAATTTCATGCACAAATTCAACAAAAATGGACATTTCAATCCAAAAGGACGACGAAAAGGGAAGCATACTATGCTATCCATGCCGAAAGTCTCGCTGGAAATCACTCCACCACTACAACCACCACCGAAAATCGCTCCACCGCGGAAATCTCTAGTCGGAAATCGCACAACTTATTCACTTTTAAAAACTCAAAATTCACAAGTGACCTCCTTTCAGCTCCCCACGATGCCTAGACTCCTGAATCGTCGCAATAACTCCCCACCTTCTACTCCTGAGACACCTCCGTTTGGCACCCTTCGTGCCGATCGTGCGAAGGAGTCTCGCTTAACAAGCTCTCGCGCCCGTTCGGCACCCTCCATGCCGAACCCGTAAGAGGACTCACGTGACCAGCACAGTTGACGTCACACCTTCCCTTCGGCAACTTGGGGGACTACTATTTACACCATAATCAACCGTGTGCATTCAACATTAGAAGACTTGTACCTAGGTAGGCACGCCGGCTGACAAATGGAAAGCGACACTCTAAAAACACTCAAACAAGCCCTTAGAATGCAAATGACATCACAACCTTCTTAACCTCCCGACGGAGGACCTCCTTCTGAAGTGATACCCGCTTGCCGATGCTCTCAACTACAGAACCTAAAGCCATAGACACGTGTCGCCACCACGGGGATTTGTACAAAGTCCCACATCAAAACTTTGTGCAAATTCTCAGTTTCACTTCCCTATAAATAAGGAACAGTGCCCAAGTAAAAAGGATAACTACTTTTCACATTTATTGTTACTCTGCCAAAATTACCACATATCTCTAACTTATGCATTGGAGAGCCTTCCGAGGTACCACACCGGTGCCCGAAACTCTACGACTGCTTCTTCCTTATTTTTTTCTGCAGGAACCCTTCGAGCCGAAGGTTCATAACCTTTCCGCCCTGTTGAAGATCCACCATTCATTCACCTAAGTTGACCCTCCGAAAAAGAGCATCAGTAGAATACAAGTTACATCTTCGAGACTTTTGACTATATTCGTCAAGCTGTTTTGAAATATTTGCTCATAGACCCTTTCCATTGTTATCTGTACCTGTATATAAGATGGGTCTCCAAAATGAACGTCAATAGCTGCGTAAGGAGATGGCAACAAGAAGTGAAAATAGTGATAATGAAAGCAACAAGACCTGGAACATTTCTGGCAATGAAATTATCACAAGTGAAGGCAGTGAAGTTGGGTTTTCCGAGATCAACAACGAAGTTATTCAAACAATATTGATGACAGCAAGGAGGGGTGGACCCATCAACATTGTTAACAATAAAAAAATTTCAACCAATGGCGGGCGTGTTGGGATTGGCAAAATTGGCAAGAAGTACTACTACAACTTGGGGGTATTAATAGTATTTCTTCTAGTTCTTAATTTTAGATTGGTAGATCTGGCAAAAAGTACTGCAACTCAAGGGTATTATTTCTTCTTGTTATTTTTGTAGCTTTTCTTTTTGTTCTAATACTTAGAATGAGTTTCAAAATCTTCGGGCCTGTTTGGTATCCTATCCAAGTAGGGAATTCAAAAACTGTTATTTTTCTTTAAAACAAGGAGTTTTTAAAGCCATTTTTTAAGATTCAAAAAGTTGTGTGGTATGCAACTTGAAAACTGTTTTTGAATCTTTAAAATTTGGAAACTTGTTTGGTTGAATTATTGAAAACCATTTCTTTTTCCTCATTTTTTATAATTAAAATATTTTGATAAACATTATCAAAATTATATTAAACATACTAGTTTAACATCCATATTTTAATACCGTACATATACGATCGGCAAGCTCAATTGGTCTTCAAGTCTTAAATAATACATATTAAATTCAAACATTCTAGATGCTGTGAAAGCTTGCCTCGCAATACGGCTACAACTGTGTATATTTATATTGATAATAACAGATAAGTACAAGTTTGAAATACAAGAAACTGTTCCTACAAACCAGGATATCAGCTGTAGAGAGTTAGAGTCCTATACAAAAACAAATTCCTCATTACAATCAACTAAAAGATAAATTATCACTATTCAAACAAGAAGATTTCAAATTCAAAATCACAGCAGATTTAGCCACATCAGAACATGGTCTAACAGTCATTTCTCAATTGCATCCAAATAAGATGATGAATCACTTTCAGAACTTGAATGAGATGATGAGTCCATCCTCTATAACAAAGACAAATATAACAAGGAATAAGAAAAACATGGTAAACAAAGATAAATGTCCCTCAGCAGACCAACTCTATTGCTTGTGATATAGTAGTAACCATGTGTTTTATGAATCAATGGTTAATTATTTTTGTAAAATCAAGCCAAGAATTGGTAAGTACAAAGAAAATTGAAACAAGGCTGGTTCTGTAGCTCAAAGCAACAGCTGGTAAAAGTGTTTCAATATGCTGGAAGAACAAATTTCATAAAATTTAAAATAATAAAAAAACTAGTATGTCCTCATTTAGTAAAAGTCTGTGTGGCCTTGTAGAGAAGGCAATGTAAAGCAAAAGTTGAATTACGAGATTGGTCAAGTTGTACAACTTTCTTAGAATATGACCCATTTAGGCAACTTCTTTTTGCTGTAATTCAAGAGTCTAAGATGTGAGGCAGATTATAAACCAAGTTGACTTCTTTTTGCTCTACAATTGCAACTCTTATGTGGTTGAGTCACGTATTGAAGTATCCTCCCCATCAGTACATACAGCTTAAAGATTGAAATAAAAGCAACATAATTCTCAAGGTCCTTATTTGGCATCTATACTATGTATGAAATCAATGTGAAAAAAAAAAAAAAAAAATCACACATTGCCCTTTAGTCCACAAAGAACAATAGAGCAACAGAGATTTGTTGTTTGTAAAGAAAGCACACGCAATATCCATCCAAGTTACTTGTACAAAAAAATTAATATATATATATATATATATATAAATATCGACAAATAACATCAAAGAACAAGATACTGAATATTCCATTTAAAAATACAATGAGAAAGAGAGATTGTAAAATGTTCTCAGCAACCAAACAGATTGTAAAATGAGAAAGAGAGATGATTGTCGTCAAACCTTGCTACGATGGCCGAGATCTTTGGATCCACTAGAATCTCCCCTTTCAGCTTCAACCCCAAAGATTTCTTTGTCTTTGTACCTCTCAACCTTGAAAAGCCTTGGTATCCAGAAGCAAGGTGGTTTTATATATCTACCAAACAAAAGAAACCCATTATCAAATTTAAATAGAAACTCACATTACCAACAAATAAAACCCAGCTATTTAAAAAAATTCGAGAAACCAAAAAACAAAAGGAATAGAAAAAGCAAACTAACCTTTAATATTGGAAATCCCAAATTTCTAGGGTTTGAATTGATGAGAGAGAGGAGAGAGGTAGACAGAGAGAGGGACGAAGAGAGAGATGGAGAGACAGGGAGCAAGAGAGCTTCAAGCTTCTCCCATGGAAGCTTGAACCTTGTGCGAGAACCAGAGTGAGCTCGAGCATACCAGCAAAGCGAACGGCGCGAGGAAAAAAATTCAAGAAAAAAGCATTCGTTTGTTTTCAATAATAAGGGTCTTTTTGAGTTTTTTTTTGGGTTTGGGTTTTAAAAATGGTCACACCAAACGAGTTTTTGGTCCTTTTTGACTTAAAATCTGTTTTTGAGTTTATAAAATTGGACTCAAATCAAATACCAAACAGGCCCTTCATTTCTTTTTCTTTTTAGTTGCTTCTTTATTTCTAGAAGGTTTTCAAACCGTCGTGAAATCAACCGCCATCTTTTAATAAATGAAACAACGACGGTTAATACCCGACGTCGTTAAAACATTCAACGTTACAAAATATTACAAATCGACGTCTAATTACTAGACATATAGCGTAAAATGAAACCTTCGACAAAATTAGACGACAGTTTTATTAAAACTGAGACATCTAAAATGTGTTACATGTCAAGATCAAAACAAGCATCATCGTACAGATAATTATCCATGTCCCTAATTGAAGGAATATAGACTTGTATAACCTAGAAACCGACGTGGTTAACTTATACTACGTTAAATAAATAAACAAATCAACGTCTAACTTGTAAATGTTCACTACTACAAAAAACACTTTGCGCGACGAATGATTTTTGGTCGTGCAAAGGAAAATTTCGTCGCACAAAGTTTGCGCGACGAAATTTTGGTCGCGCACGTTCTGTCGCGCAAAACTCGTGGAGAAAGGGTTTGCGCAACGGCGAAAATTATTGTCGCACAAAGCCACTTTGCGCGACGACGGATAACAACTTGCGCGACGAATCATGACGACGTTGCGCGACGAAAATAACAACTTTGCCGACGAATCCTGAAAACTTTGCGCGACGAATATTAATTACTTTACGTGACGAATATTATACACTTTGCGCGACGAAACTTAATGTTGCGCAAGTGTACTTTGAGCGACGAATGTGAACGTCGCGCAAAGGTTTGCGCGACGAATGGGAACGTCGGGCAAAGGTTTGCGCGACGAAATATTCATTTTTTTTTATTTTTGTTTTTTGAAAATTTTAAACTAAAATAAACTAATTTAATAGTTTGCGCGACGAAATATTTTGTCGCACAAGGTTTTTGACATTTTTTTTTTATTATTTCTCTTATATCAATTTCATTATATTAATTTTTTAAATTTTAATTTAATTGTATGATTTTATTTTTCTTAATTACTTTAATTTAAATTGACATATTCAAAATAAAATTACATAAGAAAAATAGTGGTCAAATTATCCAATATACATAATATTCAAAATGTACACTTAAATTAACAAAGTACAATAATAAAATCTACAAGCCTCTTATATCAAATCCTCAACTTTAGCCATCAAAGCCTCAACAATTCCCTACAAAAAAAAAAAAATATTGTCAAATAACAAAACAATAACATAAAATAATGACAAATAATTGGCATAAACTCAAAACTAACTCCAAAAACACATATTAATGAAAAAAATTTAAAATTTACAGAGAAGTGAGTGTGAGAGAATTAGAGAATATGGTGAGAGAGAGATGAGAGAGTGAGTGAGAGTGAGAGATGATGAAAAGAGAGATGAGAGAGTGAGTGAGAGAGAGAGAGATAGTGAAGAGAGAGATGAGAGAATAAGTGAGAGGAGTGAGAGGAGTGAGTGTGAGAGAAATGATAGGATTTGGGGAGTGGGAAAGAGAGAAATTGTAGGATTTAGAAGACATTGAGAAAATGGGGGAGGAGTTATTTCGCTTTTAAAGAACGTATCACTTTGCGCGACGAAACAATATATTGGTCGCGCAAAGTGTTTAAAAAAAATTTAAAAAAAAAATTCCCATTTTTGGTGCCCGCCAAATTTTTCAGTTTTGCGCGACGAATATTTGGTCGCCCAAACTTTTGCGCGACGAATAATTATATATTGGTCGCGCAAAGTCGAAATTTTTTTATTATTTTAAAAATCCCATTTTTGGTGCCCGCCAAATTTTAGAGTATGCTTTGCGCGACGAATATTTATATATTGGTCGCGCAAAAAGTCGAAATTTTTTTAAAAAAATCCCATTTTTGGTGCCCGCCAAATTTTTAGAATATATACTTTGCGCGACGAATAATTATATATTGGTCGCGCAAAGTCAAAAAAAATTTATTATTTTAAAAATCCCATTTTTGGTGCCCGCCAAATTTTTAGAGTATACTTTGCGCGACGAATATTTATATATTGGTCGCAAAGTTGAATTTTTTTCAAAAAAATCCCATTTTTGGTGTCCGCCAAATTTTTAGAATATATACTTTGCGCGACGAAATACCAATTGGTCGCAAAGTCTTAAAAAATATTTAAAGCTAGTAATAAATACATATACTATTCAATTTCTTAAGTGTTATACGTACAAAATAAATAAATTTAAAGCTACTCAACGATCCAACCGTCAAACTTGTTTGTTTATACTTCGAGATCATATACACCAAAATTCAGAAAAAATAAACATTAAGAGATCAATTAGTGGGACAAAACATTTCGACGGTTATAAACGAAAAATCATGATTTAACGGTTATTTCAACCCTGATTTTGATGATTTTTTACACCTACACTCCTTGACCTTGTATGAATACAATGATTGCATTCGATCGTCAATTTAATATATTTACACTAGTAGATACCACAAAATCGTATGTTATATTTAATAAAAGTATAAATAAACTCTTATTTGTTAGTGAATATATTGTTTTCATGGCATACGCATTCTACAAAACTAGTTTCAACGATCCAACCGTCAAATTTGTTTGTTTACACTTCGAGATCATATACGCCAAAAATCGGAAAAAATAAACATTCAGAGATTAAGTAATAGGACAAAACTTTTCGACGGTTATAAACGAAAAATCACGATTTAACGGTTATTTCAACTCTGATTTTCATGATTTTTTACAGCTACACTCCTTGACCCTATATGAATACAATGATTGCATTCGATCGTCAATTTGAAATATTTAAACTAGTAGATACCACAAAATCTTATGTTATATTTAATAAAAGTATAAATAAACTCTTATTTTTTAGTGAATATATTGTTTTCATGGCATACACATTCTACGAAAACTAGTTTCAACGATCCAACCGTCAAATTTGTTTGTTTACACTTCGAGATCATATACACCAAAAATCGGAAAAAATAAACATTCAGAGATTAAGTAATAGGATAAAACTTTTCGACGGTTATAAACGAAAAATCACGATTTAACGGTTATTTCAACTCTGATTTTCATGATTTTTTACAGCTACACTCCTTCACCCTATATGAATACAATGAACCACTTCGATCGTCAATTTAAAATATTTACACTAGTGGATACCACAAAATCTTATGTTATATTTAACAAAAGTATAAACAAACTCTTAATTGTTAGTGAATATATTGTTTTAATAGCATATGTATTCTATGAAACTAGTTTCAACGATCCAACCGTCAAACTTGTTTGTTTATACTTCGAGATCGTATACCCCAAAAATCGGAAAAAATAAACATTCAGAGATCACGTAATGGGACAAAACTTTTTTATGGTTATAAACAAAAATCACGATTAAACAGTTATTTTAACTCTGATTTTGATGATTTTTTACAGCTACATTCCTTGACCCTATATGAATACAATGAACCAATTTGATCGTCAATTTAAAAGATATATTTTCTAACAAAAACCTAATCCAAACTACAATAATATATTTTTCTAACAAAATAATTTTTTTATTTTATTTATTTTTGTATAGACTTTGCGAGACGAAGTTTTTTATTTCGTCGCGCAAAGTCATCCAAATTTTTTTTTTAAATTTAATTTTAGTAAAGACTTTGCGAGACGAATATTATTATTTCGTCGCGCAAAGGCATCCAAAAAATTTTAAATTAATTTTTTATTTATTTATTTTTGTAAATACTTTGTGAGACGAATCACTATTCGCCGCGCAAAACTCTGTGCACCGAATTCTATATTCGTCGCGCAAAGTTACTTTTAGCGACGATTCTTTGTCGTCGCACAAAGTTTTGTCGCGCAAAGTGACTTTGTGCAACGATTTGTTTTTCGTTGCGCAAAATTGAGTCGCGTAAGGGTTTGAGCGACGATGATTTATATTTGTCGCGCAAAGTCACTTCGCGCGACGAATTTTGTTTCGTCGCGCAAAGTTTGGTCGCGCAAGGGGTTTTTTTTAGTAGTGGTTGGAATTTCAAAATATTTTTCCAAAGTTCATTTGAATATTAAACATGCATTTAATCAAATTAATCGCAGCGGAAGTCTAAGGTGGTTGTTTAAATTCAAAAACAAAACTTTCTTCCAAGTATCTTAAGTCATGAACATTGATATGTTTTTCATAAATGAAAATTCAAGAGAAAGGATAAGATCTAATTACCCTTGAAGCAATTACATGAACCAATTTGTGTTTGGTCTTCTCTTGATGATTTCCTCTTTGTTGATCTCCTCTTTGATCTTTGATCTTTGATCTTTGCTCCTTGATCTTTCTCCTCCATGTGAGCCATAAAAGTATATGGCCTCTAAGTCTCCACACCAATGGAACCTTGAGATAAGAAGAAGTATCTTGAGAATACTTGGATGCTAGTGCAAGATTCTCAAGATTGGTTTCAATCTAAACCACTTTGAAAGATGAAAGTGTTTCACTCTTGAAAACTCTCTTTTATCTCTCTTTGATCTCCCAAACCTATTTGGTTGATGTTGGATTGTGTTTGTTTGTTAATGAGCTTATGGAAACAATTCTCATACACATTCACTTAACCATTTTCGGCCAAACCCCATTGGGCTTCCAAAATTGGGCCTTATGACACTTAAACCATAATATTTAGGTGTCTTAAGCCCTTGGGCTTGATACCCAACCATTTGGGCTTTCCGTTAACTATTACTTAGGCCCAAATACGTTTTTACACGTAGTAAATCATCCACATCAAATCAATCAAATTGATTTACTAATTCTCATTTGTATTACTCAAAGTTAACCATTTAAGGTGTGTGATCCATTAGGTTCTAATTAGCAAGGTAGTGGGAAAATATTAGAACTCTTTCTAACCAACTGGAATTAAAACCTCTTTTTAATTCTTCCTTTATTTGGATCGATCACAATCAATCCTAGGACTTCCACAAGCCAAGAGTGACATCTAGCAATATATCAAGGCTACCCAAGCTAACCAGAATAGATAAAGAACCTATTCAGTTGGAATTGCAATGCAATACGGTCCTTCTCTTATACAATGTTTCAAATCATATTATTAGGGTACGGATTGATTATGTCAAACCCCTAATATGATTTACAACCTCATGTGATTCAAAAGAACATGATTAAGAACAACTTTCTCAATCAAGCTCAAAATACTTTGGCCAAAGATTTACTGAATCACATCTTGAAACATTCTCCTTCTTTATCGAAAGTAGAGATTCCTTATTGTACATTCACATGTCCCTATGATGAATTAAGAGATCCCAACAACACTTAAGACAAATCTTTTACGGTTTTCCTTTAAGAGCTATCAAAGATCAATAACGCATCACAGGACAACCATGATGCCTCAGGTCTAAGGACTAATTTGCATTATTGCAACTATGAGTTCTCGTTTGACATATAGATAAATACTCCATACGAGAACTATGGTTGATCGCGTTAGTGTACTCATTCACTAATGAGCACCCACATACTTGTATTAGTGTCAACTACACAAATGGTTTGAGACTAACCATCCTCCCAATTGAGCATACATAATATGTGCTAATCTTGACGGTTTATCAATGCCCATTTGATAACCTATGATTAGGAACATTTTGGGATGCTACAGTTAGAGATTAAAGGTCTCCGAATCTAATCTTCTTTAGATTACTTTATCTCTTATTTACCATACCTTGGACATTTGTTTCTTTACACGATGTAAAAGATAACAAATAAGTTTGCCCTTTATATATCATATATGAAATGTATTCTAAGGAGATTACATCAAATGTATTGGCTCTTAGGGCACATTTCTAACAGTAAAAGATGACGCGTACACAAAAAAACGGACGTTTAAAGAATATCACATGTCAATAATCAAACAGGAACCAATGTAAAATAAATTAACCACGACACACATCTGGAAAAATCGTCGCTTATATGATTATCCACATCTGTTTCTTGTGAGAATTGTCATTTAAATTATTCAAAGAAGCCCCTTAGACAAAGTTAGACGACGTTTTTTTTTTCCAAAGCGGACATCTGAATATTTTAAAATGACACAATATTACTGAATACCAACGTAACAAATCCTACCCACGACTACTGTTGTTAAAGGCTGACATTAAAAATTATATTGAAGGCGGGGATAGGAAAAGAAACGACGTACGTGGATTATATTTTCAACGTTGGTTTTTGTAAAATAAAGGATGTGGTTAATTCCTTCACTACGTAACGAGGATCTAATTGTATGACGTTGTAATTTTTTACCACGTCGGTTTCTAATACATGTTGACGTGATTGGCCTTTTAAAAGTCGCTTGTGTAACCCTCCTTGACTTGTGTATTCTCTAAGACGTCATATGTTTTAGACTAACTGACGTGCAAAAAATCTGTCATGATAGTTAATGGAACCGAGCTCCTTTTATTTCAGCCTTTAGACGACGGTAGGTTTTAATCGTCGGTTGGAGTACTCCAACGTCATGTTAAAGCGAAATATACGACTTGCGGTGTTTTGTAGGCCATCGTTGATGTCTATTTCTACTAGCCGCTTGTAATTTAATTTTCATTTTCAGATGGTGATTGTTATTTCCTTACGGACTTTTGCATTTTCTTTCCACGACGTTTGTAAAAATACGACGTTGGTTTTATTTTAGACGTCTGTTTTTTCCAATTGTTTAACTGGACCGTTGTATTTTAACCTTTAATCCAGTATTTTAAATTTTTGATTTGTCGTGTCCAAAGCCTGCATAATGAAAATGTGATCAGAATTAAAATGATATACAGAGCTATTAATTAATGTCATACAAGTAATTGCATAACTAATGTCATACATTACAACAATCAATCAATCCATATATCTTCACACACCATCTCTAATATTTTCACTCCCGAACTCACCCACTAGGTCATCAAATGTTTCAACATTTGGTATCCCTCTAGTAAATGGCTCACACTCAATTCTAATATTCACACACTTTAAAACTTGACCAAAGATGATTATGACTAATCAACAACTAGTCATGAAAGCCATAACCAAGAACACACAGAGCACACCAATATGTACCTGTAAGCCTAGAAGATTACTAGTGACAACCTAGGCACTCAGAAGGACCCGTCAATCTAGGTATCCCCTGTGCTAGCAACAACTATGGTGAAAGTGTGTGAAAGCATCATAATCAAGTAAATAACAAACAACAAATAATGATGACTAGTCAACTGCAAGAACACAAACCTAGAAAATTGTGAACAACAAAACCAGAAAAATTGTTCACCCAGAAACCCACCACTGGAAAAACTGGGGTCATCATCCAACCAAGCAATCCACTAAGCAAAGAAGATTCTTACAGAGAATACACAAGCAAGCTCAAGAAATCCTAGATCTATTTAGGAAACAAGCTATACTTGCTCTATGTAATCTTCTTCTCCAACTTAGTTGAGCTAGTAGCTAGTCCGTCATGTAAGTGGCAGCTATTCCATCAGCTCCTTCACTCCATAGCACCGGCAACTGAGCTCCAGATCGAACAAATATAATGAAATATAGATTCTGAGATGAAATGGTCAATTCCTTCAAGAAACCATACTCTTGAAGAAATCATCCAAGAATCTGATCCAAACTAAGAACGATGACTAGTCATAATGAACCCAGATGCAAACACAAGAAGATGACTAGTCATAACTGAACCTAGATGCAGATTATAAAAAGCATAGCAGATTTTAAAAAAACATTTTCAAAATCTCACAATGAAAAACCTTAGAGAATGCAGAGTATAATTTTACTCCCAAAATTTCTCAATAGGTAAAGTAGATTTCAAAAGCTATTTGAAAACCTCATTTGAAAACTCAAACCATACCCAGCTGAAAATGCAATGCAAAGAAGAAGAAGAAGACCACTCTCTCTCTCTTTCTCTCTCTCTCTCTCTCTCTCTCTCTCTCTCTCTCTCAAAGATGCATACCTCATTCTCAAACTGAGAGAGAAGATGCAGAGCAAAATCAAAACTCTCAAAACCTTTCTCTCTGAAATTGACAGAGATGAAAAAAAATGCCTCTCAAAATCAAACCCCATACCTAGTCTCTCACTAGAGCTCTCTCTCTCTCCCTCTAAAAAACCATATCAAAAATTATAAATGAGAGAGATGGTGAGTCCAAACTAGCCACAGCCTTTTTGGTAGGTTAAAAGGACACTTGGCTGCCAATGATTGGACTTACAATAAGCAAAATCACGTGTTGGAAATATTGGCATATATGACTAGTCATAAAAATCCTATGCTGGAAAATATTGGATTATATGACTAGTCATCTCAACGAAGTAACAAATACTGATTTGGTCTATATGACTAGTCATCTCGACAAAGTAGCAAATGCTGATTTGGCATACATGACTAGTCATTTCAACAAAGTAGCAAATGCTGATTTTCCTATTGATGCCCATTATAAATGAATGCAGAATTACTTTGGTTTTGTAGCCTCATAAGCTCTTCAATGTACTTCAAATTTGTAGCAAATACCCAATGCCTATTTTCTAAAGATGAGCTAAGAGGAATTACATGAAAGTGTACATTTGGCAAGGAAAGCCAATTCTAACAATCCTAAAACTAACAAGTACTAGCAACTTGCATAATATGTGCAAGTAAATAAACTCCACTATTTTGGATAGCTCGCACATCATCTTGTGCCATGGTGTTAAATTTAACACCATTAATAAGATAGCTCCTATATGATGGCACTACCATGCTTGGACTAGCTGCTAGCCACCTCAAATTTTCTAATACATCATTATTCTCTTCCCCATAAAGTTTACTTTGAATCTGCAAATTAATCATATATCTTAATTCAATCTAACATATAGAAAGAAAGAAAATTAAATGTTCATTATGTCATTCAATAACATATATGCCTTAAAATGTAGCCATTGAATGAAAGTGCTATAGTGCTTATCTTGTAGCCACTTTGTTCTCTTTCTAAATTTCAGATAAGTGGTCTTGATGTGGATCATATGTTCCCTACATTGACACAAAAAAAATCAAGCATTGCGGTCCCTTGTATATAAAATAAACATAAGGAATAATAATATTTAAAATGGCTACAAATGAAAAATAAAACTCATACGTACCCGATATAAGGTAGGACTTCCTCCGTATTCTCCAAAACATATAGATGTGCCTGGTTCAACAAGTCTCGATCAACTAAGCTCATTGTGCTTTCAACAAGTCTCGACCAACTAAGCTCACTGTGCAACCTGATAATGGCTTTGAAACTCCCATATTCTGGCTTGAAGGCACTCCAACTGTACTAACATCAGATAAATGCTTGGTACAAACCCTACAGCTTCTTCAGCTATATATCGCTCAGCAATGCAACCTCCAAGACGAGTATGGTTGTGAACATACCCCTCTAGCACTTTCATATATCTTTCAAATGGATACTTCCATCTAAAATATACTAGCCCACATAGACGAACTTCTCTGACATGATGTACTACTAGATGAACCATGATATCAAAGAATGAAGGGGGAAAGTACTTCTCAAGGAAACACAAAGTACTACATCTTCTTCCAACTTATCTAGCTTGGAAACATCTACCATCTTTGCACATATAGCATTGAAGAAGAAGCACAATCGAGTTATTGCATACCTTGCAGGGGTTCTTGGAAAAGGAATGGGGATGGAAGATTTAGATTGGGGTTTTTTGTAAACCACGACCACGGTTGATGGATCAAATTGTCATCTAAATTTTTATTATACGCCGGTTGTTCATTTACTCCCGTCGTCTGAATTTTAGTTTGCATTTGGTAACCTAAATATGATTGTTTCTCCATTAACCGTCATCTTTAGGCTACCAGAACCCAGAACTTTACTCTTCAAAAAGCAATACAAATTTCTGGGTTCGGGTAGCTTAATGATGATGGCAACTAGAGATGCCGTCGTCTGAATTATTTTGTAAAAACCGTCGTCTGATTCTTGTTTTACTTTTTATTTTCAATTTATTCTCTGCTATTTGAATATAGTAGTGTTTCATTGTTGGTCTTTTCACTTTATTATATATATGATTTTATAGTGTGTGAGATGGATAAGTCATGGATGCATGCGGATAGAAGATCGAAGGCATATGAGTTCGGGGCGAAAGGATTTTTGAATTTTGCTGTAGAAAATCTTGGAAATACAACTCATATTTGTTGTCCATGTGTTAAATGTGGGAATATTCGATTGTTTTGGGTTGGAATTATAAGGGAACACTTACGCTTTAATGGAATTGACTAAAGCTATAAGATTTGGACATGGCACAGAGAACCTTGGGAATGGACTACTAATGCTAATAGAAATGTGGAAGAAGATGAGCAAAGTAGGTTTAGTTTTGTTTCTGAGGAATTAGGGATGGACGATAATGATTTAGGCGATATTGGATCTGATCCTTATGAGTTTGCCAATGTGATTGGGGATGGAGATCAACCCTTGTACCCTGATTGTAGTAAGTACACGAAATTGTCGGCTTTGGTGAACTTATATAATTTGAAAGCAAAACATTTGATGAGTGATGTTTGTTTTACAGAATTATTAATACTTCAAGGAGATTTGCTTCTAGAAGGAAATACACTACCTTCCTCTATGTACGAGGCAAAAAGGATTTTGTCTGCTTTGGGGATGAGTTATGAGAAAATCCACGCATGCCCCAATGACTACATCTTGTATAGGAAGGATTATAAAGATTCAACTAATTGTCCTACTTGTGGTATCTCAAGGTGGAAAGAAGGCAAAGATTCAATCTTGAAACATAGTGTGTCAGCGAAGGTGGTGTGGTATTTTCCTCCAATTCCAAGGTTTAAAAGAATTTTTCAATCACAGAAAACAGCTAAGAGTTTGACTTAGTAGTGTTAGAACAAGGCATCGGCTGCAACATCCACATGGAGTTCCTAGAAAAGCCAACACCCATACACCAGCCCCACATGGATGGATCCCATAATCCAGTTCCTACAACACCAAACGTTGACTCCAGAAGAAGGCAACTATGTCCTTTGGGAGATCCATGAAGGCATTTGTGGCAACCATTCCGGAGCCCGATCCCTCACCCACAAGGTTATTTGGCAAGGCTATTTTTGGCCATCACTCCTGTTGCGTAGATTTCAGCTGCACCAAAATGGATTCAGCTGCATCCTCAACTTGTGATACTCGCAAGTGCACGAGCCGTTGGTAGTTTAGCATATGTAAGTGCGAGGTCGATTCCACAGGGATTGGTGATTGAATGATCCAATTCAGTTTTCCTACACAAAACAAAAATGAAAACAAAAGAAGCAAAAAGGTTTTGTACAACACTTGAGAACATGGAGAGTTTGCATGAGAATAGAGAGAAGTGTTTAAGAAAGAGAAGGGAGAAGAGTTTTGGAAGGGAATGTGTTTGAGAACTTTGAGAATTTGGAAGAGAGTGGTTGAGAACTTGGAGGATGTTTGTGAACTTGGAGAAGTGTTTGAGAACATTGAGAATTTGATGAAGGAAGGAAGAAGTGTTTGAAGAAATTTAGAAGAAGAGAGGGCATGGAGACTTTGGGAAGAAAATGTGTTTGAGAGCTTCGTGGAATTTTGGAACAGGAAGGAAATGTGTTTGGGAAGCTTGAGGATTTTGGAAGAAAATGTGTTTGAGAGCTTTGTGGATTTTGGAAGGGAAGAGACATGTGTTTGAGAAATTGGAGAATGTTTGGAAGAGAATAGAGAAATGTTTAGGAAGTGTTTGAGAAGGGAGAAGAAAGTGTTTGAAGAATTTAGAAGAAGAGAAAGAAAAAGTGTTTGAGATTTAGTACAAGCATCTTATTACAGCAATTGAGAACTACAAAGGGAAACTAAGAGAATTTGAAGGAGAGAAGGGAAGGGAGCTCTAGAGAAGTGTTTGAGAGCTCCCCCCCTTGGGGTGTGATTACAAGCTTAGAGAACTTCCCTATTTATAGGCCTAGGGGAAGTGAAAATCTGAATTATACAATAGGTTTACCTACCACACTCACTTCACCAACTTACAACACTTAATTCACCTAACACACTATTACATTTGAAAACAATTCCTCTTGTCTTTAGGCTTAGTGTTGCAACTCCCACTTCATCATCTTTTGGCTCATTTGGCTGCTGCAAAATTCCACTCAAATATAGGTATTGAATATGCTTCACCAAGATTCCCACAATCAACAACACTTCATCATGCATATGTCATGCATGACAATGCATTGCAGCCAGCTTGTGGGCTCGTTTTGGGCTTGTTGCTCCAGTCTGAAAAATCTGAAAAAATATGAATCTTGAAGCTCTTTGTCTTATCTTTCCAAGCATATGCAGCCCAACTCAAGGAAAAATCGGAAAGGCCTTCAAATGTGATTGTTGGCCCAGTAACGCAGATGCTGCCGAATTTGACCTTAAGTTGCCAAAACATGTATAACTTTCTCTAGAAGACTCGGAATCATGAACCGTAAAATTCTACAGAAAATAGACTTCCGTAGATTTCCAATGATATATGGTTCATTATCTGGTTCTTCTTGAGCAACTACAGTCCAATCCGTGAAGTTGGTTGATCTGCAGACACCATTTTGAGCTAGCTTGTCTCCGAAATGCAATTTGTGAGTCTCAAGCTTATAACACTGAAACAAACACAAAACTTATTAAAAGCACAAGTTTAACTCAAAAGCATAACCAAATCATAAGTTAAAAGGGTACAAAATGATATGTAATTATGCACCGATCAAATACCCCCAAACCTAAATTTTGCTAGTCCTCGAGCAAAACAAAAGGAAAACAAAGATAAAAACAAACAAGAAGTTAACTAGACCACTTTCGTAGGTAACTCGATTGCATTTAGCGTATACAACAAGCCTTTAAACCTCTAGGCATCCCTAGTAGGAGGAGTTGTGTCTCCTGAGGGTTTAACAATTTAAAATACCCACAAACGTTTGACTAATTTCTACAAAACAAAGTAGTTAGAAAACCTATTAGAATTTGTTAGTCATTTAAGCAAAATAACAAAAAACAAAAACAAAAAAACAAAAAAAAAATAAAAATAAAAACAAAACAAAAATAAGACTCAAAACAATCTTCCCGAACATTTCTGAAGAGAAATGACTCATGCACATGACTCAAAAGTTTTAACAATAAAAGCTCAATTTAGACATTATTTACAAGGCGGAAAAGTTCAAAACATAATATGCTCAAAGTGTAGTAGTGTGATTGCCAAATGCAACAAATTCCCCAATCTTAGTTTTCACACAATTTCAAAAATCATACAAAGCACAAGTTCAACTTCAAATCTCACCAAAGTTGTCCTCTCACAAATGAATCATTCGGAAGAGGGCTATAATGCAACACTCAATTATAAACATGAGATTAGAGTTAAACCATAAAGACTTAACTCGAAAATAGAAAGATGAAGAACTTGCATTAATATGATCTCAAGAAGGATGCCAAACACTTAAAAGTAGAAAAATGAATGCAATTCAACCACATGACATTTAAGATCAATTTAGGTCTTTAACATATGTTGTAATGGGGTCAAGGGTGTAAGGTGAGTAAGAAATGAAGGGTATGGATAATACAAAGTCCAAGGAACTCAAAATATAAGAGCATAAAACAATTGTTTACAAGACTTTGAATCATCACGATTAGATTTTTTCCTTTTACATGATCAAAACTCCTTATACCTTCATTTACAATGATTTACTCCTTTATTGAACAACCACCAATTTATTTTGAAGGCCCAAAAATGAATTTTCAATCAACCACCACTTAATCACAACTTTACTCTTTTCTTTCACCAATTGTGTGAATATTTTTTTGAAATGTAACACCTCTTCCCAAACCTAGTATGAAAAACACATCCCAATTAAAGCTCATGAGTTCCTTAGAAAGGTAAATATTTGTTTTTCAGGCTAAGGCAAGGAAATATAATTGGTAAATGAAAAAAAAGGTTTACATGTAGGCTCAAAATGGTTAACGATGGAAAATCATGCTTAAGCATGCATAAGGTTAGCTTGAAAGGCACAAACGATCCAAAGAGGACCTTAATATCATTTCTTAAATGTCATGAAATCAAATTGCATAAGAATGAATGACTTTTAAGTGTTCAACCAAATCAATGAATAATGAGATCAAACAACAACTTAGATGACAAGAAATTAAGAGTATGTGTATAACACTCATGAAATGAAGTACAAGGCTCAAAAACTCACTTTATATGGTTGGTTATATAAGTCTAATTTATGCTTCATACAATTCTTTAGATCATGCAAATCCTTTAATTGGAAAATTATGAAACAAACGGCAAGTGCAAAGGTTTCGAACATATCATGCTAGAACAATGCCAAATTTATTTATTTATTTCAATTTAAATTTTTACTTTTTTTTTTATAAATTTTTTTTTTAATAAAATAAAATGAAATCCAATTTTCATTTAAGTCATGCAACATTTATCACAATCTCATCATATGTGTTCGGAAAGTGACTCAAAAACAAAACAAAACAAAACTCAAAATAAAAGAAAAACAAGCAATACATTTTTTTAATTTTTTTTATATATAATTTTTTTAAAAAAAATTTAGGAAAAACCAAATTTATTTGCTAAACTTCAATACCCCCAAACCTAGAAATGAACATTGTCCTCAATGTTTAAAAATTAGCCACAAGCAATGTCATAATAACAAATGAAGGTATTAAAGCAAATAAAAATAACAAAATACAAAAATAAAATAAAAGAAACTAATTACAAAAATAAAAATTACAAAACAAACAATCAAATAAAAAAAATAAAAAAAAAATAAAAAAAAACGAAACAGTAAAACACTCAAAACAGGAAGCCCTAAACAGACGGTCTTACGCAAACTAAAACCCAATTTTATTTTTTTGAAAGCCCAAAGCCCACAATGAAATTAACCCACCTTGAAACCCAAACAAGGTGAAAAACCGACCCAAAATGAAATCCGAAGCCCACACGTTTTTTATTGTTTTAATTTAATTCAAATTTTATTTTAAAGATGAAACGTGAATTGGGAGTGCAAAGGCGGGATTTCTAAAAAGAGAGCACGTGGTCCCTAATGTCGTCTCTTGGTTAGTCATGGGCAGACTGAGCGAGACACGCGTCGACGCATAGAGGCGCCGCAGACTCCACAAGCAGAAATTACGGGGCCATACAAAGTCGTGATGACTTTCCTGAACGTGTTCCGTTCAGAAAGGTCACGTCGTGATAAATGAGTTGGGTGTGGTTGGAAAGAGAGAAGGTGGTGGGACTTGAGGAATGCTGGAGATTCAGAAAATGCTCAGACGCTCCAATGGCTAGGGTTTGTCAAAGACTATGTCTATAAGAAGGAAAAAGAAGGGAAAACACACAAACTCAAAAACTCGAAAGAGAAAAGAAGCAAGAAAAAGAAAAAGTGAGAAATCAAATGGCCTCTTCCTACCCATTTTCGTTGGATCTCAACCTAGCTCCACCGACTCTAGACATGGGGCCAAGCAGGCGGCACCAGGTATGGGTACCCTACTTTGCCTCCGCAAGGAGGCCTGCGACTGTCAATGACTCAATACTCCTGGACAACGATGTTGCCATTGGAGTTGGCAGAAATTTAGTAACTCCTAAAGATATACGTGTGTTCGGGACAAGGGATGACAACCGGGTCACGAGTGATGCCCTGGCACTGAGCGTGCAGAGTACAGCATGTGTTGCAAGTTTGGGTCATCGCCTACTTGCGAAGTCCCATGAGGTAGAGATTCTGAAAGGTCAGTTAGCGGCGGAGCGAAGTATGGTTGAAGAATGTCAGAGTGCTATAAAAAGCTTGAAAAGGGAGAGGGCAAGGATAGTGGAGGTGAATCGACACCAGCTAGAAGTATTGCGGGACCAGAATAAAAACCTATCAAAGATGGTAGAGTTGTATTCTCGTGACATGCGAAAGCAGCTGGAGGACCTAGACCGACCGGGTAAACGCAAGCAAGCAGATCGCGAGAGTAGTTATGCTCAAGCTAAGATTGAAATCTTTGGGAGCTCAAGTGGTGAGCCCCAAGAGGCTGTGCGTGAAGCCCCGAAGAGGACAGCCAGAGGGCCAAACTCAAAGCTCATATGGTCGAGACACCTAGCACCGGACAGAAATGACTTCTCCTGCATTATTGATGTTTTTATTTTATGTTGTTGTTTTTGTATTTTCGTTATTTTGTTTCGGAAATAAAAGGGGAAGGTTGCAGAAAAGAAAAAAAAAAAAAAAAAAAAAAAAAAAGAAAAGACACTTCCCAAAAATAAACCAAAGACGACAAACGGAAAGAAAACACATTTCATTAACTAGAATAAAACAAAGGTGATAGCCGAAAGGGAAAGGTAAAAACACAAAACACTAGAAAATGAAAGTAACGGGCAAAAACATAAAATACCAGAAAAACACGGAAAAATAAAATAAAATAAAGTAAAGTGAAAGTTAATGTGCTCCCCCTTGAAGCGATTAGGTCGAGCATGCCTGGGAAATCCGAAGTGGTGTTGGCTCTCTCTCATCAGCATATGCCTATTTAAACCACATCTCTGCAAGCGGATGATACCCAGCATTTCTTCCTGCAAACTCAAGGAAAAACATCAAAAAATTCAGAAGCAAAACAAATGGCATCCTCATGCACTCACCTTGATGATCTCAACCTTGAGCTCTCACTTGCACCACCGAATGCCCAGGATAAGGGCTCCTCCAAATCCTGTCTTCCCAAACTCCACATATCATCACGGTACGGCCTCAAACTTTGCTGAGGTAATACCGAACTTTTCTGAGGCAGTGCCGAACAGAGCAGGACCTGTTGGGCAGCATGATTGGCAGTAAACTCACATCAGCAGATCATCTGCATGTGGCACAGAGGTCCGAACAAGGCTGCGGTGGAGGAGTCCCACGATTTAACTGTGCTCCATGCGGTCTCGGCTACCAATTTGGGCATGCGATTGTTGGCGAGAACACGGGAGTGTGCCGCGCTGAGCGAGGAGGTGGCTGCCTTGAAGGCTATGGTGGCGGACTTCAGAAGCGGCTCCACTGTGCCAATCAGCACGTGGAAGCACTGGAGAGAAAAAAATGAGGACCATGTGGAGCTGCTGCAAATTCTGCAAGTAAGAGAGAATAGAGGCATGCCATGAAGATGAAGATGAAGATGAAGAAGTTGTTGTTTTTTTTGTTTTTGTTTTTGTTTTTTATGTTTATGTTTATGTTTATGTTTTTATTTTTGTTTTTGTTTGTAATGCAGAGTTTGAAGTGAAAAAAATGTGTTTTAACACTTAGAAACTAACTAACCATACCACGTAAATAAATACATAGACTAACTTAACAAAACAAAAACAAAAGACTCAACAGAAAAAGAAAACAAAGAAAATAAAAAAAACTTAATTTAAAAACACACGAATATACAAGCAACTCACGGATGACCAGTTAAGGGTCTCAAAAAACACAGCCAGGGGATCCGGGAAGGTTGGAGGGGTCACAATGGTCCCGGTTAAAACCCAAACTTCTTAGACACCGAAGGTGTCGCCTAAAGAACTCCTAAACACTGTATTGACGGAAGTGCTTACCTGGAGTTACCATAAGTCAGCTCATATGAAAAATCTTTTTAAAATTTTTTAATTTTAAATTTTAAATTTTTTTTTAAATTTTTTTAAATTTTTACTTTTTTAATTTATAGAAAAGAAACAGAAATTTAAAATAACAACAAGTAAAGAGAAAGGATTGAAATGCTCCCCCTTGAAGCGATTAGGTCGAGCATGGATGCACTTGGAGGTCGCGACTTCTCCCACTGCTCCCACTTCCCATTCTTATGATTGAGGTTGCCATCTCTCTCCATTTTTATTGAGCTGTCATAAATTGCTAAAATAAACACACAAACTTGAAATGGAATTAAAAGGATTAGGAAATAAAATGAAAAACACACATCCAATTCCATGCTTCAAAGTAAGCAGCAATGTAAATTAAACTAGCTTATGGAGTTCGTTCTTTCTCAAATATGATTATCCATTCGGTGTGTGGTTGTAATCAAGTATTCAGAACAAGTATTTAGCTATGGTGTTTAGTCTAAACACAAATTCCAAACCCATTAAGAACAAGAAGAACAATAAAGAACCAAGTAGAATTTAAACATGGTGTTTGTCTTCAATATCTACCCATTCATTCACTAATCAGTCCAAGAGTCATATGGTGTTTATGTAAACTTGAACAAGATATTTAATTAAGAACAAGTGAATGAAACCAGAAACTAGCAATAATCAACATGCTACTTGAACCCTTTTTTTGTGTTGTGTAAGCTGGACTCAAACCCAGTTCTCTTGCTTGTCAGGCAATTGTCCTTATCCGTTGGACTACAAACACAACTTGTCAATTAACGTCATTAACTTTAAAACACGAAACTGTCTAGTTATATACAAAAAATAAAAATAATAAAAAGTAGGAAAACCAAATAGAATCAAACAATGTTACCGGTCCCCGGCAACGGCGCCAAAAACTTGTTGCGTAGATTTCAGCTGCACCAAAATAGATTCAGCTGCATCCTCAACTTGTGATACTCGCAAGTGCACGAGCCGTTGGTAGTTTAGCATATGTAAGTGCGATGTCGATTCCACAGGGATTGGTGATTGAATGATCCTATTCAGTTTTCCTATACAAAACAGAAATGAAAACAAAAGAAGCAAAAAGGTTTTGTACAACACTTGAGAACATGGAGAGTTTGGATGAGAATAGAGAGAAGTGTTTAAGAAAGAGAAGGGAGAAGAGTTTTGGAAGGGAATGTGTTTGAGAACTTTGAGAATTTGGAAGAGAGTGGTTGAGAACTTGGAGGATGTTTGTGAACTTGGAGAAGTGTTTGAGAACATTGAGAATTTGATGAAGGAAGGAAGAAGTGTTTGAAGAAATTTAGAAGAAGAGAGGGCATGGAGACTTTGGGAAGAAAATGTGTTTGAGAGCTTCGTGGAATTTTGGAACAGGAAGGAAATGTGTTTGGGAAGCTTGAGGATTTTGGAAGAAAATGTGTTTGAGAGCTTTGTGGATTTTGGAAGGGAAGAGACATGTGTTTGAGAAATTGGAGAATGTTTGGAAGAGAATAGAGAAATGTTTAGGAAGTGTTTGAGAAGGGAGAAGAAAGTGTTTGAAGAATTTAGAAGAAGAGAAAGGAAAAGTGTTTGAGATTTAGTACAAGCATCTTATTACAGCAATTGAGAACTACAAAGGGAAACTAAGAGAATTTGAAGGAGAGAAGGGAAGGGAGCTCTAGAGAAGTGTTTGAGAGCTCCCCCCCTGGGGTGTGATTACAAGCTTAGAGAACTTCCCTATTTATAGGCCTAGGGGAAGTGAAAATCTGAATTATACAATAAGTTTACCTACCACACTCACTTTACCAACTTACAACACTTAATTCACCTAACAAACTATTACATTTGAAAACAATTCCTCTTGTCTTTAGGCTTAGTGTTGCAACTCCCACTTCATCATCTTTTGGCTCATTTGGCTGCTGCAAAATTCCACTCAAATATAGGTATTGAATATGCTTCACCAAACTTTCCCACAATCAACAACACTTCATCATGCATATGTCATGCATGACAATGCATTGCAGCCAGCTTGTGGGCTCGTTTCGGGCTTGTGGCTTCAGTCTGAAAAATCTGGAAAAATATGTATATTGAAGCTCTTTGTCTTATCTTTCCAAGCATATGCAGCCCAACTCAAGGAAAAATCAGAAAGGCCTTCAAATGTGATTTTTGGCCCAGTAACGCAGATGCTGCCGAATTTGACCTTAAGTTGCCAAAACATGTATAACTTTCTCTAGAAGACTCGGAATCATGAACCGTAAAATTCTACAGAAACTAGACTTCCGTAGCTTTCCAATGATATATGGCTCATTATCTGGTTCTTCTTGAGTAAGTACAGTCTAATCCGTGAAGTTGACTGATCTGCAGACACCGTTTTGAGCTAATTTGTCTCCACAATGCAATTAGTGAGTCTCAAGCTTATAACACTGAAACAAGCACAAAACTTATTAAAAGCACAAGTTTAACTAAAAAACATAACCAAATCATAAGTTAAAAGGATACAAAATGATATGTAATTATGCACCGATCAACTCCACAATGGACTAGGTGACGGACGTGGTGGTAGCTATGGACTATTTTACCAAATGGGGTAAAGCAGAAACCCTTGCTACAATGACCACAGCCTGCATTGAGACACTCATATGGCAGAATATCATAGAGGTCCTATACCCCATGTAATTGTCACGGACAACGGTAGGCAATTCAATAACGCAAAAGTCAAGCAATTTTTCTCCAACCTTAACATCCGTCTTTGTTTTTCCTCTCCAGCTCACCCCCAATCCAATGGCCAAGTTGAAGCTGTGAACAAAATCATCAAAAAGACCCTGAAGATGAAACTTGAAAAGGCCAAGATGTGCTAGCCAGAACTACTCTTAGAGGTCCTATGGTCTTACCACACCACTTTTCGTACCTCCATGTGCGAGACACCTTTTTCCCTTTCCTTTGGCACCGAAGCTATTGTCCCAGTGGAGATTGGACAGCCCTCTTACTGAACCTTTGCATATGATGCTATAACAAATGATGAGCAGTTAGCCTTAAACCCTCGACCTCATTGATGAGCTTCGTGACCAGGCAAACATGCATAACTTTGCCTACAAGCAGTGTGTCGCCAGGTACTACAACTCCCGAGTGAAACCTCGTGCCTTCAAAACTGGAGATTGGGTAATGCGCAAGGTTTCCTTGGCCACCACAAACTGAGCCGAAGGTACCTTGTGTCCAATATGGGAAGGTCCCTATGAGGTTATCAAGGTCTGCCACTCAGGTACTTACGAGCTTCACAATCCCAATAGCAAACCTCTGCCTCATCCATGGACTTTTTGCTTTCTTAGGCTTTCGGCACTCATGTCTAGAGCCTTCACTCAAGCATTTTATATACTTATTGCCTTTCTGTACTTACCCAATGAAACGCCTGACCCTGGCTTATTTCTATTCATTTTATGGTACCAATTAGAAATAAAATGACTACTATTAAAAAAAACATATGCTATCATAGCAATAACCATGCCTTATGGTAGGGCAATATCCATGCAAAAATAAGGGCGCCATCGACACTCTACTAATCTGTTCGAAATAAAGACTAAATTGCAAAAACAACAAAAATACACAAGCCCTCAGGCATCAACACCCACGTAACGCATCCCTTCAGCCTGGGCTAGGCCATTTGGATCAGACCACCTTAGTCGCCATCAACACCACCCCTTGCTTCATAGAGGATGGGGAGGCAAACATCCATTCCCTACCAGGAGGAATGGGAGGAGGAACGCCACAGGTGTGGAAGTTTATATCCAGGCCAGGTTGAACCTCGCTATCAGCTTCTCCCAGCCAAGTTGCTCCTCCACCATCCCCTCCAATACAAGGTCTCGGAACTCCTCTGAACCCTTATACTCCTCCACCGCCTCGGCACGAGCAGCCACCAACTCCTCCACCTTCCTCCACTTAGCCTCGGCTCGGCTCTTCTCCCAACCTCCGGCTCCAGCGACATCTCCTTCAACTCCCTATCTAGCCTCCTGACCTTTAGCTGCAATGCATTGTTCTCTTGATCAGAGAAAGTCTGTGACCTTAGTTGGGGCCAGCTCCCCGGCATCCATTTTCACCTAGTGAGGAAGGCATTCACAAGGGGTACTTCCTGATAATGCATCGCCAGAGTCACCTCCTTCTTCTGTCATCGAACCGCGGCGAAGTCAATATCCTATGCATCCTCAAGAAAAAGCTCATCCATACCGAGTGGCAGCTTCGGCGAAGGTTCCAGATCAAACGACGACAACTCTCCCGCCCATGACGTCTCGGATGGCTAACTCCAGACACTTCCGCCTCTTGTCTAACTCTGCCCGACCCACCGTTGCCATCTTGAGGCCACTTCCTAGTGACATGACCTTCCACCTCCTCGACCACGCCTGCCTTTTCTCTCTCTTTCCTTTCCCTCAGCTTTTGCCGCTTCTTCTCCTCGTCCACCTTCACCACCTTCGGTTACCCCTCCACCGTAGTCACCCTTTCGGAATCCCCGCCATTGCCATCCACCAGCACAAAAGAGTTAACCCAAAAGTAAGCGAAAACAAAAAAAAAACAAAAAAACAAAAAAACAAAAAAACAAAAAAACAAAAAAAAAACTTACTTCCTTGTAGCAACCCTAACTCCAAAAGAAGAGTTGGCGTCACAATGTTCTTCACCTCCTACCTCTTTGCTGAGACTAGGGTCCTCACCAACTCTATCTCCTCCTCTTCTTCCTTTGATACCTGCCTACACTTCACAGAACCTGCACACAAACAAGAAGGCCATCAGTTTAAAGCTTCGGAAGACGTAAACATCCATACCTAAATACATACCAACCGAACAAGTTTAAACATAAAGTTATAACCAAAGACCTATCGATTGAAACTAAGTAGGCACGTGTCTGCCTGACGGTCTTCTCAAACCAACACTCCCAGTCGCCAAAGGCAAAGAACTACCGGTTTCTCCATGTCTTTTGCTATACCTTCTTTCGTTCACCTTTCAGCAGTTCACTTGCACCTAGCCAAAGTTGCCATGTTGCCTGGATACAGAATACAGATGCATGAACTGTTGAAGGTTGGCTCTCCTAACTTTGCCAACCACCAAGCTATGTACACCCCATGTAACACAATCCAAAAATTGGGGTTGTACTGCCCAAGTGCATAGCCCAACCTCGATAGCATCATCTGTGTAACATCCCGGCCCTAAAAATAAGTAAAATAATTAAATTAAGAGAAAATAAATTGGAGTAAACAATAAAATAAAATGATTTGAATTAATTAAGGTTTTTGAAATTTTAAAATATTATTTAATATAAAAAAGGGTCAAAAAGGTCATTTTAAGTTCGGGAAGGAATTTGGGAATTTCAATTGTACCGGTGTGTAGAGCACGTCGAAACGAGTCCGTAGACACGTAGTGGGCTCAAATCGGAGTTATAAAGAGAAAAGTACGATCTAAATACTCCGAGGGTAAACTCGTAATTTAGGAAAATCAGATTTTTATAAATCTGATTCTCCTTCTCTCTCTCTCCCTCACGATCTCTCCTTCCCACTCTCTGCAAAACAGCCCCCCCCCTTGTGAATGAAAGCAACTTCTCTCCTCCACCGCCACCAACACACGCCGCCACTTGGGGCGGCACCGGTCCCAAAGGACCACCACCCTTCCCTCTTCCAGTTCCGGTCCATCACCGACCCGATCAGCCGCCGTGGTCGCCGGAAACAGCCACGAAACATGCGGTTTTGGACAGAAATTTCAGAAACTTTGGGTGGCTAGTTCTCCCTCGTTTCTCAACCAAATTTGACGAGTGAGGTATGAAAATTCATCTATTTTTCGTGCTCTAGCTGCCTGTTGGTTAGGTTTCCTAACATTTTGAGAATTTACAAGTCAAATTTCGAAATTTAGCTTCAGCAGATTTTCAGTTGGCATTTCGGGCCACTTCCGGCCACTTTTTGGCCATTGTCCAAGAACAAAAGTGACTCCAAATTAGGGGTATTACCTAGGGTAGGAGTTTGGAGCCAAAATACTAAGTTTTTCCGGTCACCGGAATATTGATCAAGCCACCCACGCGCGGCGGCGCGTGGGGCGGCGCGTAGGCAGTCCGGCAGAGGCCACATTTTATCCTAGAATAATCTTTGTGTTGCCACGAGCGCGTAGAATTTTACGGATCTCAATTCGGATAACATTTGAACCCCGAACGGATTTTACATATTGTGTGATTTTCGGGTTCGATATATTAGAACCATTGGATCGCTTTCCATTTAATATATGTTAATATAGGCATTCCTAGGATTGTGTAGGATTTTACGGATCGTGAATCGGAGCCCCGGATGTTTCCGATTCAATAAGTTAAAGTTTGTATTTTTACGATAACCGTCCGAATTTATACGATCGTGAGTGATCCGATCTTCCATTCGGACCAAACCTGAAGGATAGGTTTATTAAACCTTGTAGAACTCTTAGGGACGTTCGGATCGTGAACGGAGGTCGTGGGGCCCGCGGGCCCGGTTGACCAAATTTGGAAAGTTTGACCATCGGGTGACCGTGAGTCTTCCGAGGTAGTTTCACACTTCGAAAAGTATTAGGATAACCTTGTGAGAGAGTCTAGGGTCTCAGTTTTGAATATTAGTATTTAAGTGGACATTTGTCTTCTAGAGTGTTTAGTCTTTCTTTATGAAATTCTTGGATATTACTGATAATGGAAAGTATGAAATGGATGAGTATGAGATACTCGATTTGTTGGGTTGTGAAAGTTAGTCTTGGGACTCGGTTATGATTATTAGAAATAAATGGCATGATTTTGTGATGGAAGTATTACATATGAATGTAATGGTTTATTGAAATTCATTTTAAATTTAATGGTTGAATTTAGTATCTTTGTAAGTATTTGTGATATATGTGAGTTTTGACATATCCTAGTATCTTGAGTTATATATATATATATACACAATACTCGAGAAGGTGCTATGTTTATTGAATATGGGTGGGGTACTTGGGATGTGGTTGTGAGATTGGAATATTAGTTAGAGTGCTATTTGCACTACCCTAGATACCCCATGGATATAGAATATGTTTGAGAATTTATTAGCTATACTACGAAAAAGCATTTGGGAAAATTGAACTAAGGATGGGAATATTTTTTATATAATATTTATATAAGGATTACGAACTCCACCATCATACGTACCTCCCCCTTGGATGATGATATTTGGAAACAGTGGATATGGACACTGGGATACATGGAAATGGATATATGGATATGTTTTGGATATACTATTCACACACGTGCCGGGTTTCGGGCGTGTGGGCTTATTTGGTCATGGATCCCGGAATTGTGGGATGCCGGAAAAATTGTGGATATGGTATGGATATGACGGAACCCGGGGCATACCTTAACGGGTGTCGCTGTAGACCCTTGATTGGGTAGTCTGCGCGCGTAGGACAGTTCCAGGCGTACGGGTCTTGATTCTTCGTCCGTACGTGCTGGGTTAGAGTGTCAGTCCCCCAGCTTGGACGACTCATCCCTAGCCACATGGACATTTGAGGGCCGGATAAGTGTGAGCTAGTCAACAATCCCCTGTTGGATTGTTTCCCCCAGGACATGATGTGCAACATCACATGTACCTCCCCTTGGATACTGATACATGGAAATTATGGATATGGTCTGGATATGACGGAACCCGGGGCATACCTTAACGGGGTGTCGCTGAGACCCTTGATTGGGTAGTCTGCGCGCGTATGACCGTTTTTCAGACGTACGGGTCTTGATTCTTCGTCCGTACGGGCTGGTTGAGTTTAGTCCCCAGCGGACGGCTCGTCCCTAGCCACATGGACTTTTGAGGGCCGGATAAGTGTGAGCTAGTCAACAATCCCCAGTTGGATTGTTTTCCCCTGGTACATGATGATGGTGAGAGGTGAGTGTATGTGGATGTATTTATGTATGTATATAAATATATAATTATTCTTTTCTTGTTATACATATTACATATATGTACATGTGGTTTTAATTCTGGTTTGAGATTTGTGAGCCTGTACATGTATGAACGTATAAGCCCTGAATTTGGGCAGTGTTGTACGGCAACATACGCCTTGGATAGGGTATAGTTGCAGGATTGAATGGATATAAATGGAAGAAATTGATGATGTGTTTAATGTACATACGCCTTGGATAGGGTATGGTTACAGGATTAAACTGTTATAAAGGAAGAATTCGAGAATGTGTTCATTGTGTTTTTGTTGGATTTGGAATTGTGTCAGATCTGAAATGTATAGATGGTTCCATTGTAAATAATTGTTTATTACCGGAGTTGTAACCGTTGAGATGAGAACTACGTGTGGCTTGATCCCTTGTCCAAGGGTACGTAGGCAGCCTGGGGTCTCACTAGGTGCAGCCGCGAAATATTATTGAGTTTAAAAGGTCTGATCGAATTCTGTGTATGTGATTGCATTTCGGATGTGGTTTTCGATGTGATTGTTGGATTTGAATCAGGCTTGATGTTTTCGGTGGTATTCATAAAGTTGTTTGAGATCTTTAATTGTATTGTTTATGAAGTATCCAACTTAAGAACTTTGTTGGTTCTGTTTCGAATTATCTGAAGGCCGGAGGCCTACTATGTGATTGCATGTTGTTAATTTGTGCATGCTGCTAGTTGGTGTTTTAAAATGTGTTTTATGCAGGTCGGAATTTTTGGGAAATGTCCAATTTCCAGGGGAGACTCTGCCGAAATTTCGGCAGAAAGTCTCGTGGCCTTCTCCTTTTCGGTAAAGAGGCTTGATTTTTTGTAAGTGGGCCCGACATCGGTGTGTTGTCGAAATATTTCCACAGGATTCGTCTCGGGTTCCGAGGAATTCCGGGCCGGTCCTGCCAATCTGCACCCAAGGATGCAACGGTAGCCCCAGGCCATACTTATACATGGCTGAGAACATCATCACATAGCCTTCGGGTGGATACTTTACTACTTTTGTCGGTGTAGCCCCGCTTAATCGGGAATCCCATACTCCCCCTTCAACATCTCCAACTCATAGAGACTCAGCAAGTTCCTCCTTGACAACGAAACCCCTCCTGGAACATTCACACCACCAGAAGCCACCACCACTGGACCAAAACCGGATGACCCCCCCTAATCGCTTGAACCCACTTTCGATGCCTGAGCCATATCTAAAAGCCAATTGGCCACAGCCTTTAATGCAAAAAAAATGGACATTTCAATCCAAAAGGACAACGAAAAGATAAGCATACTGTGCTATCAATGCCGAAAGTCCTTGCCAGAATTGCTCTGCCACCAGAAATCTCTGTCGAAAATCGCACAACTCCTTTACTTCCAAAAATTCAAAATTCACAAGTGACCTCCCTTTAGCCCTCCCCACCTTCTACTAATGAGACGCCTCGATTTCCACAAAAAAACCTTTCATTCTTCCGGCACGTGGCAACACAAGCATTGATGTCACGCCGTTCCGTTTGGCACCCTCCGTGCCGAACCCGCAAGAGGACTCACGAGACCAGCACGTTGATGTCACAACTTCCCTTCAGCACCCTCCATGCCAAAGCTTCAGAAGGACTTAAGAGACTTTCGCTAACATCACACCTTCCCTTTGGCACCTTCCGTGCTGAAGCTTCGAAGGGACTCACGCGACTTTCTCTGACATCACACCTTCCCTTTGGCACCCTCCGTGCTGAAGATTTGAAAGGGACTCACATGACTTTCGCTGACATCACACCTTCCCTTCGGTACCCTCCGTGCCAAAGCTTCGAAGGGACTAATGCAACTTTTGTTGATGTAACACCACCCATTCGACACCCTCCATATCGAACCTTCAAATGGCTCAATAACCAGCATATGATGTCATAGCTCTCCTTCGGCTCCCCCCTGTTTCGGTTTTAAAGACATGTCCTTTCAGGAACCACTTTCCAAGCAAACGTGCCTTTTAGCTTCCAAACTTGGGGGACTAGGGATTTGTCTACGGCGCCCGCCACAAGACTGGTACCAAGTTAGGAATGCTGGTTGCCAAATGGAAAGAGACATTCCAAAAAACACTCAGACAAGCCTTCAGAATGCAAATGACATCACCACCTTCTTACCCTACCGAAAGAGGACCTCCTTCTGAAGCGATACCCGCCAGCCGATGCTCTCAACTATAGAACCTAGAGCCACAGACATGTGTCGCCACCACGGTGATTTACACAAAGTCCCACATTGAAACTTTGTGCAAATTCTCAGTTTCACTTCCCTATAAATAGGGAACAGTGCCCAAGTAAAAAGGGTAACTACTTTTCACCTTTATTGTTACTCTGTCAATATTACCACATATCGCTGACTTAAGCATTGGAGAGCCTTCGGCAGGTATCACACCGGTGCCCGAAGCTTGATGACTGCTTCTTCCTTATTTTCTTCTATAGGACCCCTCTGTGCCAAAGGTTCATAACCTTCCTACCCTGCTGAAGATCCACCACTCCTTCATCTAAGTTGGCCCTCTGAAAAAGAGCATCCACAGAATACAAGTTACATCTCCGAGAATTTTGACTATATTCATCAAGGTGGTTTCAAACATTTGCTCATGGACCCTTTCCATTGTTATCTTTACCTATCTATAAGATGGGTCTCCAAAATGAACGTCAACAACTGCACAAGGAGATGGCAACAAGAAGTGAAATTAGTGGCAATGAAAGCAACGAGACCTGGAACATTTTTGGCAATGAAATTATCACAAGTGAAGGCAGTGAAGTTGGGTTTTTTGACATCAACAACGAAGTTATGCAAACAATATTGATGACAACAAGGACGGGTAGGAATCATCAATAGTGTTAACAATAAAAAAATTTCAATCAATGGCGGGCGTGTTGGGATTGGCAAAATTGGCAAGAAGTACTACTACAACTTGGGGGTATTAATAATATTTCTTCTAGTTCTTTTTTTGGATTGGCAGATCGGGCAAAAAGTACTACAACTCAGGGGTATTATTTCTTCTTGTTCATTTTGCAGCTTTTCTTTTCTTTTTGATACTTAGAACGAGTTTAAAAATCTTCGGGCCTGTTTGGTATCTTATCCAAGTAGGGAACTCAAAAACTGTTGTTTTTCTTAAAAACAAGGAGTTCTCAAATCCATTTTTTAATATTCAAAAAGTTGTTTGGTATGCAACTTGAAAACTGTTTTAAATCTTTAAAATTTGAAAACTTATTTGGTTGAATTCTTGAAAACCATTTTTTTCCTCCTTTTTTATAATTAAGATATTTTGATAAACATTATCAAAATTATATTAAACATACTATTTTAACATCCATATTTTAGTTAACGTAGTATATGTTAACCACGACGGTTTCTAGTTTATACAAATCTTTATTCCTTCAATTTGCAACATGGATAATTATCTGTACGGCGGTTCCTTTGTGAATATTGACATTTAATATTCTAGAAACGTACGTTCTTTTGTGTTTACGTCGTCTTTCTTTAGTTACACGTTAGTTTGTTTATTTATTCACGGTAGTATAAGTTAACCACGACGGTTTCTAAGTATTTCTTCAATCAGGGACGTGAATAATTATCTCTATGTCGGTTCCTGTGTGATTATTGACATGTAATCTGCTTTAAAAGGCCGTTCTATTGTGTATGCGTCATCTTTTATAATTTAGACGGTGGTTTTTTTATTTATTTAACGTAGTATACGTTAACCACGACGGTTTCTAGGTTATACAAGTCGTATTCCTTCAATTAGGGACGTGGATAATTAATTTTACGGCGGTTTATGTTTTGTTCTTGACATATAATATTCTTTAGACTTCTAATTTGTAATAAAACCATTGTCTAATATTGTACAAGGTTTCCTTTTACAATATAAATATAGGGTTTAGACGTCAGTTGGTTATATTTTGTGACGTTGAAGGATTTAACGACGTCGGTTATTATCCGTCGTTGGTTTATATATCAAAATATGGCGGTCGATTTCATGACGGTTTGAAAATCTTCTAGACGACGGTGGATTCCCGTCATCTATTTCGATTTTTGTAGTAGTGTGGACTTGGGTTTTGGGGATCCCAAGTAGTCCAAAACCTCCATTCTTTTGAACCTTTGATGGGGGCCTCTTGGATACTTGTAACCATCCAAACCCCACAACCCGCTCAGCAGGCCCCAGACATGTATGTGGCTTGGGCCACTTAAGTTTGTCGAGTGGTTTAGCATAGGAAAATGTATTACTAGCTTGGCATGTCATGTAAATTATTTTCTATATTTATTTAATTAATTAATCCCTAAAATACAGCTAGAATTAACGCATGACCAACATTATATATTATAATATCTTTGGACATTTTGGGCCTCAACACTACCCAACTAACAAGGAAGTTTACTCATCAAATGGTAGAGGATTCATTCGTTCCCTAAATTAAGGCATTCGTGGAGTAGATGAGCCATGGAACCTCTCTTTACCAATCGAACGATGACATTTACATTACGAATGACATAGCTCTCATTCAAGAGGTAAATAGTCTCGTTTGTTAGATAAATTACACAATCAATGGGGAAGTTTACTCAGCAAACAGTAGAGGTTTTGTTCGTTGGGTAAATTACAACGTTCATGGCTTTTGAGGGAGAATCGAGGACGGATCTTGTCATTCTTATCTAGCATTTCTCTTTTTTTTTATATAATTGTTTTCAAGTTGTCCAATCACATCGTGCCACATTTCATACACTGAGTAGACTTTGAATAGTCATTAAAGATTCATTCGGCCTCATAAAAATACTATAGAATCATAATCAAACATAGTTTCAGCTTATGAAATACAAATCACCATTTGACCTCAAGAGAAATTTAAATATTATCTTGTCACAAATCAAATTAAATAATCCAAATAAACTCCCAAGTTTTCCATTAAATTCTCTTATAATTATAAACTATTGTTCAAACACGTCAAATTATCCAGGATCTCACAATTCTTTTTTGAAGTCTACTGATGGAGGTTGTTGTTTGCTTACTTTTTTTTAGAGTAAAAGGGATTTCATTCATAGTCATACATAGGACACCATGAAAACAATGGACTCATTAAAACCTTCCACAAAAAGCCAAGTGGGAAAAACCCCATGATAGGAAAGAGTTCCAGATATACTATGGACTAATAGGAGAGTCCAATCGAGAACCACCAAACCATTACAAATAACCAAAACAAAACAACCACACTACTAGAAGACAAACATAGGAGACCCCCACATGATAGAGCACACCAACGTATCCCAAACTGTCAAAGAAAGCCTTCTATGAGAACAATCATAGTCATTTGTCCAGCACAAGAGTTGTTCGGTACACCAAGGGTCAGACACACAAGAAACACACCAAGAAAACATAGAGAAGGCAATAAAGCCTTCTTAAGAGGGACCTATAAGAACACACTAACTCCTCCCATAACTTGTCAAAGAAAGCCTCCAATGACAATCATAGTTCTTCGTACGGCGTAGGGATTAATCAGCTTGCAAAGAGTCAACAGAGGAATAAGAAAAACACAACAAATAAAGTACTATAAAAAATATATATAAAAAAAACATGAAGAAAATTTTGAGGGAGCACACCAACGCTTCCCAAAACTTTCAAAGAAAACCGCCTATGAGAATAACCATAGTCTTTGGATAACACAAGAGTTGTTGAGAGAAGCACTACACCCCAGACTCGGCCACTTAACCTGAAGAAGAGATCATTCAGGTTATCGAACGTTCGTTGGATGCCAAACCCACGAACGTTTCAACTGGTTATAATCAAGGAGCTTGTAGAGACCCCTCAAGGTTGATCTCCTTCAATGTAATGCACAATGGAATCTTGTAAAGGTTTGAACGACTTTCATGAATAAAAGCTTCCACGTCATCATCATTGGATATCTCCACAGGGCATTCTCCGTTCATTACTTTATACATAACTGTTAAAGTTATCTTACAGTCATTTGGGTCCACATTGACAATGTCATATACTTGCTTCAGAAGCTCCTCAAATGTAATTGTATTGGAAACGAGTACTAATTTAGCTTCGAAATATTGCCTTGAGTCAATCCACCTCCCACCATCGGTAATCTCAATTGTCAATCTAGACATTTTCACAGAAAAATAAGCCCAAAAAAATTAATAAAAAAATAGCAGCTATTTAGCTATGGAATAAAAATGAAAGTAGAAATACTAGTCAGCTATGAAACAAAAATGAAATTGAAAGATAGCAGAGATATGATATATATATATATGTTATATTAGAAGTATTTATATGTTAATAGGTACTACCGCTCTTTTCTCAAAAAAAGTAATGTTATATTACAATATCTAAACTTCGCATTAAAAAAAGATTATTCCTTCAAACCAAAAACTAGCAGAGATGACACGAGAAAGCAGAGGGAGGAGACGACTCAGCGACTCCAAGCACCATTACCAAGTATCTAGTTTTTGTTTTGTTTTGTTTTTTAAACTACCAAACATAGCACTCCCTAAAAAATAACATACCAGAAAACTAAAAATCAAAACAAAAACGAGTATAAAGTAGAACAATACGTAGACACAATCATCAAAGCTTTGTAAATGATATTGATTCCATATAAGTAGAACACATATTTGAGCTTGAGAATGGTCGAGAATGGTCGAGAAACGCAGTACGTAGACATACAGATTCATAGTCGAGCTTGAGCCATTATAAAAGAACATCAGCTGCCTGCTAGGCAGACGCCAGACACAGCTAGCCCATTCCAAAAAGAAAAAAAGCTATGGTTTTCTTATGGTTTAGAGCTACCTTAAAAAATAGATAGGGTTTTCTTTTTCCCTCGTTTTTGTATGTCTTGCCTATATATATATGTAATCTAATAGTATGGTTATTGCAAAGAGCAGAGAAGATTATGATGTATATTTCAATTCCGAGTTCCTACCATGTCAAAGAAACGAAGAAGAAAAACAAAGACCAATATTTACAGATTACTAAACGTAGGCCAAGTTTTACTAATTATAAAAATGAACCAAGCCAAGCCAAATACATACAATCGAGTTCGTTCAACAAACGACATGAGCCAAGCCGTGCTCAAATTTGGAAAAGATCATCTAAGTAAAGCTTGAACATAGCTCTAAAACCGTTGATTTGAGCTTGAGATGAAACAATATTTCTCGGATCTGAGTTTGAGAACCTTAATATTCAGTTTGGCTCAATTTATTTATACTGATCTCTCACACACACTCATTCTAGATGGGGTGAATACTTTAGCGTAGGTCACGTGATCGGTTGATTAGGGAAACTTATATTTATATACATCTGCCTTAGAGTCTTGTTCATTAGGAAACCCTCACGCAATCCCTATTGCATTAAATGTAGTAATGGCCAGCACAAGAACATGTGGCAATTTGCACACACCACAACTGTTTGCGAGTGTAATTTATCAAGTATCTGGAATTGAGACCACCCCATTGATAACCATGGAGATTTTAACGAGGAAGAAGAAGATGTAAGATAACAGAGAAAGCAAGAAAAGAGAATTGGAAACTTCTAGATGTATTGTTCTGATTCTCAAAGTCTACAGAATGAATTACACAGATAGGTTCAGTATCTATACTGAGTTTTACAACATATTCAATATTTCAATTCCTAGTTCCTACCATGTCAAAGAAACGAAGAAGCAAAACAAAGACGAAGTTTTTTAGATTAAAAAACATACGCCAAGTTTTACTAATTTTAAAAATAAACCAAGCCAAGCCAAACACATACAATCGATATCGTTCCACCAACGAAGTAAGATAAGCCGTGCTCAAATTTGGAAAAGATCATCTGAGCAGAGCTTAAGCATAGCTCTAAAACCGTTGATTTGAGCTTGAGTTCAAACAATATTTCTCGGATCTAAGTTTGAGAACCTTAATATTCAGTTTGGCTCAATTTATTTAAACAATATACATGTGTGTGTGTGTGTCATAATATGCTGAGTTTTTTAAAATTGTTACGAAGAACAAGAAATAATACCTTATAGTACTTGTTCCGTATGGTGCCAATCGCGGTAACAGAAAACGAACAATAGCAACAAGAACAAATGTGAACATCACCCCCCCCTCCGGTTCAAGGAATAGTTTCCAAAGTTCCAAACCCCAACATCCTTGCTGTCAAGTGCATAAATTTCATTTTTGAAAATGCGAACCCTCCTTGACATTTGACTAAAGCCATTCATGAAGTTGGAAAACCCAACTTGTCTGCTTCGTACTGCGACAATTTTATTCCGCTCAAATGCAACTGATAGGGTTCCCATGCTTGCATAAGTATTTTCAGTAGTTCTTGGTAGGGGCTGTTGTCATCTCCTTCTGTAGTTGTTCAGGTTCATTTGGAGACCCATCTTATAACAGATAGAGTTCATCATTGCGCTGGGCTAGGCTGACCAAGCCCTAAATTTTCAAGTTCGGACTGAGCTAGGGTGGGGCCAGTAGAGTAATGAGTGTGATGATGAAAGTTGTGTGCTTGGCGATTGTTTTTTATCTGTATGGATATGAAACATATAGTTTTTTATTTTTTTAATTTCCAGCCTTGAAGGCTTTTTGGATTTTCCCAGATCTTTTTCCTTTCAAAAGCATCATTTGATGCTCCGTGGCTCATCTTCATCATGAGAGAGAGAGAGAGAGAGAGAGAGAGAGAGAGAGGAGGGTGTGGATTGGGGTGGGGACTGTGGGGTGGTTTTCCTTCGATCCATATCCATAGGAATGTTATTACACAGTAATAATAAAACCGCCCAGTTGTAGTACTTTTGCCAATACCAACACGCCCGCCACCTTATCCCATGATTTTGTCCCCAGGTGTGTTCCAGGTCTCGTTGCTTTCAGTTCTTTGTCGGGGACTGTGTTGGTATTGGCAAATTTGCTAGCCATGGAACACTAGCCACGGTCGCTACAGAAGAGGAATGCTGCCCGTCACTTTAAGCGACTGAAGCTAGACTCGCCCAGTTTACAGCACCACACGTGGTTGAAGAAGTCTAAGAAAATTTAAACACCACTAAACTCCTTTTCCCGTTTTACCCTCTTACACAATTAAGGCATTAATTGCCCCACCCACCTACTGCTTTCTTCCTGTAAAATCTGGTATAAGGAATTCTGTATTCCGTTGTGTGTACATACAGTATGTGCAGGTACATATATAGGGATTGATACAGCAATATAGATCCCACAATTATGCAATTAGCCAAACTAGAACCCTAAACACCATGCCACGCTATCTCTAAACTAGGAAAGAATCAATTACAATATTCCCAAATATCAATCGGAATAAACCCAAATCTAAACTAGGGCTTTAGCTGCAACAGGATAAGTATCATTGGGCCCCAAGATAGGACTGCAAAATAACTGAAAGTTTGAATTCAAAGGGTTTCGGGTCCTGACTTTGGTTATTTTAAACTAAATGTCGATGGCTCTCGGAAATCTGATACTGGTGATATTGGTGCTGGTGTTGTTATTCGAAACTCTGATGGGGAGTGGATTGCTGGATTTGCAGCCAACTTAGGCAAGGGTCAGATCCTAGATGCTGAGACCTGGGGGCTGGTTTTTGGGCTTAAACTTGCAGTTGATCAGGGGATCTCTAACCTCATTGTGGAAATGGATTCAGCAACTACTATACAGCTTATTCAAGCTCCTGATTACAGTAATTTCCACCCCCTTGCTGGTGTTATTTGCAGCTGTAAGGATTACATGGGAAAAATCAATAACTGTGTTGTTAGACACATTTTTCGTGAGAAAAACTGTGTTGCCGACTGCTTAGCAAAGTCAAGTTACTATGAAGATCTGGGAGTTCACCTCTTTGAAAATGCCCCTGAGTGGGTGAAATCAACTCTCGCTGATGATAGTGCTGGGGTTCACAGAACCCGACTAGTTTGTATTGATTTGTTTTAATTGGTGTTTCAGGGGCTTGGCCCCCCTATCTCATCAAAAAAAAAAAGGGTTTCGGTCCGAATAAGCTAGGATAAGTACGTATCATTGGCCCCAAAGATAGGATACAAATAATTGCATCAAGCGTCTAGAAAAGTATCACTGCCATTAGAGAAGTGGTATTAATTAATAAAACAAATCAATATTGTTAACTAAAAGACACACCTAGCCACATGCAAACCCAAAAAAACTATGTGTATATGTCCTTCATCAAACTATGTCTTCAACTGAATCCTGCCGAAAGAGTTATAATGCTAACATTAAACACTTGATTATAATAAGAAGTCAAAAAACTTGAAATGGCATGCTTGAAGCGTTGTGACACACTTACAATTCAAGTGGAGCAAGGCAAAGAGAGTTGTATGCTACTTCCTTTCTTGACCACTGAGTAAGCTTCTTTGCAGCAACAAGCTGTACCAATTCAGAAAAACAAAAACAAAATTTTAACTAAAGCTACTACGGTCTACACTCTAATAATACTGCACTTTTTTTTTTTGGTGGAATTAAATATGAGTCATTATGTTTTGAAAAAGAAAATAGGAAGTTTTCATTAAAAAAGAACAAAAAGAAAATAGGAAGTCAAAGTAGCAAATCAGTAGAGACTCACACAGTGAAGGCTCAGCAAAGTGTGCAATGAGACGAGGTCTTGAGTTCATCTCTGAATCAACACAAGAAGGAGGACCCTCCCCCTTTTCTCCTTATCCTACTTGCCCCTGTACATAGACATAATAAGAAAAACAAAAAGGCTTTTTATCACAAACGGCCCTTCACGTTTACGAAATTATCACGAATGGTCGTTGAGGTTTTTTTGTGATACTAATAGTCCTTAACGTTTGACCTTTTTATCACAAATGGTCCCTACTATTATAAATTTTGTTAAGTGTGATGTGGAAGATAAGTAGAGCCCACATGTCCAATCACATTGTGACATGTGGATAAAAAAAAACTTAAATAATTTTTTAATGAAAATTTCATTTTGTTTTCCTGCAACTTTTCATCCCCCTTCCTTAATGAGTCTTTCTCCCCCTCTGCCCTCACTCTCCACCCTTTGCTCTCCATCTCTTCTCCCTCTGTTTTTTTCTTTCCCATTGCCACCTGCAAGAAAAAATATAAGATATACAGTTGCTCTCCATCTCTTCCCACAACCCGCAACCCATGCCCAACGAATCTCTTCTTGCAACCCACCTATTCATGTTCACTGGTTTCATGTTCATGAGAAGATAAATTTATTTAAAATTTTATTTAATTATTTTTTATTCACATGTCACAATGTGATTGGATATGTGGGCTCCACTTATCTTTCACGTCACACTTAACAGAATTTATAATGGTATGGACCATTTGTGATAAAAAGCTCAAACATTAAATACTATTAGTGTCACAAAAAAACCTCAAGGACCATTCGTGATAATTTCGTAAACATGAAAGACCATTTGTGATAAAAAAAAAAAACCAAACAAAAATAATATGACTTCACAACATGTTTCAATCCATGCCTTTCAATTCCCAAACAAAAAAAGAAACTGGAATACTAACTCTTCCTATATTACAATTACTTCACTCAATTGACACTAACCCACTCATACTTTTTTTCTTCGTCACAATATGCCCACTTTTACTTTAGAATCAGCTAGCTACTGAGCACTTGAGGGAAAAGGGTAGCCACTTAAACTCTTAATTCAAATGGACAACGTGTTAAACTCTTAATTCTACAGAGCGTAAAAGACTTTGGTTGAGCTTTCATCAATGGCAGGTATGTACTATTATAATTAATATTTTTATTTGATTCAAGATCTTCTCCTTGATGTGATTCTATGTGCGTATGCCTAAGGAATATATGTAATTAGTTTAAAATAGTAAGTTGTCCATTTATGAAATTTATGCCTAAGGTTCTCGAACTGAACTTGAAGAACTGAACCAGCAACAACCCCCAAGAGCAGTAATCGCTTTCCTGGTCTCCCTAGAACGCATATTTGGATATTTATAGACCGTGATTATTTTAAATTATTATAAGCTATCTTTGAGAGCTACTATTTATACTTGAATATGGGTTGGGTATATGGGAATATTGGAAAGAGATTATGGAATGAGTTTTGGGTTATGGTTTATATTAATCTGGAATGCTATAAGTACTACCCTATGTACCTCCTCCGGATTTAGAATACTTGAATTGGATACTTGGATATGTCGGAACCCGGACACCCTTGATGAAGTGTTTCGTAGACCCTTAGTGGGGTTAGTCTACGCCCGTAGGACTTGTCACAGGCGTACGAGTATTGAGGATTCTGTTGTACGTGCTAGTGAGTCAGTCCCCCGATTGGCCGGCTCGTTCCCTAGCCACATGGTTAATTGAGGATTCTTCCATGTGGTCCAGTCAAACAATCCCCTGGTTGGATTGTTTCCCCAATACAAGTTTGGTAGTGGTCATACTTATATATATGAAAATATACATTCATTCTCATTTGTCGGTGAGGACAAATGGGAAAGATTTTGGAAGGGATGGGTGTTAATATACCATTACGAGAATACGGATTTCACTAGGGTTTGACTTGACTATATATATATGGGGCGGATCCGTGGCACTATGTTTTTGACACAAGTTTTGACACAAATTGTCAACCATTAGAGTAGAAAGGATTGAATGGTTGAGAAGTCATTTCGAACTGCTTTGTTTTTTAGCTTTGCCTGTGCCCTAGTCTCCACCATAAGTTTTGACAAAGACAAGTCCCACTGGGCGTGCCAAAAGTGTCTACCGCACAAATCTCACGGCCTGGGTTGCCGGGCCGAGGGGATATACATTGACACGCGACTTCCTGCTTTTGGATGCGGTGCGGTTGTGAGCGGGAGTGCCAGCACGGTTTCCGTGCGTCGAGATGGTTGATGTGGATAGAATGGTTAAGTGGTGCGCCTGTTTGGACTCGTCTTCTAATCAAACGATTGTAGCCGAGAGAGGAACTAATCTCGGCTGTTAGGTTCACGGCCTGAGCTACAAGGCCGTTTAGCGATGGTGTTGGTGGGTTTTGGGCGGTGCTCGGCGCGCTGCTAGGGAGCGACGGTCGTATGATATATGGGGTGAATGAGCGAATAACAGGGATGATGCTCCAGCGCCTTGAAAATCAAGGGCCGTATGATATATTGATGAATGAATTTTCCTTACAGTCTAACGTTACTCCTAGGAAAGCAAGTAAAGATATTGAAAATGCATTACAGGAAAATATAAGTTGCTCTGTGGGAGGCTTTGGTTTAGTGTTTGAACCCTTTGAATGTAGCTTGAGCTTTGTTTTTTTAGGAAGAGCCCTTGGATGAGAAATCGAGGCTGCCTCATCAGAGCAAGTGGAGAGTCCAATCGAAACTTTTTGTGTCGGATTCACTGCATCAAAATGGATTCAGTTGCATCCTCAACTTGTGATACTCGCAAGTGCACGAGCCGTTCGGTAGTATAGCATATGTAAGTGCGAGGTCGATCCCACGAGGATTGGTGATTGAATGATCCAATTCATTTCCCCTACACAAAACAGAAATGAAAAATAAATAAATAAAATAAGAAAAAAAGGAAATAACTCAAGCAAATAAGTTCCCAAGTTCAATTAGATTAACGGATTGATTCTAGCTAAAGTATGATTAAGCCATGGTGTTTGGTCAAAACCTTGTGTTCCTAATTCCCTAATTTGATCATTTGTTGTCTAACCTAAAATTAAGCATTAGGAACCCATTAAGCATAGAAGAACAATTTAAACAACCAAGCATGTATCTAATCCCTGTTGTCGAATGTCCATACATACTCTTCCTATTCATAGTTCAATTCGAATTAAAGCATGGTGTATACTCTTAATTCAAACCAAGATAGCTAACATGCAAACCTAAATGGTGATCAATCATTCAAACTAGCATATTAACTTATAAGCATAATGAATAAGAACAAAAACCATAATTGAAACTTGGAAACTAATTAAACTTGAATACTTAAGAAAGAATGTACATTACAAATAAAAGTAAAGTGGAACTAAGAAAACTTGAAGGAAAATGTAGTAAACTCATTTTGTTACAACAATTGACAACTTGAAAGGAAACTAAGAGAATTTGAGGGAGAGAAGGGAAGGGAGCTCTAGAGAAGTGTTTGAGAGCTCCCCCCCTTGGGGTGTGTTTACAAGCTTAGAGAACTTCCCTATTTATAGGCCTAGGGGAAGTGAAAATCTGAATTCAATATGGCTAATGCATACAACACTTGTATTATAAAATCTGAATTGGTTGATGCACTTGTATTAGAAAATTGTTGATGCACTTCACCAATAAATCTCACCAGCAGCCCTAGCTCATCTTCATGTCAGCATGACCAAGCTTCCATCCAGAAACAATAGCTCATGCCTAGGTCACCATGACCAAGCTTCCAACCAGCTCATCTTGAGGTAAGCATGACCAGCAACTTCAATGGCTTACGAATTGGGCTTCTCTTAAGCAAATGAAGACTTTAATTGGCCCAATCCAAGCTCGAATGAAAAAGTTAAGGCCAAAACAAATTGCTAACTCGTTTTGCTCGCTGACAAAAATCCATCCTGAGTATGGTTCTGTGTTTACTAGGTAACGGACCCCAGATTTATCCAATGGGGTTGAATTTTGGATATGTTATAGTATACACCCATTGGAACAACTTTCATGAAGAAATCTGCCTCATCCGAGCTGTGTAGATTGCTGCAACAAAGCTTGCAATATGACCTACGAAACTGGACTGGCAGGGTGCTTGGAGCAAAAATGAGTTTGTCTTTAAGCTCTTCTTCCCCTCATCCAAATCAAGCCTTAACATGCTTGGATTGCATCATTTCCTATCCAAAGCCATCATTATTACCTAAATCTCAATTAACTGAAACATAAACACAAAAAGGATTAAAAGCACAAGTTTAACTCAAAAACATAACCAAATCATAAGCTAGAAGGGTACAAAATGATATACAATTATGAACCGATCAGCCACAACTAAGCATTTAATGCACGAGAGAAGGTGGGAAGTGACTGAAGTCAGGATTTGGCAATAGAAAATAGAGTGATTAGACGTGGACATTCTCACAAGAATTCTTGCAGCTTGAGAGATTAGGTCACCAGCTATCAGAACAATAAATGCGTCTCCATGGCCAGAAGTGCAGAACCCACGATCATGGCGGCGGCCGAGATTCACCAGGATTTATAGGGTCACACCACCATGCTTCACGGTCCCAAATGTTGATTGGACTGTCCACTTGCTCTGAGCAGGCTACCACCATGCTTCACGATCCCAAATGTCGATGATCGGTTCATAATTGTATATCATTTTGTACCCTTCTAGTTTATGATTTGGTTATGTTATTGAGTTAAACTTGTGCTTTTAATCCATTTTCTGTTTTGATAAGTCCATAATTTCATAAACTTGCATGCCTTCTTTACTTAGTGATTTTGCTTAGTTTCTCTTTATTTTGAGTCACTTACCTCTGTTTGTGTGTTTTGTAGGTTAAGAAAGCAAGATATCACATTTGATGCAATCCATGCATGTTAAGGGCTGATTGGCATAAGAGGAATATGAGCTTAAAGACAAACATATTTTGGCTACAACCCATTTCCAGCCCAGTTTCGTAGGTCAGCTTCTTGGACTTGGATCAGCATGCTATGGGGCTTGGATGAGGTGAAGATCTTCATGAAACCTGTTCCAATGGGTGAAGATCTTCAACAAACACCATGGCTTAATCAAACTTTAGCTAGAATCAATCCGTTAATCTAATTGAACTTGGGAACTTATTTGCTTGAGTTATTTCTTTTTTTTTTCTTGTTTTATTTCCTTTCTTTTTCATTTCTGTTTTGTGTAGGGAAAATGAATTGGATCATTCAATCACCAATCCTCGTGGGATCGACCTCGCACTTACATTTGCTATACTACCAAATGGCTCGTGCACTTGCGAGTATCACAAGTTGAGGATGCAGCTAAATCAATTTTGGTGCAGCTGAATCGACGCAACAAGTTTTGCGCGCCGCCGGGGATTGGCAACATAGTTTGGTTCTATTTCTTTTCCCTACTTGTTTTATTTTTATTTTCATTTTCATGTTTTTCTGGACAATTTCAAGTTTTAAAGTTAATGACGTTAATGGACAAGTTGTGTTTGTAGTTCAACGAAAAAGGACAATTGCCTAACAAGCAAGAGAACTGGGTTTGAGTCCCAGCTTACACAACCCATTGGTGTTTGTTGCTTTGAAGCATTAAATTGAATGTGTGTTGATTTTTCCTTTTCATTTTAGTTTTCATTCCTCATCCTTTTAATTCCGTTTCAAGTTTTTGTGTGTGCTTGTTCTAGCAATCTTTGATAGCTTAATAAAAATGGAGAGAGATGGCAACCTCAATCATAAGAATGGGAGTGTGGAGCAGTGGGAGAAGTCGCGACCTCCAATTGCATCCATTCTCGACCTAATCGCTTCAAGAGGGAGCATTTCAATCCTTTCTCTTCTTTGAATTCTATTTTATTTCCGTAGTTGTTTTTGCCTTTTGGTCCACATTGTGTTCTTTGTTTTTCTGTGCTGAATCCAACCATATAAAGAACGTAAAATTTGGACTTTCGGTTGGAAAGTTATAAGCTAAAAACTGAACATAGGTCGAAGCCGAAAAACATAGAAATGAATCTGTCCAAATGGTGATAAAAGGGTGATAGAAAGTGTTGTTTGTGTTTTTCTTTGGTTTCTTGGTTTGTTTCTTTTAGTACAACAATTTATGTCGTTTGTTTGAATTTGTTTAGAGTACATAGTTCATTTTCATTTATGGTTTGTTGTTTCATTTTATCTTAACTTGTTTTTGTTTCTTATCTTAAAAATTAAAAATTAAAAAAATTACAAAAAGATTTTTCATATGAGCTGACTCACTTATGTCAATACAGTGTCTAGGAGTTCTTTAGGCGACACCTTTGGTGTCTAACAAGTTTGGGTTTTAAGCGGGACCATTGTGACCCCTCCAACCTTCCCTACCCCTGGCTGTGTTTTTCTAGGCCTAAACTGGTCATCCGTGAGTTGCTTGTATATTCGTGTGTTTTTAAATTAAGTTTTTATTTATTTTATGTTTAGTCTTTGTTTTTATTTTGTTTTTGTTTTTGTTTTGTTAAGTTAGTTTTTGTATTTATTTTGTTTAGTCGTTGTTTTTATTTTATTTTTGTTTTGTATTTATTTTGTTTAGTCGTTGTTTTTATTTTATTTTTGTTTTGTATTTATTTACGTGGTTTGGTTGGTTAGTTTATTTCTGAGTGTTAAAAAAAAAAAAAAAAACAAACAAACAAACTTTATTTCACTTTAAAAAAAACAAAAACAAAAACAAAAAAAACATTCAAGTGAATTAAAAAACATCATCATCATTTTCTTCTTCTTCATCTTCATCTTCATCTTCTTCATCTTCATCGTCTTCATCATCATGGCTTGCCTCTATTGTCTCGTACTTATAGAATCTGGAGCAGCTCTACATGATCATCATTTTTTCTCTGGAGTGCTTCCACATGCTGATTGGCACAGGAAAGCCGCTTCTGGAGTCCGCCACCATAGCCTTCAAGGCAGCCACCTCCTCGCTCGAGCTGTGCACTCCCGTGTCCTCGCCAAAAGTCGCATGCCCAAATTGGTAGCCGAGACCGCTTGGAGCACGGTTAAATCGTGGGACTCATCCACCGCCATCTTGTTCAGACCTACGTGCCACATGCAGGTGATCTGCCCGAGTGAGTTTACTGCCAATCATGCTGCCCAGGACAAGCACTCCGTTCAGCATTACCTCAGCAAAGTTCGGTATTGCCTCAGCAAAGTTTGAGGCCGTGGCGTGATGATATGTGGAGTTTGGGAAGACAGGAGTTGGAGGAGCCCTTATCTGGGCATTTGGTGGTGCAAGGGATAGCTCAAGGTTGAGATCATCAAGGTGAGTGCATGAGGATGCCATTTGTTTTGCTTCTGAATTTTTTGATGTTTTTCCTTGAGTTTGCAGGAAGAAATGTTGGGTATCATCCGCTTGCAGAGGTGTGGTTTAAATAGGCATATGCTGATGAGAGAGAGCCAACACCATTTCGGATTTCCCGGGCATGTCTCACCTAATCGCTTCAAGGGGAGCACATTAACTTTCACTTTACTTTACTTTTTTTCCGTGTTTTCTGGTGTTTTATGTTTTTGCCCGTTACTTTCATTTTCTAGTGCTTTGTGTTTTTGCCTTTCCCTTTCGGCTATCACCTCTGTCTTATTTTAGTTAAGGAAATGTGTTTTCTTTCCGTTTGTCGTTTTTGTTTGATTTAAGTTTGGGAAGTGTGTTTTCTTTGTCTCTTTCTTTTTACTTCTGCAACTTTACTCTTTTATTTCTGAAACAAAAATAACAAAAACAAAAACAACCAAAAAAATAAAAACAGTAGAAATCATTTCTTCAGAGCGCTAGGTGTCTCGACCATAGGAGCTTTGAGTTTGGCCCTCTGGATGTCCTCTTCCGGGGCTTCACGCACAGCCTCTTGGGGCTCACCACTTGAGCTCCCAAAGATCGTAATCTTAGCTTGAGCATAACTACTCTCGCGATCTGCTTGCTTGCGTTTACCCGGTCGGTCTAGGTCCTCCAGCTGCTTTCTCATGTCACGAGAATACAACTCTACCATCTTTGTTAGGTTTTTATTCTAGTCCCGTAATACTTCATAATTGTATATCATTTTGTACCCTTCTAGCTTATGATTTGGTTATGTTTTTGAGTTAAACTTGTGCTTTTAATCCTTTTTGTGTTTATGTTTCAGTTAATTGAGATTTAGGTAATAATGATGGCTTTGGATAGGAAATGATGCAATCCAAGCATGTTAAGGCTTGATTTGGATGAAGGGAAGAAGAGCTTAAAGACAAACTCATTTTTGCTACAGCCCCCTGCCAGTTCAGTTTCGTAGGTCATATTGCAAGCTTTGTTTTAGCAACCTACACAGCTCGGATGAGGCAGATTTCTTCATGAAAATTGTTCCAATGGGTGTATACTATAACATATCCAAAATTCAGCCTCATTGGATAAATCTGGAGTCCGTTACCTAGCACACACAGAACCATACTCAGGATGGATTTTTGTCAACGAGCAAAACGAGTTAGCAATTTGTTTTGGCCTTAACTTTTTCATTCGAGCTTGGATTGGGCCAATACTTATGTGGTTGGATCAGACACATTCTGAACTTCAATTTGGAGTGCTTAAAGTCTTCATTTGCTTAAGAGAAGCCCAATTCGTAAGCCATTGAAGTTGCTGGTCATGCTTACCTCAGGATGAGCTGGTTGGAAGCTTGGTCATGGTGACCTAGGCATGAGCTATTGTTTCTGGATGGAAGCTTGGTCATGCTGACATGAAGATGAGCTAGGGCTGCTGGTGGGATTTATTGGTGAAGTGCATCAACAATTTTCTAATACAAGTGCATCAACCAATTCAGATTTTCTAATTCAAGTGCATCAACCAATTCAGATTTTATAATACAAGTGTTGTATGCATTAGCCATATTGAATTCAGATTTTCACTTCCCCTAGGCCTATAAATAGGGAAGTTCTCTAAACTTGTAAACACACCCCAAGGGGGGGAGCTCTCAAACACTTCTCTAGAGCTCCCTTCCCTTCTCTCCCTCAAATTCTCTTAGTTTCCTTTCAAGTTGTCAATTGTTTTAACAAAATGAGTTTACTAAATTTTCCTTCAAGTTTTCTTAGTTCCACTTTACTTTTATTTGTAATGTACATTCTTTCTTAAGTATTCAAGTTTAATTAGTTTCCAAGTTTCAATTATGGTTTTTATTCTTATTCATTATGCTTATAAGTTAATATGCTAGTTTGAATGATTGATCACCATTTAAGTTTGCATGTTAGCTATCTTGGTTTGAATTAAGAGTATACACCATGCTTTAATTCGAATTGAACTATGAATACGAAGAGTATGGATGAACATTCGACAATAGGGATTAGATACATGCTTGGTTGTTTAAATTGTTCTTCTATGCTTAATGGGTTCCTAATGCTTAATTTTAGGTTAGATAACAAATGATCAAATTAGGAAATTAGGAACACAAGGTTTTGACCAAATACCATGGCTTAATCATACTTTAGCTAGAATCAATCCGTTAATCTAATTGAACTTGGGAACTTATTTGCTTGAGTTTTTTCTTTTTTTTTTCTTTTTTTTTCCTTTCTTTTTCATTTCTGTTTTGTGTAGGGAAAATGAATTGGATCATTCAATCACCAATCCTCGTGGGATCGACCTCGCACTTACATTTGCTATACTACCAAACGGCTCGTGTACTTGCGAGTATCACAAGTTGAGGATGCAGCTCAATCAGTTTTGGTGCAGCTGAATCGACGCAACAGTGGCCAGTGGGTTTGCTGCAATAAATAGGCACTACTTCATTAAATGAAGCAAGGGACCCTGCCATCACGTGATGACTTGACTTTAATGCCTCTGGCCGTGACTTTGCTCGGCCTCGGCCTTGGCTTAGAATCGAGGCCGAGGTGATCATGCCTTAGCATTTTTCTTTTGTTTTCAAGAAGGCCAACCACCCTGGTAAAACGTCGCGTTTTAGTTTCTCGAGGAAGTGCTAGGGACGAGAAAGGGGGCTCCTTTGGCCAGTTCACGACCGTGATTTATTAGGCACAAACACGAACTGGACAAGCACTAAAACCACACAGCTTCGTAATGTCACCACATCAACCCCTCGAGTTGGCCCATATGGTTAGGAGAAAGCAAAGGTATCTTCTAGGGGTAAGCATTCAAACCGGAAAATCGCGTCAAATTAGAGCAAAAAAAAAAAAACAAAAACTAGATTGACGAAAAACTAGAATGGGTTGACCAAAAATCGAACCATACCAATTTGGTGCACTTCCAATTCCGGTTCTTGTAGTCAAAAAACTAGATTAGACCGAACCAAACTAGCTTATATATATATAATATTAGCCCAAACCCAATTTTTTCTCCAAGCCTAATCTTTCTCCAAGCCCAAATACTCTTCCAAGCCATTTGTTAATTTTCAAGCCCAAAAAATAAAAAATTTAATTGAAATTTGTATTAAAAAAAATAATTTGAAAACAATAATAATAATCTGGTCCAAAATTGGACCAAACTGAAAAATTAGACCGATCAATTTACTAGTTTTGTACCCTTTTAACTTATGATTTGGTTATGTTTTTGAGTTAAACTTGTGCTTTTAACTTCTTTTGTGTATGTTTCAGTGTTATAAGCTTGAGACTCACTAATTGCATTTTGGAGACAAGTTAGCTCAAACCGGTGTCTGCAGATCAGTTAACTTCACGGATTGGACTGTACTTTCTCAAGAAGAACCAGATAATGAGCCATACATCATTGGAAAGATACGGAAGTCTAGTTTCTGTAGAATTTTACGGTTCATGATTCCGAGTCTTCTAGATAAAGTTATACATGTTTTGGCAACTTAAGGTCAAATTCGGCAGCATCTGCGTTACTGGGCCAAAAATCACATTTGAAGGCCTTTCCGATTTTTCCTTGAGTTGGGCTGCATATGCTTGGAAAGATAAGACAAAGAGCTTCAAGATCTATATTTTTCTAGATTTTCCAGACTGGAGCCACAAGCCCAAAATGAGCCCACAAGCTGGCTGCAATGCATTGTCATGCATGACATATGCATGATGAAGTGTTGTTGATTGTGGGAAAGTTTGGTGAAGTATATTCAATACCTATATTTGAATGGAATTTTGCAGCAGCCAAATGAGCCAAAAGATGATGAAGTGGGAGTTGCAACACTATGCCTAAAGACAAGAGGAATTGTTTTCAAATGTAATAGTGTGTTAGGTGAATTAAGTGTTGTAAGTTGGTGAAGTGAGTGTGGTAGGTAAACCTATTGTATAATTCAGATTTTCACTTCCCCTAGGCCTATAAATAGGGAAGTTCTCTAAGCTTGGAATCACACCCCAAGGGGGGAGCTCTCAAGCACTTCTCTAGAGCTCCCTTCCCTTCTCTCCCTCAATTTCTCTTAGTTTCCCTTTCTCTTCTTCTAGCACTCAAGCACTTCTCAATTGTTGTAATAAGATCATTCTACCAAATTTTCTTTGTACTAAATCTCAAACACCTTCCCTTTCTCTTCTTCTAAATTCTCCAAACATTTCTCTATTCTCTTCAAAAGTCTCCAAGTTCTCAAACACTTCCCAAACACCTTTCTCTTCTCCAAGTTCTCAAATACTTTCTTCTCCCTCCTCAAAGTTCTCAAACACTTCCTTTCTTCCTCAAAGTTCTCTTAGTTTCCTTAATGTTTTCTTAGTTGTAATTTATTTTTCTTGTAATGTACATTCTTTCTTCTTGTTTTGTCCCTTTTGTTTTCATTTCTGTTTTGTGTAGGAAAACTGAATTGGATCATTCAATCACCAATCCCTGTGGAATCGACCTCGCACTTACATATGCTATACTACCGAACGGCTCGTGCACTTGCGAGTATCACAAGTTGAGGATGCAGCTGAAATCTACGCAACAAGAAGATCAATCAAAGCATATTATCAACTTCACTTGTGTTCTTCCGTATCCCAATCTTGTTTTCATTTTGATCCATGTAACCTTGCACCCCCTCTAGGATCAAAGTTTTATGTTAACCACTGGTTTCACCAGTCAACACCAGGGGCGACTGTAACATCCCGACCCAAAAAATAAGACCATTCTTTAATTGATTTAATTTAATTTAATTTAATTTCCAATTTTTCACTCGAGTAAGGGAAAAATGGTCCATTTTTATCCGGAGAGAATTTGGGGCAGCAAGTGGTGTTTTTAGGAAGCTCGTCCTGAGCCGAGTCCGTAGACACGTAGTGGACTTGATTTGGAGTTGTAACGAAAAAGTTACAAGGTAAAAACCCTTAGTGGCAAAACTGTAAATAAGTGGAACTTGAAATTTATTAAAATCAGATTTTTCAGATTTTTCTCTCTCTCTCTCTCTCTCTCCCGTGCGTCCTCCCTCCCTCCTCCGACAAACCAACTCTCCTTCCTCTCTCTGCAACTCCGGCCACAGCCCACGGCAGCGCACGAGATTGGTGACAAACTGACCGGGCTGACCTCGCCGACGTTTCCCAGCCCATCCCCCGCCTGAAGCCGCCACGATATTCACCGGAAAATGCAGAAAATTCGCCGAAAATGTTAGTAACTTCAAAGCCTTCGTTCTCCTTCGTTTCTCAACCAAATTCGACGAGTGAGGTATGGTTTCTCATCTATTTTTCGTGCTCTAGCTGCCTGTTGGATAGGTTTCCCAGAATTTCGAGAGTTTACAGATTAATTTTCGAAGTTTAGTTTCAGCCGAATTTCAATGTGAATTTCCGGTCACTTCCGGCCACTTTTTGGCCATTGTCCAAGAACAAAAATGACTCCAAATTATGGGTATTAACTAGGGTAGGAGTTTGGAGCCAAGATTCTAAGTTTTTCCGGTCACCGGAATATTGATTGAGCCACCCACGCGCGGCAGCGCGTGGGCGGCGTGTGGACGGTCCGGCAGAGGTCACATTTTATCCTAAAATGATCCTTGTGTTGTCACGAGTGCGCAGGAATTTACGGAACTCAATTTCGGATAACGTTTGAACCCCGAACGGATTTTACATATTGTGTGAATTCCGGGTTCGATATGTTAGAACCGTTGGATCGCTTCCAATTTAATATATGTTAATCTAGGCATTCCTAGGATTGTGTAGGATTTTACGGATCGTGAATCAGAGCCCGGATGTTCCGATTCAATAAGTTAAAGTTTGTATTTTTACGATAACCGTGCGATTCGTGACTTATTCCGATCGTCCGATTTCGGACCAAACCTGAAGGATAGGTTTATTAAACCTTGTGGAACTCTTAGGGACGTTCGGATCGTAAAACGGAGGTCGTGGGGCCCGTGTGCCCGGTTGACCAAATTTAGAAAGTTTGACCCTCGGTTGACCGTGAGTCTTCCGAGGTAGTTTCACACTTCGAAAAGTATTATGATGACTTTGTAAACGAGTCTTAATTGTTATTTGAGTTATTTGGATTATATTAGGAGTATGAGCTTGTTTATACTATCTTATGGGATTCTTGGATATTATTTGATATTTGAAATTATGAAATGAATAATTATGGGATACTCGATTTGTAGGGTTGTGAAAGTGAGTCTTGGGACTCGGTTATGATTATTAGGAAGAGAATGGGCATTGCTTTCAAATAAATGGCATGGTTTTGAGATGGAAAGGTCATGCATATGAATTAAAGGGGTTTATTGAAATGCACTTTATATTTAATAATTGAAATTATTATTTTGTAAAGTATTTGTGATATATGTGAGATTAAAATGTTAGTTTGAGTGCTATTGGCACTATCTTAGGTACCTCCCCGGTTATGGATTTTATGTTTGAGAGTTATTTGTTTACTATGAATATGTATTTTGTTTTGGGAAAATTGAACTAAGGATGGGAATATTATTTATATAATATTTATATAAGGATTACGAACTCCACCATCATATGTACCTCCCCCTTGGATAATGATATTTGGAAACAGTGGATATGGACACTGGAATACATGGAGATGGATATATTGATATGTTTTGGATATACTATTCACACACATGCCGGGTTTCGGGCGTGTGGGCTTATTTGGTCATGGATCCCGGAATTGTGGGATGCCGGAAAAATTGTGGATATTGTATGGATATGACGGAACCCGGGGCATACCTTAACGGGTGTCGCTGTAGACCCTTAATTGGGTAGTCTGCGCGCGTAGGACTGTTTTTAGATGTACGGGTCTTGATTCTTCGTCCGTACGGGCTGGTTGAGTTTAGTCCCCCAGTTGGACGGCTCGTCCCTAGCCACATAGTCCGTTTGAGGGCTGATAATTATGAGCTAGTCAACAATCCCCTATTGGATTGTTTCCCCCAGGACATGATGTGCAACATCGCATGTACCTCCCCTTGAATACTAATACATGGAAATTATGGATATGGTCTGGATATGACGGAACCCGGGGCATACCTTAACGGGGTGTCGTTGTAGACCCTTAATTGGGTAGTCTGCGCGCGTATGACTGTTTCAGACGTACGGGTCTTGATTCTTCGTCCGTATGGGCTGGTTGAGTTTAGTCCCCCAGTTGGACGACTCGTCCCTAGCCACATAGTCCGTTTGAGGGTTGATAAGTGTGAGCTAGTCAACAATCCCCGGTTGGATTGTTTTCCCCTGGTACATGATGATGGTGAGAGGTAGGTGTATGTGGATGTATTTATGTATATATATATATAAATATATAATTATTCTGTTCTTGTTATTATATTACATATATGTAAATGTGGTTTTGATTCTGGTTTGAGATTTGTGAGCTTGTACATGAATAAATGTTTGAGCCCTGGATTTGGGCAGTGTTGTTTGGCACCATATGCCTTGGATAGGATATGGTTGCGGGATTGAATTATTACAAATGGAATAATTTGATGATGTGTTTTATGTACATACGCCTTGGATAGGGTATGGTTGCGGGATTGAACTGATATAAAGAAAGAGATTGAGAATGTGTTCATTATATTTTGTCGGAATTGGAGTTGTGTTAAATCTAAATGTATCGTTCGTTCTGTTTTTTACATAATTGTACATTATCGGGGTTGTGACCGTTGATCATGAGAATTACGTGTGGCTTGATCCCTTGTCCAAGGGTACGTAGGCAGCCTGGGGTCTCATCAGGTGCAGCCGCGGAATAATATTGTGTTTTTAAAGGTTTGATCGGTTTGAGTATATGTTTGGATTCTGTTGTGGTTATTGAATTTGAATCCGGTTTAATGATTTCTGTGGTAATTGTAAAGTTGTTTGAGGTCATGAATTACATGGTTTATGTATTAATTGACTGAAGAACATTGCTGGTTCTGTTTCGAATTATCAGGAAGCCGGAGGCCTATTATGTGCTTTCATGTTGGTAACTTGTGCATGCTGCCAGTTGGGATATTAAAATGTGAATTTTGTGCAGGTTAAAATTTGGGAAATGTTCAATTTACAGGGGAGACTCTGCCGAAATTTCGGTTGGAACTCTCGTGCCCTTAATCCTTTTTGGGAAAAGAGGATATAGTTTCAGTGAGTAGGCCTGACATAGGGTGATGTCGGGAATTCCACAGGATTCGTCTCGGATTTTCAGAAATTCGGGGCGAGTCCTGTCACCGACCTTGGGTGATTTAAGGCCCAGGGCCAAGTCTAAGAATGTGCCATTTATCTATATATATAAAGCAAAAGGCATAGAATGGTGAAACATTCAAAATACCAGAGAATGTCCTTGGTTAATGCAAATATTAAGAATTGAAATGATTAATTAAACGAGAATAATATAGTAATTCAAACTTTTTCATATTAAAAAAAATTAAAAGAAAAATTAAAACTAGATAATGGATCCTATTTTTATGGAACACAACTACCCATTATCTTTCTTAATTCGAAAATATATATATATATATTTTAAAAGCCTCTCTTAGGCGAGGAAGCACGTGCAGAAGGACTAGTATATATATAAAACAAAAGGCAGAGAATGGTAAAACATTCAAAATACCAGAAAATGCCCTTGGTTAATGCAAATATTAAGAATTGAAATTATTAATTAAATGAGGATAATATGGTAAATTCACACTTTTCCAAATTAAAAAAATTAAAATTAAAAGAAAAATCAGATAATTGATCCTATTTTTATGGAACACAACTACCCATATTCTAAAATAAATTTAATTTTTTTATAAAGAGGCTAGTAAACAAATAAACAAATATAATTACAATTTTTTTTATCAAATAATAAATTTTATTAGAATTATAAGAGTTTACAACTAATAATATAGAACACTTTGAGCCTTATTAAAACCTTGTTTGAGGAAAACCCAAACAAATGTAGTCAATAATATCCTATATGTTGGGTCATGTATGTTGCGCTCTGTGCTGGTGCTCCCAATTTCGAAGAGAACAATCAATTTCCGACTAAAAATGGCTTTGTTTCTTCCGCACTCAGTTTTCCAAGAGAACATAAATAAAAATCGATTTCAAGAGCAGGGATCTTTGTCTGGTTCATGCTTCTTGGGAAAACAATGATGTAGACTTCCTTTGCTTCTAGATCTATTTGCATCCTTATTTTTTATTATTGTTTTAAACTACCAAGTAAGACTCTCAATAAATATCACACATGCCCCTTTACTTTTATTTTTTATTTTATTTATTTATGAGGACTTTTAATTTTATTTTGTTATGAGGACTTTTAATTTTATTTGGTTATAGGACTTTTATTTTTATTTTTATTTGCATATGCCTATATTTGGACTAGGGCTCGTCGCCCGGCCCAAATTTAATGGGTTTGGGCCGGGCTTTGAAGAGGAGAGAGAAAATAGCGGGCCGGCCGGGCCGGGTTTTTTTAGAAAATTCAAAACCCAAGCCCGACCCATGAGCCGGGCTAAGCCCAATGGGCCGGGCCAAAACGGGCCTACTTCAATCGAAAAAAATCATAAACTTAATCATAAGGGCATTTTAGTCCAAATTTGAGATTAAACTCACTTAATTCCAATATTTTCAGATCAAACTAAATTCATAAAACATTTAATAAAGTCACACAACTTAATAAGATTTTCTACAAAAATAATAAAACCAAGTATTGTTTTTGAGGTTATTACATAATTAGACCATAATACGTTTTAAGAAATAATTTTAAAAAATAATAAGTATAAAAAAAATAAAAAATTAAAGGATTGTATGAATAAATATGCAAATGTTTGGTGATGTGTTCAAGAAAAGCATGATTATATTTGGTTGTACGATTATGTTTCGTGATATGATTATATTTGGTGATATGATATGTTGTTCAACTTATTTATATATATATATATATATATAATTGTTGTATTAATAATTGACACAAATTAAATTAATGTGCTAATCATCCAATTATAAAACTAGGAATGAGTAAAGAAAAGTAAATGAAATGAAACAAATTATATATGTAATTTAAGTGATATAATCCTAATCCTAAACTCTTGTTTATACATAATTATATATGTATGCGGGCTTTTGTGGGCGGGCCGGGCTGGGCTTTCTTGGGCCTAATCGGGGTCGGGCCGGGCTTTTTTCGATGGCCGGGAGGCCCCCATCGGCCCATGAGCCCGCGGGCCAAATGATGAGGCCTAATTTGGACATATTTTTTTTTTGGAGCTTCACTAATATACCCAAAACATTGTTGACCACCGCGAATCTCACGCCCTGGTGCTCCGAGCCGAGGGGATCTGCGTCAACATGGGTCGTCCTTCTTTGGTGCGGTGCGTTTGTGCGCGAGTGTGCCAGCATGGTCTACCATACATTCGAGGATAATGGGGTGAATGGGAAGATGAGTTGCGCGCTTGTTTAAGTTTAACTTATAATAAGAGCGATTGTGGCCGAGAGAGGAACTGATCTTGGCCATCTGGGTCCACGACCTGAGCTACAAGGCTGTTAATGGTGGTTGCTAGTGGGGGATTGTGAGGTGGTGCTCCTGCGCCTCGCTGGGTTGCGACGACCGTATAATATATGAGATGAACGAAGAGATAACAAGGGTGGTGCACCGATGCCTTGAAAACCAAGGGTCCTATGTTATATTGATGAATGGATTTTCCTACAAACTGTTACTACTCCTAAGAAAGCTAGTAAAAATATTGAAAAATGCATTACAAGAAGATAAATGACAGAAGATAAACGCCAGGAAAATATAATCTGCTCCGTGGGAGGCTTGTGTTTGGTGTTTGAACCCTTTAAACGTAGTTGAAGCCTGGTATTTATAGGGGAGGTCTTGAGAAGACAATCAGGCTGAAAATCTGCATGATGAGGCTGATCAAGAGATAGTGGGTAGTCGAGGCTGACATTTGGGGACGTGAAGTACGGTGGTGTGACCCCCATAAATCCTAGCCACCGCCCTGATGGTGGGCTCTACGTCTTGGGCCTTGAAGGAACATTTAATGTCCTGGTCTGGTAGTTGGTGACTCAATCTTACAAGTCATGACATTTTTACACCTAATCACCCTGATTTTACTCGCCATACCCTGACTTCAATCACTTCCTCTCTTTTCTTGTGCATTAAATGCTCTCACGCGGACCGTGGGCCATCTGTTGTAGTCAAGGGCGTTACTTTATTAAATGAACTGTGGGGCCTTGATGCCACTTGATCTTTTCTACTTTGGCTGTGTACTTGGGAGTATATTAATTTCTTCGTTTATGTTCACCGTGGCCGTGGCCGTGACGGTTTTGCCTTCACGGCTTAACCTTTATCCTACAAAAGAAACGAACCACAACTCGACGCGCTCGGCCCCTTCTTCTTCTAAGTGGGTGCTTCGGCCGAGAGATTGCTCCTTCGGCCGATCTCATATGCCGAGATTTCTAGGCACAAACAAACATGAGTTGAAATTATATAAAAAAAACCTCACATGAAATGCACTTTAGAAACACATCCAAAATTCATTTACTAAATAAAAAATGAGTGTTGAAGTTCCTATAAATTACAAGACTGCCATTGATAAACTTAAAACAAGCCAAACACAAAAAACTTTAAAAAAAACCCAAAATAAGCTTAGCAAGCCCAAAGTACATTGTTAATACCATATCATAGAAGTACATTGTTAATACTATGTCATAGAAGTACATTGTTCATACTATGTCATATAAGTACGTTGTAATACCATTTCATACAAAAAAATTCAAAAAAAATCCAAAAAAGCCCAACAAGACATCCAATATCCTTTGCAGAAACCACCTCCAATTGTTCATAGTTTCACTCGAAACAATCGCAAAGGCAAAACAAAATACCTCTAAAAAAGTACACTGTTAATACTATGTCATAGAACTATCTTCCTATTAAAAATCACATCATGCATATCATAAACTTCAAGTTCACAGCTATATATAGAGAGAGCAAAGTATAAAGCATGCTTTGTTATTGAAAATCTGTTAATACTATGTCATAAAAGTACACTGTTAATACTATGTTATAGAAATCAACTCAATTACAGGGTATGAACAGTATAACAATTGTTCATACCACTTACCTGGAACTTAACAACTACATCATTTAATTTGCATAATAGGTACGATAAAAGTGTAGAACTCCATACCACTCAAAATCAATACTCAACAATGATAAAAAATACAGAAAATGACCCCATCTCAACAATAGTTGCAAGTCCTGACATTCAGAATGATGAAGCAACCTTGGAAGCTAAAGAGTGTGTTGAGGACAAGCTATAAAAGACATCTATGACAGATGATCATGAAGAAAAAGCTGGACTTGAAGTAGGGAAGAAGGCGAATGAGGCCCCTGGTAAACCAGACACTCCACTTATCACACAAACATATGAGACACACTTGCCAGAAGTAGGAAATCTTGATATATTCGAAGTATATCCTGAAATTGGGCCAGAAGACATCATCAAGGAGAGTCCAAAAGAACCTGAGTACCAAAACGAATTCCTTAAGGAAACTCCCAAAGCCAGTGACATTGCAAGTGAAATAGTTAATAATGATGAAAATTCAGAACGACCTTTTGGCAGTCCATGTATGAAGATAGTAACAAGAGAATCACAATAGTGTGGTTTGTTTGACATACTTTCCCTGCCAAAGAGTTACATATAGTAACAAGGGAATTGCCTCAAAAGCATCAAAATGAAAATAATAAGTTATGTTGATCAGCATTCCCAAATTGTCAATCCTTCCATCTATTTCCAAGTCGACATATAAATTGTCTAAATTTCTTCGGCTAAATTAAGCAAGTGCTTAATGAACTCAGAGAGATAAAAGCATTCCCAAAATTGCTCAGTACATATATTCATACATGGACTAAAGGTAGACTTGGTTATGTCCAACCCAAAATTGCTCAGTATATATATTCATACATACATACTGATTGGTGAATTGTTGAATTAAAGGTAGACTTGACTTAAATTACCACATTCTCTTAAAAATTCAGCAGCAAAATCAACAATTTGCAACCAAAAATTTACCAGCATAACCAGATGATAATGCAAAGTTGGAGAAGCAACATGCAACCAAATAAACAAATTCATTTAGCTCACGCAAATGGAAATTTGAAAATAAAATTATAAAATTCAAACCACATGCATGCATTAATTCCACTGAGAAGCTACAATTCACAAAACGCAACCAAAATCAAAATACCAAAAACTAATAAGAACAAAAACATCAGGATAAGGTAGTAACGCAACAGTACCTGAGCCGATAAAATAATCGAAATTCTGGTTTGAGATCAAACCGTCGATAGCCATTTTGCTCTGTACCTTTTGATGAAGCTAAAGCTCAAACAATCAACTGTTTCAGCTCAACAAGCTCTTACACCATTTCAGAATTCAGAGCTCAGCAACCAAATAACTGAATGCAAGGCAGAGAGTGAAACGACAGCATTTTCACGCTCTCAAAAGCTAAAATTGATTCCAAATAACTCTACTATCAGCAAGAGCATGAGGAAAGGATTGAAATCCATACCTGGATCGGCGACAACGGTCACCGGAACCGCCCTAAAAGGTGTCGGAAAACTCGAAACCCTCGAAGGTTCCTGGAGCTCGTGACGGCGAAAGGAGGCTGAGCTCAAGCGTGGTTCGCCGGCCTCCTCTAGTCATTTTCCGACCAGTCACGCCTCTAGCCGTGGCTGGAGCACCAAGATCACTAGCCAAAACTAGCCGACCTGGTTTCTGCGAAGGTAGAGAGACGAAGGAGAAAGTGCCCAAATTTTTCAAAAAAAACTATTTTAATACTAGAAGGATAATAAAGGTATTTCATTTAATTAATTAAACTAAAAAATTGTAACAGCTGTCAGTTTTGGGTTTTTTTGAGTGCATTTATATACATTGAGTGATGTAGGGTTCAGGGTTTCTTTATAAAACTATGGTTAGGAGTAGGTATTTTATTAATTTTCTATTTTTTTTTTATGCCCCTCCCAATTGTGGGCCTCGGTCAATGCCCTAGTTGCCCTGACCAAGGCCGGCCTGCCTTGGTCAACACTAGGTGGGGCACCTGGTACCTGGATGGTACGGTATTAGCCCGTACCGCTCACAATACCGAAATTTAAATTGGTATGATACAGGATGGATTATCGTTTGTCAAAATTGGTATTCCAGTCAATCCACCGTGCCAAATTGGTATTGGTATGGTATCAGTATCATTTTGGTACCAAAATGACACAACTAAAAAAATGAACCAATTCAATATTCAACATATTCATTCACCAAAATAAGTGATGCCTAAGTTACAAATTCAAATATTCAACATATTCAATATCCAAATCAACCAAATCAATATTTATCCATCAACAGATTCATCAAATCCAAATGGTTAAAACTCATGCCTTATGGCTTACAAACCAAAATAGTTAAAATTATGGAGGAGAGTGAGGGTTTGGCTTTGGCGTTTGAGAGGCAAGTGAGAGACAGCGAGAGAATGAAAATAAATAAATAATATTTCAATACTATTCGGTACGGTATTGTTGTGTAGATTCAGCTGCACCAAAATGGATTCAGCTGCATCATCAACTTGTGATACTCGCAAGTGCACGAACCGTTGGTAGTTTAGCGTATGTAAGTGCGAGGTCGATTCCACAGGGATTGGTGATTGAATAATCCAGTTCAATTTTCCTACACAAAACAAAAATGAAAACAAAAGAAACAAAATAAGAAGAAAGAATGTACATTACAAGAAAAATAAATTACAACTTAGAGAACATTAAAGAGAGCATTTGAGGAAGGAAGGAAAGTGTTTGAGAGATTTGGAGAATTTTGGAAGAGAAGGGAAATGTGGAAGAGAGTAGAGAAGTGTTTGGAAAGCTTGAGGATTTTGAAAGAGAAAGTGTTTGAGAACTTTGAGAATTTGGAAGAACATGTGTTTGAAAGCTTTAGAGAATTTGATGAAGGAAATGGGAGAAGTGTTTGGGAAGTGTTTGGAGAAGAGAGTGTTTGAAGAATTTAGAAGAAGAGAAAGAAAAAGTGTTTGAGATTTAATACAAAGAAAATTTAGTAGAATGATCTTATTACAACAATTGAGAACTACAAATGGAAACTAAGAGAATTTGAGGGAGAGAAGGGAAGGGAGCTCTAGAGAAGTGTTTGAGAGCTCCCCCCCTTGGGGTGTGTTTACAAGCTTAGAGAACTTCCCTATTTATAGGCCTAGGGGAAGTGAAAATCTGAATTATACAATAGGTTTACCTACCACACTCACTTCACCAACTTACAACACTTAATTCACCTAACACATTATTACATTTGAAAACAATTCCTCTTGTCTTTAGGCTTAGTGTTGCAACTCCCACTTCATCATCTTTTGGCTCATTTGGCTGCTGCAAAATTCCACTCAAATATAGGTATTGAATATGCTTCACCAAACTTTCCCACAATCAACAACACTTCATCATGCATATGTCATGCATGACAATGCATTGCAGCCAGCTTGTGGGCTCGTTTTGGGCTTGTGGCTCCAGTCTGAAAAATCTGAAAAAATATGAATCTTGAAGCTCTTTGTCTTATCTTTCCAAGCATATGCAGCCCAACTCAAGGAAAAATCGGAAAGGCCTTCAAATGTGATTTTTGGCCCAGTAACGCAGATGCTGCCGAATTTGACCTTAAGTTGCCAAAACATGTATAACTTTCTCTAGAAGACTCGGAATCATGAACCGTAAAATTCTACAGAAAATAGACTTCCGTAGCTTTCCAATGATGTATGGCTCATTATCTGGTTCTTCTTGAGCAACTACAGTCCAATCCGTGAAGTTGGTTGATCTGCAGATACCATTTTGAGCTAGCTTGTCTCCAAAATGCAATTTGTGAGTCTCAAGCTTATAACACTGAAACAAACACAAAACTTATTAAAAGCACAAGTTTAACTCAAAAGCATAACCAAATCATAAGTTAAAAGGGTACAAAATGATATGTAATTATGCACCGATCAAATACCCCCAAACCTAAATTTTGCTAGTCCTCGAGCAAAACAAAAGGAAAATAAAGATAAAAACAAACAAGAAGTTAACTAGACCATTTTCGTAGGTAACTCGATTGCATTTAGCGTATGCAACAAGCCTTTAAACCTCTAGGCATCCCTAGTAGGAGGAGTTGTGTCTCCTGAGGGTTTAACAGATTATGATACCCACAAACGTTTGACTAATTTCTACAAAACAAAGTAGTTAGAAAACCTATTAGAATTTGTTAGTCATTTAAGCAAAATAACAAAAAAAAGAAAAAAAAAGCAAAAATAAAAATAAAAATAAAAACAAAACAAAAATAAGACTCAAAACAATCTTCCCGAACATTTCTGAAGAGAAATGACTCATGCACATGACTCAAAAGTTTTAACAATAAAAGCTCAATTTAGACATTATTTACAAGGTGGCAAAGTTCAAAACATAATTAATATGCTCAAAGTGTAGTAGTGTGATTGCCAAATGCAACAAATTTCCCAATCTTAGTTTTCACACAATTTCAAAAATCATACAAAGCACAAGTTCAACTTCTAATCTCACCAAAGTTGTCCTCTCACAAATGAATCACTCGGAAGAGGGTTATAATGCAACACTCAGTTATAAACATGAGATTAGAGTTAAACCATAAGGACTTAACTCGAAATAGAAAGATGAAGAACTTGCATTAATATGATCTCAAGAAGGATGCCAAACACTTAAAAGTAGAAAAATGAATGCAATTCAACCACATGATATTTAAGATCAATTTAGGTCTTTAACATAGGTTGTAATGGGGCCAAGGGTGTAAGGTGAGTAAGAAATGAAAGGTATGGATAAAACAAAGTCCAAGGAACTCAAAATATAAGAGCATAAAATAATTGTTTACAAGACTTCGAATCATCACAATGAGAATTTATTTTTACATGATCAAAACTCCTTATACCTTCATTTACAATGATTCACTCCTTTATTGAACAACCACCAATTTATTTTGAAGGCCCAAAAATGAATTTTCAATCAACCACCACTTAATCACAACTTTACTCTTTTCTTTCACCAATTGTGTGAATATATATATTTTTTGAAATGTAACACCTCTTCCCAAACCTAGTATGAAAAACACATCCCAATTAAAGCTCATAAGTTCCTTAGAAAGGTAAATAGTTGTTTTTCAGGCTAAGGTGAGGAAATATAATTGGTAAATGAAAGAAAAGGTTTACATGTAGGCTCAAAATGGTTAACAATGGAAAATCATGCTTAAGCATGCATAAGGTTAGCTTGAAAGGCACAAACGATCCAAAGAGGGCCTTAATATCATTTCTTAAATGTCGTGGAATCAAATTGCATAGGAATGAATGACTTTTAAGTGTTCAACCAAATCAATGAATAATGAGATCAAACAAGAAATTAAGAGTATATGTATATAACACTCATGAATTGAAGTACAAGGCTCAAAAGCTCACTTTATATGGTTGGCTATATAAGTCTAATTTATGCTTCATACAATTCCTTAGATCATGCAAATCCTTTAATTGGAAAATTATGAAACAAATGGCAAGTGCAAAGGTTTCGAACATATCATGCTAGAACAATGCCAAATTTATTTATTTATTTATTTTAAATTTAAATTTTTACTCGTTTTTTTCTTTTTATAAATTATTTTAAAATAAAATAAAATAAAATGAAATCCAATTTTCATTTAAGTCATGCAAACATTTATCACAATCTCATCATATGTGTTCGGAAAGTGACTCAAAAACAAAACAAAACAAAACAATACTCAAAATAAAAGAAAAACAAGCCATAATTTTAAATTTTTTATATATATATAATTTTAAAAAAAATTTAGGAAAAACCAAATTTATTTGCTAAACTCCAATACCCCCAAACCTAGAAATGAACATTGTCCTCAATATTTAAAAATTAGCCACAAATAATGTCATAACAAGAAATGAAAGGTACTAAAGTAAATAAAAATCATAAAACACACAAAAATTAAAATACACAAATAAAATACAATAATTACAAAAATAAAAATTACAAAACAAATAAAAATAAAAATGAAACAGTAAAACACTCAAAACAATAAGTCCTAAACAGATAGTCATATGCAAACTGAAACCCAAAACAAAAGCAGCCCAAAGCCCAAAATGGAATTAACCCAACAACGGTAAAACCTGACCCAAAATGAAATCCGAAACCCACACGTTTCAATTTATTTATTTATTTATTTATATTTTTTTTTTTAACCGCGAAGGCGGGATTTCTGAAAAGAGATAATGTGGTCCTTGATATTTCAACAGAGCGAGACACGTGTTGACAAGTAGAGGCACCGTATTTTTCACAAGCGAAAATTACGGGCTCATGGAAAGGCGCAAAGACTTTGTTGAACGCGTCCGTTCAGACAAAGCAAAGTCGTGATAAATGAGTTGGGTATGGTTGGAAAGCGAGAAGGTTGTGGGACTCAAGGATTGCTGGAGATTCATAAAATGCTCAGACACTGCAATGACTAGGGTTTGTCAAAGACTATGTCTATAAGAAGGAAAAAGAAGGGAAAACACACAAACTCAAAAACACAAAAGAGAAAAGAAGCAAGAAAAAGAAAAAAGTGAGAAATCAAATGGCCTCTTCCTACCCATTTTCGTTGGATCTCAACCTAGCTCCACCGATTCATACATGGGGTCAAGCAGCGGCACCAGGTATGGGTACCCTACTTTGCCTCTGCAAGGGGCCCTGTGACCGTCAATGACTCAATACTCCTGGACAACGATGTTGCCACTGGAGTTGGCAGAAATTTAGTGACTCCTAAAGATATACGTGTGTTCGGGACAAGGGATGACAACCGGGTCACGAGTGATGCCCTGGCACTGAGCGTGCAGAGAGTACAGCATGTGTTGCAAGTTTGGGTCATCGCCTACTGCGAAGTCCCATGAGGTAGAGATTCTGAAAGGTCAGTGAGCGGCGGAGCGAAGTATGGTTGAAGAGTGTCAGAGTGCTATAAAAAGCTTGAAAAGGGAGAGGGCAAGGATAGTGGAGGTGAATCGACACCAGCTAGAAGTATTGCGGGACGAGAATAAAAGCCTATCAAAGATGGTAGAGTTGTATTCTCGCGACATGAGAAAGTAGCTGGAGGACCTAGACCGACCGGCTAAACGCAAGCAAGCAGATCGCGAGAGTAATTATGCTCAAGCTAAGATTGCGATCTTTGGGAGCTCAAGTGGTGAGCCCCAGGAGGCTGTGCGTGAAGCTTTGGAAGAGGACAGGCCAGAGGGCCAAACTCAAAGCTCCTATGGTCGAGACACCTAGCGCTATGAAGAAATGATTTCTACTGTTTTTATTTATTATTTAATTTTAGAGTGTATTCGTCTTTTTTTTTTAATTGGGAAATAAAAACGTTATGTTATCTCAAAGAAACGATTGACCATAATTTTAAAGAACGACAATCAAACAAAAACACGAAGACCCAAACATGATTTTTTTTTTTTTTTTATATAAAAAATTATTTATTTAATAGTTAAGAAAACACACAAATAACAGCTTCTTCTTTTAAGAGAAAACTTAAGGATGACCAGTTAAGGGCCTTAGAAAACACAGCCAGGGGTTTCGGGAAGGTTGAAGGGGTCACAATGGTCCCGCTTAAAACCCGAACTTCTTAGACACCAAAGGTGCCGCCTAAAGAACTCCTAGACACTGTATAGACTGCGGTTGCTCACTGGAGTTACCAAAAATTTAGCTCATTCAAAGAATATCCTTTGAGTTTTAAATTACACTACCTAATTAAATAAAAATAAAATAAATAAATAAATAAATAACAACTGAAATAAAAACACAATTCAAACAAGAATTTAAAAGAAGAGTTGAGATTCTTGCACCAGGTGTCCAAGACGCATCTTTAATTTTGTCTATTCTTGCAATTACACTCTTGAGAAACCTGACAAACAAGAAGAAAACAATTGAAAAAAAAAACATAATAAATAAAATAAAATAACAACTGAAAAAGAAAAAAAAAACACAAACATCAGAAAAAACAGGGAGGCAAAAGTAAGTGAAAGTGTAGACATGCTCCCTTTTTAAAAAACGCGCTCGCAATTTGCGTCGGAAATGAAGGGATCCGAGAGAAAAAGAGCACAAGATAGCACCCTCGAGATCCGAAGTGCTTTCGGCTCCCTCGTCCCGCATAAATCTATTTAAACACATCTCGGTGAAGTAGAAGAGTACCCCGCATTTCTTTCTGCAAATTCAGAAAAAACATCAAAAAATCCAAAAACAAAACAATGGCATCCTCTTGCACTCACCTTGATGATCTTAACCTTGAATTGTCCCTAGCGCCACCGAATGCGCAGATAAGGGCTCGTCCAAACCCTGTCTTCCCAAACTCCACATATCACCACGGTGTCGAACAGAGCAGTGCTGGTGGGCAGCATGATTGGCAGTAAACTCACATCGGCAGATCACCTGCATGTGGCACAGAGGTCTGACAAGGCTGCAGTGGAGGAGTCCCACAATTTAACGGTGCTCCATGCGGTCTCGGCTACCAATTTAGGCATGCGATTGTTGGCGAGAACACGAGAGTGTGCTGCGCTAGCGAGGAAGTGGCTTCCTTGAAGGCTATGGTGGCGGACTCGAAGCGGCTCTACTTTGCCAATCAGCATGTGGAAGCACTGCAGAAAAAGAATGAGGACCATGTAGAGCGCTGGAGATTCTGCAAGTGCGAGACAATAGAGGCATGCCATGAAGATGAAGATGAAGAAGATGAAGATGATGAAGAAGATGAAAATGAAGAAGAAGTTGTTGTTATTGTTTTTTTATGTTTTTGTTTTTGTTTTGTTTTTGCTTTTTTGTTTGTAATGTAGAGTTTGAAGTGAAAAAAAAATAAAAATGTGTTTTAACACTTAGAAACTAACTAACTATACCACGTAAATAAATACATAGACTAACTTAACAAAACAAAAACAAAAGACTCAACAGAAAATAAAACAAAGAAAATAAAATAAAAAAACTTAATTTAAAAACACACGAATATACAAGCAACTCACGGATGACCAGTTAAGGGCCTCAGAAAAACACAGCCAGGGGATCCGGAAGGTTGGAGGGGTCACAATGGTCCCGCTTAAAACCCAAACTTCTTAGACACCAAAGGTGTCCCCTAAAGAACTCCTAGACACTGTATTGACGGAAGTGCTTACCTGGAGTTACCATAAGTCAGCTCATATGAAAAATCTTTTTGAATTTTTAGTTTTTAAGATAAGAAAAAAAAAATAAAGATAAAATGAGACAACAAACCATAAATGAAAATGAACTAAGTACTCTAAACAAACTCAAACAAATGACATAAATTGTTGTACTAAAAGAAACAAACCAAGAAATAAACAGAATTTAAAGAAGAGAAAGGATTGAAATACTCCCCCTTGAAGCGATTAGGTCGAGTATGGATGCATTTAGAGGTCGCGACTTCTCCCACTGCTCCACACTTCCCATTCTTATGATTGAGGTTGCCATCTCTCTCCATTTTTATTAAGCTGTCATAAATTGCTAAAACAAACACACAAACTTGAAATGGAATTAAAAGGGTTATGAAATAAAAGGAAAATCAACACACATCCAATTTCATACTTCAAAGAAATAAGCAACAAAGTAAATTAAACTAGTTTATGAAGTTCGTTCTTTCTCAAATATGATTATCCATTTGGTGTGTGGTTGTAATCAAGTATTCAGAACAAGTATTTAGCTATGGTGTTTAGTCTAAACACAAATTCCAAACCCATTAAGAACAAGAAGAATAATAAAGTGGCCTACGGTCATCACACTTCCGGTATCTCGTGCATAGTAGCAATTGGCGCACATACGACGAACTCATGAAGCAGGCGGCAGTCCACGCAAAGGCCGAGTACTTCAATTCAAGGGCCGGGCCTACGGCTCGGCAGGGTGAGCCCATGCAGCGGACCACTACGGCACAGGCATCGCCATACGCACCAGGCGGCAGGAGTTGCCGAATACCCTGACGACAACAAGCGCAAGACGCCGGAGGTTCCCAGAAGGGACACCCCAAGAAAGGTAGGGGCAGGTGCGGCGGGGATAACCACCGAGCGCCGCTGCCGGCCCATAACCAGGGGATCGAGGTGTTCACCCTGCTCAATACCTCCTACGAGGCGGTGCTGATGAACGAAAACGAGATCATACCGAAGCCTGCATTCCGAAAGCCCAGCCGGCGGGATGGCGGGGATCCGGAAAGTTCTGCCGATACCATCAGCAGAACAGCCACAACACCGAAGACTGCATAAGCCTACGAAAGATCGTGGAGAGGCTCATCCGAGAAGGCAAACTGGATCAATACATAGCCAGGCCGCAACCCGCGCCCATACCGAACGGAAACCGGCAAATCAACATGATCAGCACGATCAGTGGAGGCCCGACCCTTGCCGGGGCATCTAACCGTTCGATGAAGCAGGATGTCAGGGCGGCCCAGGACCCTCAGGTCCTCGGCATCGAGAGTAGCCGGCACGCGAAGATGCCGAAGGTTAGGTGGGAACCTATCACTTTCTCTGAGGAAGAGGAGGAAGGAATCGTCTACCCGCATGACGACCCTATGATCATCCAGGAGCCGAAATTGCCGAATTCGATGTCGGAAGAATCCTGATTCGACACACGGCAGTTCGGTAAACGTCATCTTTGCCGATGCCTTCAGAGAACTCCTGGGATAGACGCGAGCCAGTCAACACACAGCTGTCGCCTCTCCTTAGCTTTTCTGGAGACTTGGTCCAGCCGGTCGGCAGTGTCAGCTGCCGATTGCCTTCGGCACAGCCCCACGGAGGACCATGGTCTACGACCAGTTCCTTGTGGTGAACTGCCATACGGCATATAACGTTATAGTCGGCCGAACGGCACTCACGGCAATCAAGGCTCACTTGTCCCCCCACATGCTACTCATGAAATTCCCAACCTGCTACGGTACGGGGCAGTCCGGGCGACCAGATACAGCGGCCGGAACTACTACGCCACAGCATTGAGATCGGCAGCCCTTCGGAAACAAAAAGAAACCATGGCTCTCGTAGACTTGCCGAACGGAGCGAACCAGGTGGATGACCCTAGGGAGGAAACACCCACGCCGGTGGCACAACCTGCCGAGGATCTCGAAACCGTGGCGTTGGACGAAGGTCGATCGGCACGGTGCGTAAGGATCGGCACCTGCTGAACGCCACCCTCCGTGCCAAGTTCATCCGGTTCCTTCGACAGAATTCGGAAGTCTTTGCCTGGTCTTACAACGACATGCCAGGCATATCCCCCGACGTCATCAGCCACAAGCTAAGCATCTCACCGGCATTCAAACCCGTAAGGCAAAAGCGCCGATCCTATGATGCCGAACGGTATGAAGCCATGAAGGACGAAGTGGACAAGCTCATGACAATAGGCTTCATCCGGGAGGCCGTATACCCGGACTGGTTGGCAAACTCCGTCATGGTTCGGAAGGCAAAGGGCGGATGGCGAATGTGCCAAGACTATACCGACCTCAATAAGGCCTGTCCGAAGGATAGCTTCCCGCTGCCACGCATCGATCAGCTGGTAGACGCCACCGCCCGGACACGAGTTGCTCAGCTTCATGGATGCATACTCTGGATACAACCAGATCTTCATGCACCCTGCCGACAGCGAACACACGGCATTCATAACGGACAAGGGCTTATACGCTGCTATAACGTCATGCCGTTCGGTTTGAAGAATGCGGGGGCAACCTATCAGAGACTCGTCAACCGAATCTTCGCTGAGCAGATCGGCAGCACGATGGAGGTATACGTAGATGACATGCTAGTAAAGAGCCGAACGGCAGGAGAACATCTGACGAACCTTTCCCTCATGTTCGGCATCTTGAAGAAGTACCGAATGAAACTCAACCCAACGAAGTGCGCCTTCAGCGTGTCTTCTGGGAGGTTCCTCGGTTTCATGATCAGCCAGGGGGGCATTGAGGCAAACCCCAACAAATCAAAGCCATAATCAACATGGAGGTGCCGAAGACACAGAAGGACATCCAGAGCCTTACCGGACGAGTGGCAGCCCTCACTCGCTTCATCTCCAAGCCACAGAGAGGTGCGCACCGTTCTTCAAAGCCTTGAAAGGGGGCAAGCACCATGTAGAGTGGACTACCGAATGCGACAAGGCATTTCAAGACTTGAAGGACTACATGGCCAGGGCGCCACTACTATCTAAGCCCCTACCTGGAGAAGTTTTGTCTATATATCTATCGGGATCCCGTCCTGCCGTCAGCTCAGTACTCATACGGAACCCAAGAGAAGGCAGAGCTACCGATTTTCTACGTCAGTAAGGCCCTACAAGGGGCAGAATCTCGGACCCCCGCTCGAGCAGCTGGCTTTAGCCTTGGTGGTTCTGCCGGCCGACTGAGGCCGTATTTTCAGGCCCACGCTCATCGTCGTCCTGACCAACCATCCCCTTTGGCAGGTTTTCCAAAAACCAGAAACTTCCGGGAGACTGATCAATGGGCGATCGAGCTGGGGGAGTTTGACGTCCAGTTCAAACCCGGACCTCCCGAGAAAGGACAAGCGGTGGCGGACTTCATTGCCGAACTGACGCCTTCGAGACGTCGGAACCTGAAGAAGCCCCCCCCTTGGCGGGCTTACCGAACGGCAGCCTCTTGGACCAATCCATCCCTGCCCGGGACCTGCATGTGACGGCTCGGCGAATCAGCAAGGATGCGGAGCCGGCCTTGTGCTCACCGCCCCCGATGGAACCAAGATAGAATATGCCATCCGATTCGCCTTCCGAACGTCAAACAACGAGGCTGAGTATCAAGCCCTCTGGCCGGCCTTCGGCTAGCCAAGAGCATGGGGGCTAAGCAGGTCAGCATTCACAGCGACTCGCAGCTCATCGTGAACCAGGGTCAGTGCCGATTCGCGGCAAAAGATGCGTCTATGACAGCCTACCTATCGGCATCCCTCCAATTGCTACGACAGTTCCTGGCTTACGAGATTCGGCAGGTCCCCAGAATCAGAAAATAGCCATGCCGATGCATTAGCCCGACTTGCCTCGGCAATCAACGACAAAATTGGCCGACGGATCCCCGTCGAGATTTTAGCCCAACCAAGCACCACCTCTGTTGACGTATGTACCGTTCGGTATGAGGACACCTGGATGTCACCGATCTACACCTACCTTGCGAACGGTAACCTTCCAGAGGACAAAGCCCAGGCAAGAAAGCTACGCTACCGGTCGACAAGGTACATCGTCATCAATGATGTTCTGTACAAACGCGGCTACACGACCCCCTACATGAAATGCATTACCGAAGGGGATGGCGAGTACGTCCTTCGGGAGATCCACAGTGGTGTCTGCGGAGACCACTCCGGTTCCAGTCCTTGGCCACCGGGCTACTCCTGGCCGTCAATGCATCGGGATGCTGTAGCGATGGTAAAGAAATGCGACAAATGCCAACGCTTCGGAAATATTCCACATCTGCCTGCCGAACCACTCACACCGATCATAAGCCCATGGCCGTTCGCTGAGTGGGGACTTGACCTGATCGGGCCCATGCCGCAAGGCAAGGGACAGGTTAAGTATGCGGTCGTTGCGGTGGATTATTTCACGAAGTGGGTAGAAGCCGAATCCTTGGCCACCATTACTGCCGCAAGGATCGAGGAATTCGTCTGGACCAACATCTGTTGCCGGTTCGGCATCCCATACGCAATCATCACCGACAACGGCAGGCAGTTTGATTCGGAACTCTTCAGGAAGTTCCTGACTGGCCTCAAAATCAACCTATTTTCGCCTCCCCAGCTCACCCTCAGTCGAACAGGGCAGGTAGAAGCCGTGAACAAGATCATCAAGAAACTCCTGAAACGGCAGCTCAATAGCGCTAAAGGCGCCTGGCCGGAGAGCTTCCCGAAGCTTTGTGGGCCATCCGGACGTCCTCCCGAACCTCCACAGGAGAGACCCCGTTCAGCCTTGCATTCGGCTCTGAAGCCGTTGTCCCAAGTGGAAATCGGCGAGTCCACTTACCGAACGGCAAACTTCGAGCCAAAGGCGAACGAGGCTGCGCTTGCAACAAGCCTGGACCTAATCGAAGAACGCCGAACGGCATCTAACCTTCGGAACGGAGCCTACAAGCAGCGCGTCTCTCTCGGATTACGTTTCGAGAGTCAAACCCCGCTCCTTCAGAATCGGGGGACTGGTTGATGCGCAAAGTTTCGCTTGCAACGAAAGACCCGACGGAAGGAACCCTGGACCTACCTGGGAAGGACCCTATGAAGTCATCGGTATCCTTCGGTCCGGTACCTACCGACTCCGAGGCACAGATGGGAAGACCCTCGGCCACCCATGGAACGTGGATCATCTCAAGAGTTATTTTAAGTGAAGCCCCCTAGCCAACGGCAGGGGGGAATTTGTATTTTTGCCTACGGCAAGTAAATATAAAATGGGATTGTCCAGCTACACGTATCTATCGGCATCATTTTAAAAAAAAAAAAAAAAATAAAAAAAAAATGTTTCGGTAGTGCTCATCATTGGTGAGCCACTGCAACTTTGCCTACGGCAATCCAAAACTATGCTATTTACGTTCACTACCGCACGTTGGGCACGAGCCTACGGCAATGAACCATAGACTTGCCCACGGCATTTCTATAGATATAAGGCTTGGGGCCTCGTCCCTACCGATGTCTACGACACTTGCACGTTATCTTGACGTCCTACAGTTATTGGCCTACGGCATCCTCCAAGTTATTAGCCTACTGCAATAGTATACAAGGATAAAACTGAAACACATTGAGTAACGATGACAAAATAATGCTTAAAACAGGTAAAAAATGCCATCGGCATTTAGATGTTCTGGAATATCATACACATCAATTAAAATACAAAACAAAATAAGATAGGCTTCAGTCGGAGCAGGGCATCGGCAGAGGGGGCCATCCTCGGAGCAGGGCCATCCTCGGCATCATCGGGCATCACCCGGGGCGTCCTCCCCTTCATACTCCTCGATCATCTCTTCAGTGACGCCTTCCGGGAGTGGAGGGGATCGGCAGCGAAGTTGAGATTCAGCTTCTGCCCAGGGTTGAACCGCTTGAATCGGTCGATCAGCTCCCCCATCTCTGAAGCCACCTCCTGATCCAAGAGATCAGGAAACTCTTGCGAGGAACGGTAGCCCCAGATGGCCTCAGCAACGGCAGCCTCGAATCTCGGACGCCTTCGACCTCTCAGAGGCCTCGAGCGCCGCTTGCACGGCACCCTTCGCCTCTTCGGCATTGCTTGCTGCCCGCTCCGCGCCGTCCAAGGCCTCGCGCATCTCGGCAAGCTTCGCCTCGTGCGCCTCGGTCTGCCGTCGGCAGCCTGCATACCCTACACGAGATGGGCGTGGTCCTGGAGGGTTTTCACCGCTTCATTGACCTTAGAGCGGCCTTCGTCGTACAGCCTTTTGTTGCGCTCGGCAGTGTTGATGGCCCTCTTCATGCACAGCCACATATCCATCGATGCCTGAAAAGAATAACCGCATGTTAGTATACCAAAAGTAACAGCAATAAGAAGAGAACGGGAATGAGAGGTTACCGTGGCCTGGAGACGGAAGGCACGCCCGCCTCTTCCCGAAGAAGCCTCTTCGGCAGCTCGTCGATCTCTGAGAGATCCATCTGCGAGCCCACGATCATGTGGTTCGCAAACTGGACCGTCTTCGAAGGGCACGCGAGGATGGCCCGCGGAGGATCGGCAAGGCGCACCCTCTTGGGAATGGAGGCGGCATCCAAGTCTCCGTCAATGGCCGCTTCCCGGACGCTTTGGAAGAAGCGGTATCGGCGGCCTGAGCCGTGCTGCGTACCGGTTCGCTGAACCGGCACCCTCCCCCGAGGTTGGTCGGCATGGAGCTGCCTCTCCGTTCGGCAATCGACGCCCGTCGGGGTCAGCCTCCCCTATCCTCTCGGCCGAAGCTTCGGACTGCCGTTGGAGGTCTCCGAGGCTCTTGGCCTCGGCAGTCTCCTGGCCTCAGACACTACATGGACAAGACACGGGTTAGCCGAAGGAAATCAGCGAAAGCAAAGGAAGAAGTCAAAGTGAACTTACTCTCGGCAGGATTGGCAAGACGAGCCTTGACTAGGTTCCCGGTGAAGAGGAACTGTGGGTATTCCCCTCAACGGCAGGGACCTTCGTCCTCACTTGGTCAATCTGCCGAATCTCTCGTTGAGTTGCCGTGGGCTGTTTCAGCTTGCCTGCAAAAAAAATATAATAATAACAAAACTGTTAGTGCAAACACGAAAAAATAATGGGCTCCCGATCGGTATGGCAGCAACCTACCGGTAATCTGAAAGGTCGTAGGGATATGGAAGCGAACGGGAACTCCCGACGGCGATTCCCAATCACCGGAGAGCAACACCCGCCGATTCCTCCAGGACTTCTGAGAGGTCGGCACGGCGTTCAAAAAATGGCCCCTTTCCGAAGCCCTAGGCAGTTCGCCTGAACCCAGCCACCATGATCGGTACTCTTGGACTTGGTGATGCTGGACAAATGGCAAAACTGCTCGTAGGAAGGCCCATCCTCTTCGGCAAGCCCAAATGCCGTCACGACCCCCATCAGGACGGCCCAGGAGTTCGGTTCAACTGGCCAGGAGCGTACCCCAATTTGAGCCAGAATCCTCTCGAACTGGGGGCTGCAACGGTAACCTGGCGCCTTGCTGAAGACGTCAGTGAAGAAGGCGACCTCGCCGTCCTTGGGCTTACTCAGGGATTCGGTAGGGTGTGGGATCCTCATCCCTCCGACTGCTGGAAATCCTGTTCCCGCCCTGATCTTTTGCAGCTCTCGGTAGTCAGCTATTGGGCGGCAGGTAGTCCACGTCGAACAGCTGCTCCCTCGCCACCCCTCGGAATCCTAGGATTCCCGCTGCTCACTATCGTCACCTTCGGCCTGGGACTCGGCTCCGGAGACTCTCCACGGCCAGAAGTGGAAGCCTCCGGAATGTGACTGGAAGATGCCTCCGGCATCCTAACGCCCTCCACCTCAGGCTCAGGTCGGCAGGCCTGACCCCAACGTCCACCTCAGGCTCGGGATGCATACCTATCCCAACATGCCGACCGTCTCTATACACCACAGCCAACGGCATGGGCTGGCTGGTCATGAGCCCCTTTCCGATCCCGTGAGTAGGCGCAGGAGTCAACCTCTCGCCAACCACTTCAACTTCGGAATCACTCCCACTATCGGCACCCTGGGCCGACTCCTCACCCTCGGTATACCTGACCCCTCTCTGGGACTCATCCTCGAAGCGTTGGGCTCGCTCTCGTATCCCGACTCGCTATCAGACATCTACAAAAATGACGGGAGCAAACTAAGGGCCATGCAAAGAACTATCCTACCGTTGCCTACATCTCTACCTATGGCAACTAGACTACCGAACTACACCGCACTTTTAAAAGTTCTAGTCTAGTTTAAACCAAGGAAGGACGTATGCGTAACGAAAGGAAAGGAGATAAGAGATTACCGAACAGTACCTTGTGAAAATTGAAGTCGAGAGTGAACGTCACTTCGTTTTCCGAATGGGCAGGCCGGAAATCGCCTTGGTTACCGTTTGGTGTTGCCAGAAATCGCCTTTGTTATCGTTCGATGTCGCGGAAATCGCCTGGGCAGAGCTCTCGCCTCGCTCACGAATGCAAAGTGATTTCCGCCTCAGAAGTCACTGCAATATATAGGGCGAAGATGGCAACGGTACGCCTCGGGAAGCCAAACGATGCATTAATGCGCCGTCCGCATGACTTGACGCGCCACGTGTCACGCATAGAGCGGGCCTTCTGACAGCGCTGCTAGGTACAGAAGACGAAGCGTCGCTCCGCCCCATCACTGCCCAAAGCGTGGAAAACCAGAGTGAAAATCGAACTTGCCCAAGTTAACTGACGGCCGGCAAGTATTCTCGGCACCCGTCAAGGCGTCGCATACTGCCGAACGGTCAGGGCAGCCCAGCGCGCCCTCAACGAGCTACCGAACGGAAGGGTAGCCCAGCCCTTCCTCATCGGGCTACCGAACGGCAGGGCGCCCGGCGCTCCCTCATCGAGCTACCGAACGGTAGGTGGCCTTGTAGACACCAGACACCAACCAAGTCCCCGACCGAGAAATCTCGCTCAGAAACTTGGGGGACTCCTGTTTACACCCAGAATAAACAGCCAATAAGAGCAAGACACGTGGGACAAATCGAGCCTGGACAGAGGTGCCTCGGCACCCCGCGCTACCCGATCGCACCACTTGGGCACCGCCTCTCTAAGGACACGTGGCATGCTCCCCAGCGACGTCCACAGTCCCACATCGACAGATTTACAAATAAGCGCTACCTCTCAAGCACTATAAAAAGGGATCAGCCATCCTTAAATAGGGTAAGCAGAATGATCGGCATACTTCCTAATTAATCTGAAAGTAAACCTTATTACACCCCGAACTTACTTAAGCTTCGGAGAGCCTTCGGCCGGTACCACACCGGTGCCCTTGGCCTTACCGAGCGTTCCTCTATTTTGCAGGTCACGCTCCCTCCCGAGGCTTCCAAGGTGCCGAAGGCAACAAAATTCCTAAGTTGACCCTCTAAGTCGGAGAACCACTTTTTGGCGTCAACACCTTCGAACTCATTGAACCTCAGATCCAAAAATTTCAGCTTTGGCAGCTGAAGAACAACCCGAGGAAACTTCCCAGGAAACCGATTGTTGCTGATATCAAGCTCAAAGAGCAGCTTGAGCTGCTTGACCTTGTGAGGCACAGTCCCGCAGAAGGGGTTGGAGTTCATGTGGAACAATGCGAGATCTTCAAGCAGCCCAAGAGTTGGATCTGGGCAAAGTTTTATTTATTTAATTTAATTTAATATTTTTTTTTTTTTGGGTGAGAAAGGGGGAAAACCCCAAACAAAACAAACAAAGCAGCGGCAGGTATCATGAGGGGTGTAGCGATCCCAAGGATATCATCAAGAACAGGGACGGATCTACTTGAAGGGCTGTCCTGGGCTACAGCCCATACAAATTTTTTTATATATATGTAATACCATGTAGTATTATTCTTAAGAGAGAAATAAAACCTAGTGGAGATAGCCCATTCCAAAATTGAAAGCAGAGTCCAGCCCACGCATCAAACCTTAGTCAAACTTAGTGACTAGTCTAGAGAAAAACAGAGACAGAGAGCAAAACTTAATTCCCCAAGAGAAGCAAATTGACGGGTGTGCGACTTGTGCGACTGAGGTGCAGCAAAGGCATCACAGCAGCAAGGTACAAAGCCAAAACCTTCTCTTCTTTGTTTGTTGAGGTAATTTTCTTAACCCATAACTAAAGATTTTGTTAAAATTTTGTATATTTTTTCTTGAAATTAGGAGTAAGAACGATTTTTGAATTTGGGGAATTTTAACCTCATATCATATGTGTTTGGGATTTTATTCCATTTCTGGGATTTAATTAAATTAGAACTCTGTTTGTTTTATCTTACCAGTACTAGAACTAGATATTAATTTTTGATAAGATTACATGTTCTATACATCATTCATAGGTTATACTTGAAAATGTCAGATCATCAACGAAATCCTAAGAGAACAAAGAATATTCTGCATTTTTTTAAGAAAAAGAATGATGGATCATCATCAAGTAGCATTCCCTTGTCATCTCCTCCAATTTTTGGAGAGCAACCTCCTTTCGAGCCTCAAATTGTAAGAGGAGTCGAGTCTGAAAGAGTCAATTGTGATCAAGAAGTGGATACTAATTCTCTTGAACGTGATCCGGGATCACGTCGCCAAATATGCACATATCCAGTTAATGAACGTGATAATGTTCGAAGATCATATATTTTCTTAGGACCATGTCAGCTCACATTAAGAAAATATCCATGCCACTTAGATGGGAATCAAAATCGTCGATTTCAGCAATGTTGGTTCAAACAATTCTCTTGGCTTGAGTATTCTATTAATGAAGATAAAGGGTTTTGTTTTCCATGCTTTCTTTTTGATATTGATCACTCACACAAGGCATTCACGAAAGATGGGTTTAAAAATTGGAAGCGAGTTGGTGGGGATAAATGTTCTTTCCTTGCTCATGTAGGCAATATAAATTCCCCACATCATATGGCTATGCAAAAGTGGATAGATATAAGGAACCCTGCTCAACATATTGATAGAGTGGTGCAATCACCGGAAGATGTGAGAAAAAATCGGTTGAGACTTACAACCACAATAGAGGCTATTAGGTATCTTGCAAATCAAGGGATGGCTTTTAGAGGTGGTGATGAATCTTTTGACTCGTCAAATCGTGGTAATTTCATTGAGTTGATAAAAGCTTTTTCAAGAATGAATGTAGATGTTGAAAAAGTAGTCTTAGAGAATGCTCCTAGAAATGCTAAGTATATTGCACCAATGATACAAAAGGAGATCCTACATATTTTTGCCAACAAAGTGAGGAAGAAGATTCGTGAAGAAGTTGGGGGGGATGGAAAATTTTGTATTCTTGTTGATGAAGCACTTGATGAATCTCAAAGGGAACAAATGGCTATTATTCTAAGATTCGTTAGTCATGATGGATTTATTCGAGAACGGTTTTTTGATATTGTAAGTGTTCATGACACTAGTTCTTCAACTCTTAAAACCGAGATTTGTAAAGTGTTTGGTAGACATACTCTTCTAGTTAAAAATATGTGTGGGCAAGGATATGATGGGGCTAGCAATATGCGTGGTCAATGGAGTGGCTTACAAGCATTGTTTCTTAATGATTGTCCATATGCATATTATATACATTGCTTTGCCCATCGTCTCCAACTAGCTTTAAATGCTGCAGCTAAAGATGTGGGAGTCATTTGGAGATTCTTTTCAATGTTGAATAACATTGTGAATTTTGTTAGTGCTTCCGCCAAGCGTCATTCTGAGTTGAAACTTACTAGAAAAGCTGAAATTCAAGAGTTGTTAGATGCTAGAAAACTTGGAACAGGTAGAGGGGTTAATCAAATTCGTTGTTTGCAACGACCTGGAACTACTCGATGGGGCTCTCATTTTAGTTCTATTCGGAGTTTGATTGATTTATTTGGTGCAACCAAAATACTTCTTGACGAAATAGGTCATAATGGACCTAGCTCACAATTTCGTGGGGAAGCTGAGAGTATTTATATCTCTATGATGTCATTTGATTTTGCATTTGCCTTACTTTTGTTGGACAAAACTATGGGATTTACAGATTTTCTTTGTCAAGCACTTCAAAGCAAATCTCAAGACATTGTAAGTGCTTTAAATCTTGTTTCAAGTACAAAAATGAAGCTAGATGAGTTGAGAAATAATGGTTGGGATGATTTTATCAAGAGTGTGCTATCATTTTGTGAACAACATGACATTTGTGTACCTGATATGAGTGCTCGTCATAAAATGGGTAGAGGTCGTTCTTGTCAACAAAAGGATTCTATTACATTTGAGCATTATTATCGCATTGATGTATTTAATGATGTAATAGATTTTCAGTTGGTGGAGTTAAATACTAGATTTCCGAGCAAAAGTGGAACTTCTTTATTTGACCTCAGCATTGGATCCTCGTAATTCTTTCAAGCGATTTAGCATTGATGATATATGTAATCTTGCTGAGAAGTTTTATCCTGAAGATTTTACTACAACTGAGTTGCAGGCTTTAAATCAACAATTGAGATTTTATAAGATTGATATGGACCGTCTTCCAGCCTTCAACAATCTCGATTCCATTCCTGAATTGCTGAAGTGTTTACTTGATATAGGGTTAGCACACACATACCATTTGGTTGATAGATTGATTCGTTTGGTGTTAACTCTTCCTGTTTCTAGAGCAACAACAGAACGTGCATTTTCATCTATGAGACTTATCAAAAATCGACTTTGGAACAAGATCGAGGATGAGTTTCTTGCTGATTGTATGTTACTTCACATTGAAAAAGAATTTGTTGATAGTATTGATAATGAATCACTAATTAGTGATTTTAACTCTTTGAAGTCTCGAAGGGTGCAACTTAAATAATGCTTTATTTATTTATTGTTGCCTTTGTTTACTAGTTTCTATCTTATGTACTATATGCATTTTGAGGGGTACGGCTCATTATGTCCCCCCCTGACTAGGTGTATTATTTTTGGTTATTAATTAAATTCACCCATACCGTCGAGTTTTATTGTAAGGTAAATTCAGCCCATGCCATTTTGAATTCCTGGATCCATCCCTGAATCAAGAAGGATATTTTCCAGCCAACTTGGGGCCTCAACAAGGAGACAACCACCTAGCGCTAAGTTATAACTCCAATTTGCAATAGCATCTGCAGCAAGCTTTAAGCCAAAGTACAAAGCCCAGATCTCAGTCAGGATCCAAGATCTGTCCTTCTCCAAGATTAACTGCAAATCCTCTATCCAAGTCTCCAGGACCAGTCTCGAATCAAGCCACCAGCCCCAATAGCCCCAGAGGCTATTTTTCTAGTTCCATCTACATTTAGTTTGTATTGACCAGTTTCGGGAGGAATCCAAGTTAACATAACTTGCACTTTCAACTTTGGTTTTAAAGCCACAGCTCCATGCCACTCATGAACAGAAAGGAAAATAGGAGAGTTTGGAGTAGACGACATCTCGAATTAAAGCATAGTGAAAAAAGATTTTTATTAATTAATTTTTCTATTATATATACATTTTAATTAAACAAATAATTACATTATTTTATTATTTATTTAATTCAATTTAAATAAAAAAGTGGGTCATTCACATGACACATCATCACTTGTTGTAAAAAAGACTAAAATAGCCCTGCCACGTCATCAAAATTGACAGAGTTATTAATGGAGATAACGGCGGGGGTAAAGTGGAACACGAAATCACGGTCAATGGGGTTAAGTGGGCCATTTTAACTTTGGGGGGTAAAGTGAGATTTGACCGAAGTTTTAGGGGGGGCTCCAGTAAATAAGCCTATAAAAAATCTTGTATCTTTGAAAGATTCAAGACTTCTTGGCCTTAAATCTCATGATTGTCGTACATTGATGCAACAATTGCTCTATGTGGCAATTCATTCTGTTTTGGAGAAGCCTGTGGCAATAACTCGATTGTGCTTCTTCTTCAATGTTATATGTGCAAAGACGGTAGATGTTTCCAAGCTAGATAAGTTGGAAGAATATGTAGTAGTTACTTTGTGTTTGCTTGAGAAGTACTTTCCCCCTTCATTCTTTGATATCATGGTTCATCTAGTAGTACATCTTGTTAGAGAAGTTTGTCTATGTGGGTCAGTATATTTTAGATGGATGTATCCGTTTGAAAGATATATGAAAGTGTTAAAGGGGTATGTTCAGAATCGTACTCGTCCCGAAGGTTGCATTGCTGAGAGGTATATAGCTGAAGAAACTGGACAAGTTTTATACCGAGCATTTATCTGATGTTAGTATAGTTGGAGTGCCTTCTATCCAGAAGATAGGAGTTTCAAAGCCATTATCAGGTTGCATAGTGAGCTTAGTTGGTCTGGAATTGTCGAACCAGACACATCTATATGTCTTGGAGAATACGGAGGAAGTCCTACTTTATATCAAGTACATATGAGTTTAATTTTTCAGATGTAGCCATTTTAAATATTATTACTCCTTATGTTTATCTTATATACAAGGGACCGTAATGCTTGATTTTTTCGTGTCAATTGTAGGGAACATATGATCCACATCAAGACCACTTATCCAAAATTTAGAAAGAGAACAAAGTGGCTACAAGATAAGCACAATAGCACTTTCATTCAAAGTCTATGGTGACCTAAAGAGTCGTGGTTATTTGTTTGGTACGTCAGTCCGAAGTAAATATGTGCCACGTTAACGCTTTCAAACGTCATTTTTTTTGACAAAAGTGACGTCTAACCTTGTCCAAAAGTGTACTTTTGTATGTTAAATTTACCATGTTATATCTTTTAGACGCCAGTTTTTTTATTTAGTGAACGTAGTATATGTTAACCACGACGGTTTCTACGTTTTGAACGTTGTTTTTCTTTCAATTAGAGACGTGGATAATAATTTTTACGTCGGCTTTGTAGTTGTTCTTGACATTTAACATTATTTAAACGTCTGTGTTTTACTAAAACCGTCGTATAATATAGTTGAAGTTGTCTTTTGAAGCTATTTATGTATGAATTAGACGTCGGTTTTAGTTGTTTTGTGACATGTAATATGTTAACGACGTAGGTTATTTTCCATCGTCATTTTATGTATTAAAAGATGGCGGTCGATTTCACGTCGGTTTTAAACATGCTACACGATGGTGGATTACCGTCGTCTATTTCAATTTCTGGAGTAGTGGTTGTTGCATTCACTAGATGGTACTTTAAATATAATTGCAGAAAACATGTAATGACAATATTCAAATACACTATTTCGTGCCTTTTTAGAATAGATATTTATAAAAATACCCAATCCTAGACATGTATTTATAAAAATACCCAAACACTATTTAAACATAGAAACATACCCAAAATCAACCCCACAATCAACAATTGTATATTTTTTGGGTATGTTTATAAATGTGTTTTGAGTGTGTGTAATGATGGGTTTTGGGTATGTTTATAAAGTGTTTTGGGTGTTGGGTATTTTTATAATTTCAGCCCCCATTTTGGGTATTTTTATAAAACTCCCTTTTTAGAACTTAGTTAGGTGGGTTTCCACTTTGATGGTGCATCTAGATTGTTGAGAGTATGTCACACATTGAAAAGTTAACGTATTTAATGAGTTTATAAGGAGTTAGGCTACTCCTATGCATGTATGAGTAAAACCTTTCCCCACCCCGCCCCGTAACTAGTGGAAAAAATAATACATGATTAGTTAGTTGACTTCGACACCATGAACCCCTTGACAGGCATAAAAACTTGTATGAAATAGGGATAGCACTGTTTTGCTATCCTGGTAAACCACAGACTACTTGTGAAAAAGTTACCTGTGTAAAAGTCATAACGTGATTGGCTAGGGATAGCAGTGCTATCCCCGTTTCATGTAAGTATTTTTCCTGGACAGGGGTTGGCAGTGCGCCCGCCCTGAGCCCACTATTCAGGAGAATTCTGTTTCATTTTTATCTAATTTACCTGAACGATGACTAAAAATGCCTAGAAAGGGGTGAATAGGCCAATTTAAAATTATAATTAGTAAACAAAAAATAAACTTTGGTAGCAGGATTGATAAACGTGTTGAATATAAAATAAAGGAACACGCAGAGAATTATTTTACGTGGTAAAACCCTACTTCTAGGGAAAATCCACGGACTCCTCAGTCTAACACAAATCCACTATAGAATGATGATTACAAGAAGTACTCACAAACTTATCCTAGACACATTCTAGATAATGTTTGCTGACTTCTTTGTAACTCAAATTTTGTCACGGGATGATCTTCGACACTCTTTATGTTGAACGCAATATTGATCACGATTGCTTCAAGCTGGCCGGAGGAAAACCGACACCACGGTCTTGGTGCCCTCAACCGTATGAGTCACTGAACAATGCAAATGAATGTAATATGAATGATTAAAATGTTTGATAAATCACCAAGTAAACATGGAACACTTGATGATTTATCTCAAATATATGCACAACAGCTTTTCATGGAATTCTATATGCTCAAAATAAATATATCAAAGCTGTGAATAAACAAAGCAGCATGTCATGTTTTTATACATACCTATTCTCCTTGTTGCAAGAGGAGTGCCTAAAGCCAAAAGATCATTGGCTAATCAAATTTAATTCTCTATTCAATTCATCAGCTTATGCAATCTTTAGAATAACTTCCAATCAAAACAATTGTTATTCAAGGAAACAATATTAATCAAATAAACTAATTAGGTATTAATAAAAAGTGCTCTCCAAGCTCAAAGATGATGAAAACATAATATTATAACTTAAATCAAAATAGGGTCCAACTAGGAAAGAATCACAAGAGATAAAATCTAATCCTATTAAAAATAGGACTAACATAAAAGTATTTGAGTGAAAATAACTCCAGCTAGGAATCCTATAATGAATGCCTGATTATGTCATGATTTACCTGAAACCAGTTTCCTTTTATCAATCAAGTCACACTTCAAAAATCCGAGATTCAATGTGTTGCACCAAAACTTCCAGTAAAAGATATTCACAGCCTAATTCTTAGACTATGCTAGAGTCTAGGAAATGCCAATACAATTTTCATACTAACATTATCTTTGCATATATATATAAAGCATGTCTCAAACCGAAGTTGAACAACTGAACAAGAGCCCCCCGAGAATTCTGGAGAAGATTCCATTGGACAAAGGAATAAACAAGAGCTTCTACAAAACAAAAATAGTGAGACTTGGAAGATTCAGAGGAATGAAATCATCTCATCTGAAGCCACAAAAGTTCGGGTTTTCGACTTCAACAACAAATGTCATGCAAGTTATATTGATCGTCTTGAATCAAGGAGGGGTCGAAACTACAACATTGAGGGCTATAAAATCCATTCAAACAAAGCCCAGCGTGTTGGGATTGGCAAATTTGGCAACAACTACTCCATGTCCAACGTATCATTTTTTCTTGGTGGGCTTACTATTCTAGTTTTTGTTATATATAATATATAGGGCTATTCTCTGGTGGGAACGTCATTTTGCGAACCTCTAAATGAGAACACCGTTGGATCAAATCTAACGGATGATAAGAAGCAAGTGTAACTGAAAGTGGGTAAAACCATTCCACTTGGAACGTGGCTTCCTCCCTCCAAAATAGACGCATTGTGCTCTTGAAGACCACAATATCTCCCTCCAAAAAAAGTTCTGTTTCTCTCTCTATTTGTGTGTGTGTTTCTCTCTCTCTCTCTCTCTTTCTCTCTCTCTCAGAAAACATGGTTTTCTTCTTTTTTCCTAATTTGCTATTTTGTTTGAGGAAAGAGAGCTGTTCAGTTTTCTGGTTTGGTGATTTAAAACATACAAAGAAAGGTATTATCCTGATGAGCACATGCACTGTAATTCATTTTGTGTTTTCATTTTTCTGGTTTGATGATTGTGTTCTGTGCACTTGTGAAGACTTGAGGACCCATCTGGTACCAAAAAAACTGGTGCGCGTAACACCTTGATAGAATCGCTAGCACAGTCCGAATCTAGCGTTGACTTGGAGGAAAAAGTGTTGGAGCAAATCGGAAACTGGAGTCGTCGTTTGAAGGTGTTGGAGCAAACTGGAAACTAGCGTTGAGTTCGAATAGTTGAGAAGACGAAGATTGAATTTTTTTGGGGTTGTCGCTTCAAATCGACGACAATATCATATTTGTTGAAATTTAAAAGCTCAAAATCAGTTACGAGGTAAGCGACAACCTCTATTTGTACTTGAAAAAATGTTTTGACCAAGTATATGGGCATAATTTACCCTAGTTTGGATGTAGGTTGTTTAAAGTTTCAGGAGAGACTTCAAAAGGCCTCCTGGGTGTAGCATTTATATTCAGTAATAGGTTCATAGATTATTTCATTTCAGACTCCACGATTTACTAATGTTGCATAGTCTAGTTGATATTTGTGGAAAATTTGAAGATCAAAATCACTTATGAGGTAATTGATATCCTGTATTTGTTAATTTTGGTATCCTGGAGGAAATGTTTTGACCAAATATATGGGCATAATTTACGCTATTTTGAATCAGGTTGTTTAAGGTTTCACCAAAGACTCCAAAATGATTCTTAGGTGTAGGACTTGTATTCACTAATAGTTGATATTTTTCGTTTCAGACTTCATTATTTACTAACATTTGATAGTGTATTTGATATTTGTTGAAAATTTGAAGATCAAAATCACTTACGAGGTAACTGATATCCAATATTTGTTACTAGAGCATACTAGAGGAAATTTTTTGTCCAAGTATCTAGGCATAATTTATGCTAGTTTGGATGTGGGTTGTTCAAGGTGTCACTAGAGACTCCAAAAGTATTCTTAGGTAAAGCATGTGTATTCACTAATAATTCATAGAATATTTTGTTTCAGACTCCATTATTACTAAAGTTTTGATAGTATATTTGACATTTGTTGAAAATTTGATATTTCTATGTTTATATTTTGTATATAGTATTGTGTTTAATATATATTTGAAAGCTCTTTGAACGTATGTGGCAATATTATTATGATGGTAATATGATTTTCAGGGTTAAATTGCAAGAATTGTGAAATGGAGTCTGAAGCACAAGTGACATCGGAAGTTAGTGTAGAGTTCAAACCAAAACTAGGAATTGAATTTGATTCCCTTGAGGATGCGTTGAAGCTGTATAATCTGTATGCACTAAAAGCAGGATAATATTCACTGAGAAACTCTTTTGTATCATGACATCATTGTGTATCATGCTTGTTGCATATTTCAGGCTGTCTATGGGAATTATGTATCATTATGGTTATCGTTATGCACCCTACAACACATATTCAACATCACTGTATCAAAACATTGTTTAGAAGATTGGATTTTCCGAAGAGCAAAGAAGAAGGCGGAGAAGAGGAGGAGTTGAAGAGATTTGTGTGGGATTTTAGGGATATATGTGGCACATGCCCCGCCCTAAAAAAAAGGGATTATGAATTTCATGAAAACAAATATAATCATAATCATATTACACGTGGCACAACAAGAGATTAAAATCAAATCATATCAGTGTTTGTGACATAATATGTATATTAAAATTCCAAAACTTGATAAATTGTTGATAATCTTTGGAGTCATTTATGACACTTTACATTTTTACTAAGGAGAATCTAGGGAGAAAATTAAGTAAAATTACATTTATGACACTCCACACTTTCCAAAACATGATTATCTTCAAATAAATACGCGAAAATCTAGGGAGAAAATTTACGGTGTTTTTTAAAATCATTTTTTTGTGAATTTTGTCAGTTAAACAAAAAAAAAACATATGATGACATGTGGCGCTGCAAGAGGAAGAAAATTGAAACTTTGATAAACTATTTGAATTTTTTTTATGTGTAAAAATTATATTTTAAAGCTTAAAAGATAAAGAAAATGTCATAATGAGTTTGTGAGAATTTATGGTGATTGTGATTTTTGGAACTTAAAGCATTGCAAAATAGTAATAAATGGAAGAGAATGACACATGGTAGCCCCAAATTTATGTATTATCAGAGTTTTCGCAGGGTGTCAGGATCGCGTAGCGCCATGTGTCATCAGATGTTCATCTTTGTATCTTAAACTTAAAAGATTCACAAAAAATGAATTAAAAAATATTTAAAATGCAGTGAAGATTTCCAGAAAATCCCTTGCAACATTATCTTCAACTATGAGGTGTCAAACAAAATTTTGACTTTGGGAAATTTGAAGTAATAATTAGAGGAAGAGTTGTTGTAAAGTAGTGATCAATACTTTGTAAACCACTTTTTGGACTTGGGGTACGAAGTATTGATGTTGAGAAATATGTATGTAATTTTTTTTTTTGTATTTTTTTTCAGTTATTTTAATATGTTAAACGATTTTACAACAAAATATGATTAAAATATAACAAATATAACACATGTCGGCACAAGGAGAGCCTAGCATCCCATCCACTTTCATGTGTCGTCAAGGTAAACCGCCACCTGGCATCTCATCCAATTAACTATTTCTTTTTACCTCAAAATTGATTTAAAAATCATTTATAATTCAAAAAATTCCCAAAAAATAATGTCGGGATTGGTATGACATTTTCTTTGAGCACGTACGTCAAATTTCGCCAGTGCATTCAAATTTCTATCCGATCCTTATGTGATCAAACAAACAATAGCTTAGGGTTTACAAAATGTAGTTATGTTTTTATTTGCATCATTCACATTTAGGGATGATCCCCAAATTTTAATTTTAAAACAATTGTAAACCACTTTTTGGACTTGGGATACAAGTATTAGTGCTGAGAAATACGTATGTATATTTTTTGTATTTTTTTCATTTTTTCTATATTTTACAACAATTTTACAACAAAAATATGATTAAAATATAACAAATATGATGGATTAGGGTTTATGGGTTTAGGGTTAGGGTTTGGGGTTTAGGGTTTAGGGTTTAGGGTTAGGGTTTATGGGTAAAGAGTATTATGGAAAATGTTTTCATATGACAAACTTTTCATGCTATATATATGTGTGTGTTTTTATGCTATCAAAACAGAATAACTTGGGATGGGTATTAAATAATATTCTGCATGTATCATCTTCAAAAACCAAGTTAATGCTAATACTTCTAACCAAAATATAACGAATGTGACACATGTCAGCACAAGGAGAGCCCAAATGTAACAAATATAACAAATGTAACAAATAAGTGCACCATCACCGATGACAAGTTTCCCTTTTGAGGGAACGTGTGGTCCTATGTTGTATTCTTATTGTGTTTATGTTTTGTATTTAAATTTATTTTATTTTCTTTCGTCCAAGAAAAAAAATTATTTTATTTTCTTTCCCCATCCCCAGTCTTCTATGGATATAGTCGAGATATAGTCTTCATTTTGGGTAATGTTGACTTCTTCAGCCAACACTAAGCCAAAGAGGTGTGCTGAGATGGCTATGTTCATTTCCAAATTTGAAAGGAATCTGAGCAGACCATATTGGAAGTGCTTCACCACATATGTAAGTGTATGGTCTCCAAATAAATTTTCTTCCCAAACTAAAAAATGTAATGTATTATGTTGTATTCTAGTTATTTTTAGGGAGCTACTAAGTGCAGTGGATATGAATGAGTGAATACAGCCAACATGCCAAATGAATCTCACCTTCAACAACCTATCGCTTTGCCTTAAAAAAAAATGCATTTCTATAATGTAATACGATGCCCAACAATGGAGACACCCAAAGCGGATGGAGACATTCATTCCATGCTATGTTGGAAATTCACACCTAATAAAGCAATAGTTGGGAATCACGCTCTCACAAGGTGTCCATATTCATAGGGAAAATTTTATAATTTTATAATAAAATGTGTTCCATATTAAACAATGTTACCTAGAAACCCGATGACAACCAAATTTTTGCTGGAACTTGTGTTCCACACAATAGTATTGATATAGTTGAGATAAGTACAACAGCCATTTCACTTCATATACGAAGTATTCCTCTTTACAAATACGTACGAATTTGTATACTCCTTGTTTTGATTCATTATAAAAAAAATTCAATTAATCGGAAAACCTTATCCTCATATCCAGCTCTACAGGTTAGCAAGGAGGCCGCCACCTGTCATCATCATAACATATAACAAATGCATCATAATAGATACTAAATGCATCATAACATATAGCAAATGCATCATCATAGATACCAAATGCATCATAATAGATACCAAATGGATCATAACAGATACCAAATGTATCATAACACTTAGAAAATGCATCATAACAGATAGCAAATGCATCATAGTAGATATAAAATGCATCATAACATATACCAAATAACCCAAATGATACATACCTGGAACATAGTATCTATTATCGTCATGTCGAAACCCAGAAACCCAAATGATACTACAACACAAGTTAATACACAACTACCTCAAAACTCAGAGACCCACGTAGTGGAAAACCAAAATATCCCATTTCAGAAAATCAAAGACATATGTCAAGAATAGAAGCAACACCCATGTCTCAAAAACTTCATATACACTTAATTCACACTAGAAATATTAAATTCCCAAGCTGTCCATCCCAAAACGATCAAATTAAGCAATGATATGAACTTCAATAAAAGCGTAAAACCCACCAATAATCGTTCAAATTAAGCAAGATATAACAATATTTCACAGAAAACAAAACCCAAAACCCAAAAATGATAATGAAAAAGGAATGGAAGAAGAAGAAAATCGTACTAGGGTCAACTAGATTATACCTGGTAATATAAGATGCAATGAGTATCACAGTCAAAGAACGAGCTTTAGAGCTCACTTTCTTCCCATGTCTTCTATTTTTCTCTCAGATTTTCAGTTTTCTCTAGAAAAAAAATATAACGTCAGCTCACAACTAGTACCGAGAAAGAGTAGTCTTACCTACAGAGAGGGAGCAGCCCATATGTGTAAACCCAGAAAATCAAAGCCTAAAATCCTAAACAAAAATTAAACATTAAAGAATGCAATAGAAAATGCAAAACATAATATCAAACTTTGAAAATATATTACTCACTCAAATAGATCTCAAACATTACCCTCTCAAATAGATCTCGATTTTTGAATTGTGATAGTGAAAGCTGATCGGTGAATAATTACATATCATTTTGTACCCTTCTAATTTATGATTTGGTTATGTTTTTGAGTTAAACTTGTGCTTTTAATAAGTTTTGTGCTTGTTTCAGTGTTATAAGCTTGAGACTCACTAATTGCATTTTGGAGACAAGTTAGCTCAAAACGGTGTCTGCAGATCAGTCAACTTCACGGATTGTACTGTACTTGCTCAAGAAGAACCAGATAATGAGCCATACATCATTGGAAAGCTACGGAAGTCTATTTTCTGTAGAATTTTATGGTTCATGATTCCGAGTCTTCTAGAGAAAGTTATACATGTTTTGGCAACTTAAGGTCAAATTCGGCAGCATCTGCGTTACTGGGCCAAAAATCACATTTGAAGGCCTTTCCGATTGTTCCTTGAGTTGGGCTGCATATGCTTGGAAAAATAAGACAAAGAGCTTCAAGATCCATATTTTTCCAGATTTTTCAGACTGGAGCCACAAGCCCAAAACGAGCCCACAAACTGGCTGCAATGCATTGTCATGCATGACATATGCATGATGAAGTGTTGTTGATTGTGGGAAAGTTTGGTGAAGCATATTCAATACCTATTTTTGAGTGGAATTTTGCAGCAGCCAAATGAATTAATTGAAGTTGAAGTGGATGATGCAACACTAAGCTTAATGACAAGAAGAATTGTTTTCAAATGCAATTGTGTGTTAGGTTAAGTTGGTGAATTAAGTGTTGTGTGTTAGGTGAAGTTAGTGTGTTTAGAAAATTCAATTGTATAATTCAGATTTTCACTTCCTCTAGGCCTATAAATAGGGAAGTTCTCTAAGCTTGTAATAACACCCCAAGGGGGGAGCTCTCAAACACTTCTCTAGAGCTCCCTTCCCTTCTCTCCCTTAAATTCTCTTAGTTTCCCTTTGTAGTTCTCAATTGTTGTAATAAGATCATTCTACTAAATTTTCTTTCTTCTAAATTCTCCAAACACTTCTTTATTCTCTTTCAAATTCTCTAAAGTCTCCATGTCTCAAACACTTCACAAACACCCTTCTCTCCCTTTCCTAAGTTCTAAAATTCTCCAAGTTCATAAACATTCTCCAAATTCACAAACATTCCCTAAGTTCTCAAACTCTCCAAGTTCACAAACATTCTCCAAATTTCCCAAACACTTTCTTCTTCCTTCTCAAAGCTTACAATTCCCATTCTCTTCCAAAATCCTCAACGTTCTCAAAATACGTCTCTACTTTCTTCTCCAAAAGCCCCCATGTTCTTGAACACTTCCCAAACACTCCTCGTTTCTCTTTCTCAAACACATCTCTCCTCTCTTCCAAAAGTCTCCATGTTTTCAAGTGTTGTACAAAACCCTTTTTGCTTCTTTTGTTTTCATTTCTATTTTGTGTAGGAAAACTGAACAGGATCATTCAATCACCAATCCCTGTGGAATCGACCTCGCACTTACATACGCTATACTACCGAACGGCTCGTGCACTTGCGAGTGTCACAAGTTGAGGATGCAGCTGAATCCATTTTGGTGTAGCTGAATCTACGCAACAAAAGCGAACACACAGAGAGAGAGAGAGAGAGAGAGAGAGAGAGAGAGAGAGAGAGAGAGAGAGAGAAGGGGATGGAGGTTGATGCAGAGAAACTAAGAGAGCAAGACATGAGGGAATTGAGTGAGAATTGAGAGAAAGAGAAAGGGAGTTCCAGAGAAATGTATGGATTCTAACATAAGAAAATAGGAGATGGTGGTATTGATGAGGCAAATCTGTTTGAGAGGAATAAGAGGGATTCTGAAACAAAAAAAAAACAAAAAAGGATGCGGTTGGAAGGAAGAAGGGCGGGACGAGATTGGAAAATGCGCGCCATGACACGTGGCCTTAGGGGGAAGTGCAGTGTACCCGTTTCTATTGTAAGTTTGGTTTTTCTCTCCAGCCGTTGAGATCACTTAGATGGCTAAGATGGAGCCGCAAGTAAAGGTTTGCAAAAAGAAGTTCCCACCTGAGCCTACGCGTAATATATATAGCAAAGCTAGCGGTACAAACAAGAAGGAAATATAAATAAGAGAAAAAGGAAAGGGGCTGTTGAATAAACAGCCTGGAATTTCCAATAAGAAAACAAATACTGAGATGTATGGTTTGGAGATTTATGGCCACCAAGAGCTCCTAAACTTTCGAAGTTTTCTCTCTTAAATTCTGAATGTTATTTCTCTTATATTTATTTATTTATTTTCTTCTTCTTCTTCTTCTTCTACACACCATCGATATATTTATGCTGAGTAAGTTTTTTTTTTCTTGTCTAATTGCCATTAGTATTGTTTCGACTTGTTCTATCTTTTTTTTCTTTAGAGCATGTCTAATGAGACTGATATGGTCTGGGCTAGGTCCTGATTTGGCCTCAAATTTTTTTAAAAAAATCACTTTTTAATGCATGTGTTGGGCCTAATCCAGTTTGGCCTAAGACAAAATGAGGGGTTGGTTTTGCCCACCTGTTGGGCCGGGCAAGAGTAAGGGGCCCACTTTCCGTTTTTGAAAAGAAAAGGAGTAACGAAAAATGCCTCTAATAGCCATTGAGGAGCTGCCAGCTAATTTTATTTTTTGAAGTTCCCCACTAGTTTAGCCTCTTTTTTTTTTTTTTCCTCAACTCTATAAAAACCTAACCATTTGTTCATCACCTCTCACCTAAAAAATTTCTCAATTACTTAAAACATTTCTACTTGTTTGTCTTTTTTCATTTTGCTCAAAATTGTTGTTCCAAAGTATGGCTCAAAATTATTTCCAATAATAAAATTTGGGTTGCTTTTCTTATGCTTTCATTTTTATCACAAATAAAATAATAATAAACTAAAATAAAAAGTTTTGAGTTTTATCCCCTAGCCCCTCACCACCACTAGAATCACTAAAAAATTGATAGGCTAGATTTTGTGAATAGTACTATTTTGATGCGCTAAAACAACACCTAGCCCTTTGCCCTTGCATTAGACATGCTCTTATATCCACTAAAATATATTAGGGCTAAATAAAGCAAAACCAACACACAGAGAAACAACAGAAAAACAGACCCTAATTGTTCATAGATAGTGGCAGAGGCAATAAGAAATGTTTTTGTTAATGTTAAGGCCCAAAAAATCTCAAGAAAAGCCCATGCATATTTTAAAGCCCAATGCATTATCAGGTTATAAAAGCAGCATGCCATGCCATGCCAAGCAAAGCTACAAGCTACAATTTGACACGTGGGGGTGGTGGTACGAGTTTACCACTTTTTACATGCAAACTTGTAAGAATTACAAGGTTTCACAAGCCCAAGCCACTACAATACAGCAAAGCCCAAGCCACTGCAATACAGGCAAAGCCCAAAGCCACTGCATACAACAGAGCCCAAGCATAAGCACACAATAACATGCGATGCCAAGCAACCCCCTGTTTAGTGTCAAATTACACAACAAGCTTAAGTGGGCCGAAGCCACATACATGCTCTGGGGCTTGCTGAGCGGGTTGTGGTGTGGATGGTTACAAGGATCCATGAGGCCCATTAAAGGTTCAAGAGAATGCAGGTTTTGGGCTGCTTGGGAGCCCCAAAATCCAAGCCCATTTTCTTGAGCCCACTAAATGGGTAAGCAAAGAGAAAGCAAAGCACAAGGGCCAGCAGCAAAAACAAAGGCCCGCGGTAAAACGAAGGCCTGCAGCAAAAACAAAGGCCCGAGGCAAAAACAAAGGCATGCGGTAAACAAAGGTGGCCTGCGGTAGAACAAAGGTCCTGCAGCAAAACCAACAACCCAAAAACTCCTTACCCGGCAACTACATAAAATGAAGAAGCTATGTCATCTCAGCTGGGAGGCAGAACGACAAGAAGGAAACAAGCACCTCGAAACCGGAGAGCAAGTCGGACCACCTCGAAGCCAAAAGCAGGTCGGACCTCCTCGGAAGCCAGAGAGCAAGCCGGACCACCTTGATACCGGAGTGCACGCGTGTGGGGAAGTAAATAGCAAGGTGTATAAAAGGTCAAGAGAAACAACTAGAGAACAGGGAGAACCGGGGGGGGGGGGGGGGGAGACCCAAAATACTCCAAGCCCTAGCCATTCCAAACCCAGAACACAACCTCCAGTTTGCTGCCGTACTCTAGCAAACCATGCTTTTGCTGCCGTAACCTTCACTTTGCTGCCATAACCTTTCTTCGTTGCCGTGCTCTAGCCACAGTAAACAACCCAGCAAACCATGCACTGTCATGCTCTAGATAAAACCCAGGCCTTAGCCTCTCCATTCTCATTCTCTTCCATAATATCACCTTAAGCCTTGAACACCATCCAATCATTCCACAGTACACTCCCATAACCATTCATTTCTCAAGCAAGTTACTCTCTCCTGCTAAACTTATGGATTCTTAGCTCCCATGCCACAAGCCTCTCATGCCAAGCTCAATATCTTAACTCATCAAAGGAAACTCTCATGCCAAGCCTATCTCTATACAACCAAAACACATCATCCTCAACCCTTTCCAAGAATGCCATACGCAATGCGACGCCTTACAAGACTATGCAGCGGTACGGTGCACCATCCAGCAGTGCCATACACCATCCAACAGCGCCTAACACCCTCCAGCAATGCCATACATCATCACCGTCGTTCATTTGCACCTGAAGCCAATCAAAAATATGGAGCTGGAGGAAGAATAACAGAGTACCCCTAGGGCTTGCTTTCCCTTCGGGATGCTCTGGGCCTAGTTCTCGCTAACTCAGAAACGGGGGCTTGAAGGCTTCACTCAAGACTAGCAACCATCCGGCCCAGCTAAGCCTTCCGGCAGAAAAAGACCCCCCACAGTTAACTACTTAAATGTTTTCTGTTTTGGGGCACAAAATAATTAAAAATAAAATTAGAGTTATTCTAATAAAATTAGTGTTTTTGTTAACTGCTTATACTAGTGTGTGCATCCATTTAGGAATCGTAAGAGTATGTATTAAACAGAGGATGAACTACTACAATAAAGTTAATAGACAATGGTTTTTAGCCGTTGTTGAAAGTCTTCTAAAACCGTTGAGGTTAGGAGTGCTGTCATTTTTACCTATTTATGACAACGGTCAAAAACCGTTGTAATATGTCACTTTCAACAACGGTTAACGTTGTCAATTCTCACATATAAAACATATATACAAGAGCAACCGTTGTAATATGGCCCTTTCAACAACGATTTCGCTCAATAACCGTTGTAGCATAACTCTTAATACAATGGTTATTGAGAAAAACCGTTGTAGTATTACGCTTACTACAATGGTTGTTCAAAATAACCGTTGTAAAATTGAACTTTTAACAACGGTTTTTATACTAACCGTTGTAGTAAGTCACTTTCAACAACAGTTTTGTTCAATAACCGTTGTAATATGGTTCTTTCCACAATGGTTATTGATAACTTTGCACAACGGTTTTCAGAATAACCGTTGTAAATATTCTTATTATACAACGGTTATTGGTTCAAACCGTTGTAATAAGAGGATTTCTACAACGGTTTGAATGGGTAACCGTTGTAGTTAATGATATTCCTTCAGTACTGAATATGATTTTATAAAAAATTAATATTGTTGCATTCCAAAATTAACGAATATAGGTAGAACAATGATGTATTCATATTTCAATATGAAAAGTATTCGACCCTGTATCAATTACAACAATCTGAGGTCTACAGGCAATCTAAAGCTTTGAATTTAGTACGTACATCCCAAAGCTACCAACCACAGAATCTAAAACTTTGTACATTCTATATGTGAAAATTCTACCATTCACAAAATGACAATCAAAGTGATTGCCACGTAATCATGTTCAAAAGAAACCAAAACAGTGGTTGATAACCTTGTCCACTATTCTGAGCCAAAAAACCTTGTCCACTTTGAGGTCGGAGTTACACATAATTGGTCATCGCACAATCTGCCCACTGACGCCATACTTCATCAATTTGATTTTGTGTATATGTGCAATAATTTGTTTTACTCCACTGTAACAAGATATCAAAAAGAAGACTTAATGATTAAATAGATAAAATAATTTCATAAAACTTTCAATTGAAGTCGAATTAAATAGAAATAACTTTGACAAACATACGTGTTTACAACTTGTTTCCATTCCTCATCAATGATGATCCTATTTAGGGGATCCATGAAATAACTGGTCTCTTTGTCCACATTAACAATAGTCAACATCCAATGATTTCTGCCAACGTAGTAGAATATGAAATAAATCCATCATAAGGCAACCAATTCACTTTTTCACATTATTTTATTTCTAAGTAATTAGATAAACCTCTTAGATAGCATTTTAGACTAACCCGGAGTTGTAAGGAATTAAGAAAATCTGGTCAGGATGTGCTGATGAAAACCGAGTAGCTAAGACACGTGATCTTTGACTAACGTCTCCACAACCTAGAGCACCAATTACAGCAGGGTCAACAAACCCAATCATGCTTAACATGTTTGACATTTTCAGCACCTCATGTAAGTACCTGTGCATTGTAAAATCAGTTTGTTACAGAAAATATATATTTTATTAAATGTAGCCTATTACCTCATGTATATCACTATGCATGTGCCAGATATCTCTGACATTTCACCAAATTGTAGAATCTCTTCATGCAAACTATGGGTTGAACAAGGCGACCCAAACACTTCCGCTTCCATGATGAAATTTATAGTTTCCCCCGCCACCTTCAGAGTTCTTTCGGCAAATCGGCACAACAACTTTAGTGAAGATGGGATTAGTTCACTACTACAAAAATCGAAATAGATGATGGGAATCCATTGTCGTCTAGAAGATTTTCAAACCGTCGTGAAATCGACCGCCATCTTTTGATATATAAAACAACGACGGATAATAATCGACGTTGTTAAATCCTTCAACATCACAAAATATAACCAACCGACGTCTAAACCCTATATTTATATTGTAAAATGAAACCTTCTACAATATTAGACAATGTTTTTATTAAAAATTAGATGTCACGACCCGACTCCCCTGACATGATATTGTCCGCTTTGGGCCCCCCTCTCTACCCTCACGGTTTTATTTCTGGGAGCTCACAAGCAACTTCCCAGTGGGTCACCCATCTTGGGATTGCTCTAGCCTCCAACTCGCTTCACTTCGGAGTTCCTAAGAAGTCCGAAGCCAATGAGCTCCCAAAAGGCCTTGTGCTTGGAAGAGAAGTGCCCACACATTTAAAACACTTCACCTTTCCCTCCCCGAGCGATGTGGGATTGCTCACCGTTTTTGTTTCCCCAAGACACGGGTCTTACAATCCACTCCCCTTGGGGCCCAGCGTGCCCCGCTGGCACATTTTCCTTCGGGATCCGGCTCTAATTGTAAGACCCATGTCTTGGGGAAACAAGAACGATGAGCAATCCCACATCGCTTGGGGAGGGAAAGGTGAAGTGCTTTAAATGTGTGAGCACTTCTTTTCCAAGCACGAGGCCTTTTGGGAGCTCACTGGCTTCGGATTCTTAGGAACTCCAAAGTTAAGCAATTTGGGGGCTAGAGCAATCCCAGGATGGGTGACCCACTTGGAAGTTGCTCGTGAGCTCCCAGAAACAAAACCGTGATGGCAGAGAGGGGGCCCAAAGTGGACAATATCGTGCTAGGGGAGTCGAGTCGTGACATTAGATGTCTAAAGAATATTATATGTGCAGAACAATACACAAACCGCCGTAAAACTAATTATCCACGTCCCTAATTGAAGGAATACGACTTGTATAACCTAGAAACCGTCGTGGTTAATGTATACTACGTTAAATAAATAAAAAAACCGCCGTCAAAATTATAAATGACGACACATACCCAATAGAGCGGCCTTTTAAAGCAGATTACATGTAAATAATCACATAGGAACGAGACGTAGAGATAATTATTCACGTCTCTAATTGAAGAAATACTTAGAAACCGTCGTGGTTAACTTATACTACGTTGAATAAATAAACAAACCAACGTGTAACTAAAGAAAGACGACGTAAACACAAAATAAAAGACATTTCAAGAATATTAAATGTCAATATTCACAAAGGAACCGCCGTATAGATAATTATCCATGTCGCAAATCGGAGGAATAAAGATTTGTATAAACTAGAAACCGTCGTGGATAACATATACTGCGTTAACTAAAATAAACAAACCGACGTAAAACTTTTTAAAAACGACGTATATACAAAAGAATAGCCGTTTAAATCATATTACATGTCATTAATCACACAAGCACCGACGTAAAATGTATTAATCACGAGGTAAAAAAAACGCCGATTATATGATTATCCACGTCGGACTGGAGAGAAAAACGCCTTGTTAAACATATTCCACGTCCATCTCTTATGATATTCGTTGTGTAAATTGTATAAAGAAGTCTCTTCGACAGTGTTAGACGTCGTTGTTTCTAAAAAGCAGACGTCTGAATATTTTAAAATGACACAATTTTACTTAATACCGCTATAAAAAATGCTATCCACGACACCTTTTTTTAATGGCTGACGTTAAAAATAATATTGAAGTCGTGGACAGGAAAAGAAACGACGTGGATTATAATTTGAACGTCGGTTTATATAAAATAAAGGTCGTGGATTATATGGAAATATACGTTGTGCGTTGTTTTGTAGGCCGTCATTGATGTTTATTACTACCGATATGATTTTATTTTATTAAACCGTGTTTTCCTTTTTAGATGGCGGTTTTTATTTCTTTACGGTTTTTTGCATTTTCTTTCCACGACGTTGGTTTTATTTTAGACGTCTTTTTTCCAGTTTTTTAACTAGACCGTTGTATTTCCCACCTTAAAGCCATATTTTAAATTTTTGATTTGTCGTGCCCAAAACCTACATAATGAAAATGTGATCAGAATTAAAATGATATACAGAGCTATTAATTAATGTCATCAAATTAAATGCATAACTAATGTGATACATTACAACAATCAATCAATCCATATATCTTCACACCCATCTCTAATATTCTCACTCCCAAACTCACCCACTAGGCCATCAAATGTGTCAACATTTGGCACCCCTCTAGTAAATGGCTCACACTCAATTCTAATATCACCTAACACATCATCACCAATAACATCATTATATTCTCTATTAGGCATTGATAACACTACCGACCAACCACGATGCATTGGGTCGTCAACGTAAAATACTTGTTTGACTTGAGAAGCCATAACAAATTGGTCATTCCTATGTCCAATTTTACTCAAATCTACAAGGGTAAATCCAAGTTCGTCGACTACAAGGCCCGAAGTGTTATTTATCCAATCACACCTCAAGACTGGGATTCTAAACTTTTGGTAGTCATGGTCCCAAATTTCCTGAATAACCCCATAAAAACCCTTATTGGAGACAATAGGGTTTTTATCCTTGGCACTAGCAACTTGCATAGTATGTGCAAGTAAATAAACTCCATTATTTTGGACAGTTCGCACATCATCTTGTGCCTTGGTGTTAAATTTAACACCATTAATAAGATAGCTCCTATATGATGGCACTGCCATGCTTGGACCAGCTACTAGCCACCTCAAATTTTCTGATACGCCATTATTCTCTTCTCCATTAAGTTCACTTTGAACCTGCAAATTAATAATATATCTTAATTCAATCTAACATATAGAAAGAAAGAAAATTAAAAGTTCGACATGTCATTCAATAACATATATACCTTAAAGCGTAGTATTGAATGAAAGTGCTATTATGCTTATCTTGTAGCCACTTTGTTCTCTTTCTAAATTTTGGATAAGTGATCTTGATGTGGATCATATGTTTCCCACAATTGAAACGAAAAAATCAAGCATTACGGTCCCTTGTATATAAGATAAATATAAGGAATGATAATATTTAAAATGGCTTCATATGAAAAATTAAACTCATACGTACTCGATATAAGGTAGGACTTCCTCCGTTTTCTCCAAGACATATAGATGTGCCTGGTTCAACAAGTCTAGATCAACTAAGCTCACTGTGCAACCTGATAATTGATCGGTGCATAATTACATATCATTTTGTACCCTTTTAACTTATGATTTGGTTATGTTTTTGAGTTAAACTTGTGCTTTTAATAAGTTTTGTGTTTGTTTCAGTGTTATAAGCTTAAGACTCACTAATTGCATTTTGGAGACAAGTTAGCTCAAAACGGTGTCTGCAGATCAGTCAACTTCACGGATTAGACTGTACTTACTCAAGAAGAACCAGATAATGAGCCATACATCATTGGAAAGCTACGGAAGTCTATTTGCTGTAGAATTTTACGGTTCATGATTCCGAGTCTTCTAGAGAAAGTTATACATGTTTTGGCAACTTAAGGTCAAATTCGGCAGCATCTGCGTTACTGGGCCAAAAATCACATTTGAAGGCCTTCCCGATTTTTCCTTGAGTTGGGCTGCATATGCTTGGAAAGATAATTCAAAGAGCTTCAAGATCCATATTGTTTCAGATTTTTCAGGATGGAGCCACAACCCCAAAACGAGCCCACAAGCTGGCTGCAATGCATTGTCATGCATGATATATGCATGATGAAGTGTTGTTGATTGTGGGAAAGTTTGGTGAAGCATATTCAATTCCTATAATTGAGTGGAATTTTGCAGCAACCAAATGAATTGAAAGATGTTGAAGTGGATGATGCAACACTAAGCCTAAAGACAAGAGGAATTGTTTTCAAATGCAATTGTGTGTTAGGTTAGGTTGGTGAATTAAGTGTTGTGTGTTAGGTGAAGTTAGTGTGGTTAGTGAATTCAATTGTATATTCAGATTTTCATTTCCCCTAAGCCTATAAATAGGGAAGTTCTCTAAGCTTGTAAACACACCCCAAGGGGGGAGCTCTCAAGCACTTCTCTAGAGCTCCCTTCCCTTCTCTCCTTCAAATTCTCTTAGTTTCCCTTTGTAGTTCTCAATTGTTGTAATAAGATCATTCTACTAAATTTTCTTTGTACTAAATCTCAAACACTTTCTTCTCCCTTCTCAAAGCTCTCAAACACATGCTCTTCCAAAATCCACAAAGCTCTCAAACACCACTTTCCTTCTCTTCCAAATGTCTCCATGTCTCAAACACTTCACAAACACATTTCTCTTCCCTTCCAAAATTCTCCATGTTTCCCAAACACATTTCCCTTCTCTTCCAAAAGTCTCCATGTCTCAAGTTCTCCAAGTTCACAAACATCCACCAAGTTCTCAACCACTCTCTTCCAAAATCCTCAAGCTTCCCAAACACTTTCCTTTCTCTTCCAAATTCCCCATGTTCTCAAACACCTCTTTCTTTCTCTCCAAAAAGTATCCATGTTCTCAAGTGTTGTACAAAACCTTTTTGTTTCTTTTGTTTTCATTTATGTTTTGTGTAGGAAAACTGAGTTGGATCATTCAATCACCAATCCCTGTGGAATCGACCTCGCACTTACATTCGCTAAACTACCAACGGTTGGTGCACTTGCGAGTATCACAAGTTGAGGATGTAGCTTAATCCATTTTGGTGCAGCTAAATCTACGCAACAAGTTTTTGGCGCCGTTGCCGAGGATTGGTAACATTGCTTGATTCTATTTGGTTTTCCTACTTTTTATTTATTTTTATCTTTTTTATAACTAGACAATTTCATGTTCTAAAGTTAATGAGGATAATTGATAAGTTGTGTTTGTAGTCCAACGGACAAGGACAATTGCCTGACAAGCAAGAGAACTGGGTTTGAGTCCCAGCTTACACAACACCAAAGAAAGGGTTCAAGTAGCATGTTGATTATTTCTAGTTTCTGGTTTCATTCACTTGTTCTTAATTAAATATCTTGTTCAAGTTTACATAAACACCATATGACTCTTGGACCGATTAGTGAATGGATGGGTAGATATTGAAGACAAACACCATGTTTAAATTCTACTTGGTTCTTTATTGTTCTTCTTGTTCTTAATGGGTTTGGAATTTGTGTTTAGACTAAACACCATAGCTAAATACTTGTTCTGAATACTTGATTACAACCACACACCAAATGGATAATCATATTTGAGAAAGAACGAACTCCATAAGCTAGTTTGATTTACTTTGTTGCTTGTTACTTTGAAGCATGGAAGTGTTGATTTTTCCTTTTCCTTTTTTAGTTTTTATTTATTTATTTCCTAATCCTTTTAATTCCGTTTCAAGTTTTTATGTGTGCTTGTTCTAGCAATTTAAATAGCTCAATAAAAATGGAGAGAGATGGCAACCTCAATCATAAGAATGGGAAGTGTGGAGCAGTGGGAGAAGTTGCGACCTCCAAGTGCATCACGCTCGACCTAATCGCTTCAAGGGGGAGCATTTCAATCCTTTCTCTTTACTTGTTATTATTTTAAACTTCTGTTTCTTTTTTATAAAACATTTAAAAAAAAATTTAAAAAAAAATTTAAAAAAGATTTTTTATATGAGCTGACTCGTGGTAACTCCAGCTGAGCGTCTCCGTCAATACAGTGTCTAGGAGTTCTTTAGGCGACACCTTCGGTGTCTAAGAAGTTTGGGTTTTAAGCGGGACCATTGTGACCCCTCCAACCTTCCCGGATCCCCTGGCTGTGTTTTCTGAAGCCCTTAACTGGTCATCCTTGAGTTACTTGTATATTTGTGTGTTTGAAGAAATTTAAAAAAAAATAATATTCATTTTGCAATTTGGAACTGCTTTGTTTTCTTTTATGTTAAGTTAGTTTTTTTTAATTTTTTGTTTGTAATTTTTATTTTATTTTATTTTTGTATTTTGTTAGTTTTATTTGCTTTAATACCTTCATTTATTATTATGACATTGCTTGTGGCTAATTTTTAAACATTGAGGACAATGTTCATTTCTAGGTTTGGGGTTATTGGAGTTTAGCAAGTAAATTTGGTTTGTCTTTAAATTATTTTTTTTTTAAAAACGTTTTTGCTTGTTTTTATTTTTTTTATTTTGAGTCTTGTTTTGTTTTGTTCTGTTTTTGAGTCACTTTCCGAACATATATGAAGAGATTGTGATAAATGTTGCATGACTTACATGAAAATTGGAAAAAATTTATTAAAGAAAAAAAAAAGTAAAAATTTAAATTTAAAATAAATAAATAAATAAATTTGGCATTGTTCTAGCCTGATATGCTTGAAACCTTCTTTACACTTGTCATTTGTTTCATAATTTTCCAATTGAAGGATTTGCATGATCTAAAGAATTGTATGAAGCATAAATTAGACTTATATAACCAACCATATAAAGTGAGCTTTTGAGCCTTGTACTTCATTTCATGAGTGTTATACACATACTCTTAATTTCTTGTCATCTAAGTTGTTGTTTGATCTCATTATTCATTGATTTGGTTGAACACTTAAAAGTCATTCATTCTTATGCAATTTGATTCCATGACATTTAAGAAATGATATTAAGGCCCTCTTTGGATCGTTTGTGCCTTTCAAGCTAACCTTATGCATGCTTAAGCATGATTTTCCATTGTTAACCATTTTGAGCCTACATGTAAACCTTTTCTTTCATTTAACCAATTATATATCCTCGCCTTAGCCTGAAAAACAAATATTTACCTTTCTAAGGAACTCATGAGCTTTAATTAGGATGTGTTTTTCATACTAGGTTTGGGAAGATGTGTTACATTTCAAAAAAATATATATTCACACAATTGGTGAAAGAAAAGAGTAAAGTTGTGATTAAGTGGTGGTTGATTCAAAATTCATTTTTGGGCCTTCAAAATAAATTGGTGATTGTTCAAAAGGAGTATGAATCATTGTAAATGAAGGTATAAGGAGTTTTGATCATGTAAAAATAAATCTCATTGTGATGATTCGAAGTCTTGTAATATTTTGAGTTCCTTGGACTTTGTTTTATCCATACCCTTCATTTCTTACTCACCTTACACCTTTGGCCCCATTACAACCTATGTTAAAGACCTAAATTGATCTTAAATGTCATGTGGTTGAATTGCATTCATTTTTCTACTTTTAAGTGTTTGGCATCCTTCTTGAGATCATATTAATGTAAGTTCTTCATCTTTCTATTTCGAGTTAAGTCCTTATGGTTTAACTCTAATCTCATGTTTATAATTGAGTGTTGCATTATAACCCTCTTCCGAGTGATTCATTTGTGAGAGGACAACTTTGGTGAGATTTGAAGTTGAACTTGTGCTTTGTATGATTTTTGAAATTGTGTGAAAACTAAGATTGGGAAATTTGTTGCATTTGGCTATCACACTACCACACTTTGAGCATGTTGTGTTTTAAACTTTGCCACCTTGTGAATAATGTCTAAAATATAGCTTTTATTGTTAAAACGTTTAAGTCATGTGCATGAGTCATTTCTCTTCAGAAACGTTCGGGAAGATTGTTTTGAGTTTTTTGTTTTGTTTTGTTTTGTTTTTTTTATATATTTATATTTTTTGTTTTTGTGTTTGTTTGTTTATTATTATTATTATTATTTTTTCGTTTTGCTTAAGGACTAACAAATCTAATAAGTTTTCTAACCATTTTGTTTTGTAGAGTTAGAAAAACGTTTGTGGGTATTGTATCTGTTAAACCCTCAGGAGACACAACTCCTCCTACTAGGGATGCCTAGAGGTTTAAAGGCTTGTTGCATACGCTAAATGCAATCGAGTTACCTACGAAAGTGGTCTAATTAACTTCTTGTTTGTTTTTATCTTTGTTTTCCTTTTGTTTTGCTCGAGGACTAGCAAAATCTAGGTTTGGGGGTATTTGATCGGTGCATAATTACATATCATTTTGTACCCTTTTAACTTATGATTTGGTTATGTTTTTGAGTGAAACTTGTGCTTTTAATAAGTTTTGTGTTTGTTTCAGTGTTATAAGCTTAAGACTCACTAATTGCATTTTGGAGACAAGTTAGCTCAAAACGGTGTCTGCAGATCAGTCAACTTCATGGATTAGACTGTACTTACTCAAGAAGAACCAGATAATGAGCCATACATCATTGGAAAGCTACGGAAGTCTATTTGCTGTAGAATTTTACGGTTCATGATTCCGAGTCTTCTAGAGAAAGTTATACATGTTTTGGCAACTTAAGGTCAAATTCGGCAGCATCTGCGTTACTGGGCCAAAAATCACATTTGAAGGCCTTCCCGATTTTTCCTTGAGTTGGGCTGCATATGCTTGGAAAGATAATTCAAAGAGCTTCAAGATCCATATTGTTTCAGATTTTTCAGGATGGAGCCACAACCCCAAAACGAGCCCACAAGCTGGCTGCAATGCATTGTCATGCATGATATATGCATGATGAAGTGTTGTTGATTGTGGGAAAGTTTGGTGAAGCATATTCAATTCCTATAATTGAGTGGAATTTTGCAGCAACCAAATGAATTGAAAGATGTTGAAGTGGATGATGCAACACTAAGCCTAAAGACAAGAGGAATTGTTTTCAAATGCAATTGTGTGTTAGGTTAGGTTGGTGAATTAAGTGTTGTGTGTTAGGTGAAGTTAGTGTTGTTAGTGAATTCAATTGTATATTCAGATTTTCATTTCCCCTAAGCCTATAAATAGGGAAGTTCTCTAAGCTTGTAAACACACCCCAAGGGGGGAGCTCTCAAGCACTTCTCTAGAGCTCCCTTCCCTTCTCTCCTTCAAATTCTCTTAGTTTCCCTTTGTAGTTCTCAATTGTTGTAATAAGATCATTCTACTAAATTTTCTTTGTACTAAATCTCAAACACTTTCTTCTCCCTTCTCAAAGCTCTCAAACACATGCTCTTCCAAAATCCACAAAGCTCTCAAACACCACTTTCCTTCTCTTCCAAATGTCTCCATGTCTCAAACACTTCACAAACACATTTCTCTTCCCTTCCAAAATTCTCCATGTTTCCCAAACACATTTCCCTTCTCTTCCAAAAGTCTCCATGTCTCAAGTTCTCCAAGTTCACAAACATCCACCAAGTTCTCAACCACTCTCTTCCAAAATCCTCAAGCTTCCCAAACACTTTCCTTTCTCTTCCAAATTCCCCATGTTCTCAAACACCTCTTTCTTTCTCTCCAAAAAGTATCCATGTTCTCAAGTGTTGTACAAAACCTTTTTGTTTCTTTTGTTTTCATTTATGTTTTGTGTAGGAAAACTGAGTTGGATCATTCAATCACCAATCCCTGTGGAATCGACCTCGCACTTACATTCGCTAAACTACCAACGGTTGGTGCACTTGCGAGTATCACAAGTTGAGGATGCAGCTTAATCCATTTTGGTGCAGCTAAATCTACGCAACAATAATGGCTATGAAACTCCCATCTTCTGGCTTGAAAGCACTCCAACTGTACTAACATCAGATAAATGCTCGGTACAAAACTCTACAGCTTCTTCAGCTATATACCGCTCAGCAATGCAACATTCGGGACGAGTGTGAGAGTGCTCAACAGGATTCTTTGAGATATTAATTGCACTTTGGTTATCGCAAAAAATGATCAATGTACCTTGTACTATACCATAGTCACAAAACATCTGCTTCATCCATAACAGTTGTGTGCACCAGCTACCAACAACTATGTATTCAGCCTCGGTGGAGGAGATTGAGACACAATTTTGTTTCTTACTATGCCATGCCACTAGGTTGTTTCCTAGATAAAAACAACCTCCTGAAGTGCTCTTTCTATCATCTATATTACCAGCCCAATCTGCGTCCGAAAATCTTGCAATTTCCACATTTGAGTCAAAGGAAAAATGAATTCCAAAGTGTAAAGTCCCACCGATATATCGTATTATTCTTTTAACAGCAGCCAAATGTGATTGTTTAGGACACGCTTGAAATCTTGTACAAACACCAACACTAAAGGAAATGTCAGGACAACTACCAGTAAGGTATAGTAGACTCTCAATCATGGTTCTATACAACGTTTGATCAATTGGTTCTCCAGGAGGATCTTTGTGGAGCTTTGATGTGGTGCTCATGGGATTTCTCAGGTTTGGCACTTTCCAAACCAAACTTAGCGACAAGATCCTTTGCATATTTTGTTTGGGACAGAAACATTCCATCTTTAAGTTGTTGAACTTGCAAACAAAGAAAGTAATTCAATTCTCCACACATACTCATCTCAAATTCATTACTCATAATATTAGTGAATTCAAAAACTAGAAAATTTGAGGTAGAACCAAACACAATATCATCCACATAAACTTGAACAACAACGAAATCACTTGTTAACCCGTTTGACAAACAAAGTTTTGTCAATTGCTCCACTGGTGAAGCCATTTTGAAGCAAATAAGATGACAACCTCTCATACCAAGTCTGGGGTGCCTATTCAAACCATACAATGCTTTCTTTAGTCGGTAAACATGATCACGAGGAGAATGATATTTGAATCCAGCTCGCTGTTCCATGTAAACTTTTGACATCCATTTGGTACAACTTGATCCTGAGACATGCAATTGCTAGCAGTAATCTTACTGCTTCCAATCTTTCTATGGGAGCAAAAGTTTCATCAAAGTCAAGTCCTTCCACTTGAGTATAACCTTGAGCAACCAATCTAGCTTTATTGCGAATTACCTTCCCTTTCTCATCAGTCTTGTTTCTAAAATCCACTTTGTACCAACAACATTTGCATCCTTGGGCTGTGGAACTAAGTACCAAACATCATTCCTTTTGAACTGGTTTAACTCTTCTTGAATAGCTAAGATCCAATCATTGTCAACTATGGCTTCTTTGACAATTTTTTGGCTCAATTTGAGAGACATAACACAAGTAGCTTATTTCTTCAACATCTTGACTTCGAGTTCTCATTTTATCATTAAGCTTCCCAATGATGTTTTCTGGCTTGTGATCTCTTTTTACTTGCTTAGCTCCAATTCTAAGTGTTTGAGATGATGTGTCATGGATGTCTTCTGAGTTTGTGATACTTAAAGCATCATTCGCTGCTTGAACTTGATCACACCTACTTTCTGTTTGTATTCCAGTAAGATCATCATCATCATTTATCTATTTGACCTGCTTCAAATCAGAATCATTAATCACAACATTTATGGACTCCATTACAGACTTAGTTCGAGTGTTGTAGACCCTATACGCCTTGCTAGTTAAGGAATAACCAAGAAAAATACCAATGTCACTTCTAGAGTCAAATTTTGCGAGATGTTCCCTATCTTTATATATATATATATAACATGTACTCCCAAAGACTCTCAAATTACTCACATTAGGCTTCTTTCCTTTCCAAAGTTCATAAGGAGTTGTTGTTGACTTTGGTCTTAAATAAACTCTGTTAGCAGTATAGCAAGCAGAACTTATTGCCTCAGCCCATAGAATTAAGCATTACTCTACTCATGTCAAGCAAGACTCTATTTCTCCTTTCAACCACCCCATTTTGTTGAGGTGTAATAGGAGCAGAAAACTCATGTGAAATTCCATGTTCATCACAAAATTCAGAAAATAGATGATTCTCAAATTATGTCCCATGATCTGTCCTTAGTCTAATGAGTTTATCATGTTTTTCATTCTGAATTTTCATGCATAAAATAGAGAAAGATTTAAATGCTTCAGATTTATCATGCAAGAAAGCAACCAAGGTAAAATGAGTGAAATCATCCACAAGAACCAATATATACTTTTTACCCCCCAAACTTAATGTTTGCATTGGACCAACCAAGTGCATATGCATATAAGTTCCAACGGTTTTGATGTGGATGAGAAGTTGGTGGGACTGTGTGAGCTTTTGGTTTGCTTTCCTATTTGACAATCACCACAAACTCCTTCTTGTTTTCCACTTAATGTGGGCAGCCCCCTTACATATTCTTTCTTTGAAATTTTGAATAGATCTCTGAAATTCATGTGTCCTAATCTTCGATGCCATAGATCAGTGATATTGTTTTCAACCCTTCACCCGAAACCTCGGCTTCCTTACCATCACCAAAGGTTACCGTGCCTCTTACCTTTTTATCTGAGAACGTCTGAAACCAACGTTTATCACCTGTCATATGCCTTGAACAGCCACTGTCAAAGTACCACTTGTTAGGGTTGCAAGAATCCAAGGTAGTAAAGGCAACAAAGCATTTGATATCATTGGACTTAATTGAAGAATTAGCAAGTAAGCAGCAATGTGAATCATTCACTGATTTAGTCCTTTTCTTTTCTCTCCACAAAAGTTTCATCTTAGGCAACCATGAATTTGGAATATGAACAAATTTAGACAACCTATTTGCTTCTCTCAAGAGATTTGAGAGATGTGTATGTGTTGCACCAATAGAAAACTTATCAGAATGATTCAAATATTTTTTGTCACAAAAAGGTGGAATATGACCTACCTCACCGCAAGCATGACAGGTAAGAACACAAGTCTTAGGCATAGCACGCGTACCTGAAGCTTTCACCAATTTTGTTCCCGAAGAACTATTGGTAGAACCATTAAAACCCAAACCAGTTTTATCTCCATCTGGATTTTCCAATACCTGAGCATTTTGTCAATCTTTTCTGCGCTAATGGTTAATCTTTTGATTTTTCATTTAGAAGCCTCAAGTTGTGAAGTCAGTGACTTGTTATCTTCCTCAAGTTCAAACAATTGAGATTGAAACACAGTTTCCAATCTTAGTTTTCTCAGTTTCCAGAATTTTCAATTTTTCTTTCATATCAGAACTATGGTTTCTAATTTTGACAGAGACATGATAAAGTTCATTATATTTTTGAAGTATTTCTTCAGCATCAAGCTCTTGACTACCAGATTCCTCTAGATCATCGATATTTGCAAATGCCGTAAATGCAACTATCTCACTGTTAGAATCTGAATCTGATTCACTATCACTCCAAGTACTCTTCATGGTTTTGTTTTTTTTTTTTTTCAGATTTTAATTTCTTCAAGGTATTAGCACATTCTTTTGCCTCATGTCCAAAACCCTGACATTCATAACATTTTCGACCCTCAGTTTGTTTAATAAGTCTGGAACCTTTTCCATAATTAAAATTGTTTGACTTAAAGGGTTTAGATCCTGAACTTGTTCCTTTTCCCTTAAAGTTTTTACTCTTGAGAAATTTTTGAAACTGTCTAGTGATTAGAGCAAATTCCTCATCACCAATTTCCTCACTTTCTTCACATTCTTCTTTCACAACTTTTAGAGCAATGTTTTTACTTCTTTTACAGTGTTTAAGTCCCTAACTTCTTCAATTGCATTTTTCTTAGGTTGAAACCTAGAAGGTAGTGATCTAAGTACCTTTTTGACAACTCTAGATTTAGGAATTTTATCTTCAAGATTAGCACAAGCATTGACAATACTCTTTAACTTAGCATAGAAATCAGAAAAGGTTTCATCTTCTTCCATTCTAATAATTTCAAATTGAGTGACATACCTTCGAAGCTTTGACTCTTTAACCGCATTTGTTCCTTCATATGTGACCTGCAAGATATCCCAAGCCTCCTTGGAGGTCTCACAATTTGAAATATTAGAGAATGGATCAGGAGATAAGGCAATAAATAGAGCACTCAATCCTTTTTTATTATTCATGGAGTGAGTTTGATCAGCTAGTGTCCATTCTTCATGAGGTTTGAGAACAACTTCCTCAGTGACAACATCACCATCTCCCGTACCTTCTTCAGACATTTTCTTTGATTTGTGTATTATAGTTTTGGTTGGAGGAGAGTAACCAAAAACTACCGTGTTCCAAACACAAGCATCTAGTGACCAAAGAAACGCCTTCATCTTTGCTTTTCAAGCATCATAGTTCTCACTATCAAAGTATGGTGGATGTGAGATTGATCCAGCTGCTCGATCCATCACAGGAGTCCCTAGGATCTCTCTAAATAAGTTTAGAGAACCGCTCTGATACCAATTGTAATTGTAAACCTGGATGGATCAATGTTAAAATGCAATATGTAGGATTGATAGGTGATTCAATCCTTGTACTACACAGCAAAAATAAAAACGCAACAAACTGAGAAAATAAACAAATACAAAGTATTTGTACGAAATCTCGCAACGGGAAAAAACCCTCCACACAGGAGAGAAAAACCTCAAGGCACACAACCAATTTCACTAAAAACTTAAGAACATATACAAGACTCAATTGATACTTTCTTACACCACAAAAGAAGATTGATCAAATACTCTTGTCTTGTACGAACACGTCCTCTTCACTTTCTCTTGGATGAACACCAGTTCACGCAGGTTGATCTTCCTCACAAGCAAAGCTTCCACAAAATTCCATGATGAATGAATGATATGTTATGCTCTCATACTATCACCTAGATAAATCTAAGACCCTAACAGCCTTTTATCTCTCTCCCTTGATCTTTTAAAATAATCTCACGATTTTGATTAGAGTGCAAAAGGGAGAGTCGAAAACTTCCAGCCCAACCCTTTATATACTAGGATAACTCTTTTACCTAATAAACAAAGAGATTGGCTTTATTTAAACCTCTTCCTTATTTAGGACTCTATGCAGATTTGTATAGACTTTTAGAATCTCACACCAAATCAATCTTTAATTGGAAAAACAAATCCTATATGAATGCAAATGATTCTTACCAGAGAAAAAGCTTTGCCATGTAACACTAGTCAATCATGCTCCTCATTTACCGCAAGCTCCAACCATCACAAGTTACAATTAATTCTAAGACTAGGAATAAACAACCTACAGACTCTTTAAATTTCCTAGGTAATAGTCAACTAGAAAACCACTTTCATAATATTCAGTTTGGCTCAATTTATTTACACACACACACAGATGTATATGTGTGTGTGTGTGTATATATCACAATATATCATAGATACCTTCGAGTTGTAGTACTTAACTACTACATTTTACCATTTGCACGACGAAGAGAAATTGGTTGCGCAAGAACAGTCGCGTGACGGACAAAAATATGCGTAGCGCAAAAGTGCGTGATGAAAACATTTCGTCGCGCAAAAGTACTTAGTGCGACAATAAGTACTATCGTCGCATAAAGCTAGGAAAAAAGCCCGTGGACCAATTTTTTTGGCGTCAATAACTTGCGCGATGACAAATGTCGTCGCAACAGAACCCTTAGCTCGACAACAGTTCATTTTGTCGCGTAAAGTTAAGAAGAAAAACATGGGGCTAGTTTTTTTGCAGTAAACCTTGTGCGACAACGTCTCTTGTTGCAATAAGTACTCTTGCACAACGACAAAAACCTTTCGTCACGCAAAAAAAATGAGGGAAGAAAAAAGCGGGTTCGTTGTATTTGGCGCCCAAAACTTGCGTGACAAATAATTGCGATTTTGTCACAAATAATTGCGATTTTGTCACGCTTAGTCTCTTGCAACGAAACGCTTGTTTTTGCGTAAGAAAAACGCGTCAAATGCGTGCTCGACAACAAGATGGATTTCACGCGACGACAGGATTCTTTTGTGCGACGAAAGTTTGAGCGACGAATAACATGTTTTCGTTTCGCAAAATTGGATGTTGGCACCTCCATGCAAAGTTAATGTTTGTGCGACAAAAGTTTCTGCGACGAAAGTATTGTTTTCGTCGCGCAAAGTTAGAGCTTTTTGCTTAACGATGAGCAGACTTAGCGCGACGAATACATCTTTGTCGCGGAAAAACTGTCGTCCAGTACATGATCGGGTTTAGCCATGGCAGAGGCAAATTGCAAAAAAAATTGCAGCTTGCCTCTCCCTCTCTGTCCCTCTCTCTCGAACGCTATCGGCTAACAAAACTCGCCAATTTCATTTCCTTTATGAGTTGAACTACCTCTGCCTCTGCTATGTTCGTTGGGTATGTATTTTTTGTCGTTAGTGTAAAAGTATTAATGTAAATTCATACTAACACCATTAATTTCGTTGTCTATAGGGATATTATATGTGATTAATGATTGGTGGAGAACGATTGAAGAAAGTATTTTCTTCGTTTTATATTTTTAAAATATAAATTTAATTACTTTATGTTTATATTGTTTTGTGAAATTATAGTTATATTATGTTGTTAAATTATGCACGTTGTTAACTTCGTATATTTTTTTTTTTGTAAAACTTATTTCCCGTTCGAGGTTAGTTGGATGTCGCGCATGGATACGCAAGCATGACTGCGGTCCAATTAATTCTTGAATTGTCCCATTATTTGGACAGTTTGGAAATGCATAGTCATGTCACGTAATTTACAGCTACAGGATTAGGTTTCGATTGTGGAGATTTTGTTGTCATCTTTGTACGTTCTTCGAGTGATACGTATATATTTTATACCAATGGTACACCTCAAGAACTGTATCGAGATGCTGCCTGAAATTCATCCACGTCGAAATCTAATCTCATGTAGTCGTAAATTACTTGACATGACTATGCATTCCCGAATAGGATAGGGCCCTTACCAGAGGCATAAGGTGACATTATGAATTTGTACGAATACAACATGATTGTTGTATTGTGATTGTGGTTCCAGGAATTATGAGCAGAAGGTGGATACAGAATCCGAATAGGTGTGCAGACGAATACTTGGATGGAATCGAGTATTTTATTGACTTTGCACGGACACACAACCCGGGTGCAACTAGAATGCGGTGTCCTTGTAGGAGGTGTAACAACACGTTGTGGGAGACAATTGAAAATGTTCGATTTCATTTAGTAAGGAATGGAATGATTAAGAAATACAACACTTGGAATCATCACGGGAAGCAATTAGACATTGCTTCATCTTCAAGGGCCACAAGAGTGGAGAATGTTGAACTTATTGTGGATCCTAATGAACAAGTCATGGATATTATAAATCATGTTTTTCCATTTGCATCAACCAGCAGCAATCAGGAAGGGGAAGATGACGTGCCTACACCAATCGATAGTGTAGAGTTCGAATAGTATGAAACACTGTTAAATAATGCCAACCAAAAGTTATACCCGGGTGCAAGAGCTTTTCCGTTTTGACGGCCATTGTGGAGCTAATGCACGGGAAAATAAAGTATCATATGTCGAACCTGTGTTTTGATTACTTTTTGGGGGTTCTCAAGAGAATGTTTCCGACGGACAATTGTTTGTCGAAAGACCACCGACAGGCGTGGAAGGTGTTGAATGGTCTTGGATTGGGTTATGAAAAAATTCACGCTTGCAAAAACAATTGCATGTTATTCTACGAAGAGTATGAAACATTGGATACATGCCCTATATGCAATGAGTCGAGTTTCAAAACGACATCTTAGAATAGAGTGACTAAGATCCCACAAAAAGTCATGCGGTATCTGCCCCTGAAACTTAGGTTGTAGGGATTGTATATGTTGACACATACTGCCACAGACATGAGATGGCATAAGGAAAAACGGGTAGACCACGATGTGATGCGACATCCTACAGATAGGGAGGCATGGAAAAAGTTCGATCAAACATTCCCCGAGTGCTGCAGATCCTCGAAATGTTAGATTGGGACTTGCCATTGACGGATTCAATCTGGACGGGATTCTAAACCAACACCACAACACTTGGCCGATTTTTGTATTCCCATATAATTTGCCACCTTGGAAATGTATGAAAAAAGAATATATGATGATGACTGTTTTGATAATGAGGATCCTGGCAGGTCAATCGATGTTTACTTATGGCCGTTGGTTGATGAGCTCAAGGATTTATGGACAAACGGTGTGTGCACGTATGATAAATCCACTTGGAAGATGTTCATGTTGCGGGCAACAGTTATGTGCACTATGAATGATTTTCCCGTATATGTAATGGTTTCTGGGTGGAGCACAAAGGGTTATCTGGCATGCCCTGTATGCAAGAAAGATGTAACTTCTGGTTGGCACGCTGGAAAAGTTTGTTACCTTAGTCATCGGAGATGGTTGCCATGGGACCACGAGTGGCGGGAAAAGGATAACACAGAGCGTTGCCTCAGACCTAGAGAATGGTTCGGTGATGAGATCTTGGAACAACTTAACCGTTTGGATTTTGCCCCGTTTGGGAAAACAGTTAATCGACCCAGACCTGCAACACATCTAAACTGGATGAAGAAGCCTATGTTTTTTGAGCTCCCATATTGGTCGAAACTAAAATTGAGGCACAATCTCGACGTTATGCATGGTGAGATATGCATGTTGAGAAAAATGTCTTTGACACATTGATGGGCACGATTCTAGATATCGAGGGCAAGACAAAGGACACGATCAATGCCCGTCTTGATTTGGAAAGAATGGGCATACGGAGGGGTTTATGGATGAAAAGGGACAGTGATAAAGTTAGAAGGGATCTTGCATTTTTTTCTATGAAACCGATTGACAAAAAAGAGTTTCTAAAGTTTGTATCGTCTGTAAAGTTTCCTAATAGGTATGCCTCTAATATCGCACGTTGCGTGAATGTTGACAGGGGTAAATTTACTGGACTAAAGAGCCATGACTGCCATGTGTTTATGCAACGCCTACTTCCTGGGGATTCGACACCTATTGCCGGAAGATGTAGTCAAGCCAATTATATTGTTGTCCAGATTTTTTTCCCAATTGACAGCAAAAACGTTGCGAAAGACAGACATTAATCAGTTGAGCCATGACATTGTCCAAGTCCTATGCAAGTTTGAGATGATATTCCCTCCAGCTTTCTTCACAAGTATGTTTCACATGATGGTTCACTTGCCATAAGAGGCATTGCTTGTTGGTCCAGTCAACTATCGCTGGATGTATCCAATAGAAAGGTATATAATCCTCATCATTTGTGTATGCATCATTATCCCATGCTTGCTACTTGCTACTTGCTAATTTGTATCGTATCGTTTTATTTTTGTAGGCTTCTCGGAGAGCTAAAAAAGGCGTACACAACGGAGCGAAGCCCGAAGGATCAATTATAGAGGCTTGGGTTCAATATGAGGCACTTGAAAATTCTCATGATGCTTTTGAACTTCACAAAGCTTTTGAACTTCAACTCTTCAACCATGACTTCTCTTTGCAAGATGATGATTGTAGTGATGAATCCAATGATCATTCTCATGATGCTTCTCTTGAAATTGTAGACAAATTTCCACCATGGCTAAGAAAAGCAAAGGATAAATCTTCGTTGCCATGTCCTCAGCCTCACAAGAAAAATAGAACAAGTTCAAGTGGTAAGGCACATGACAATATTAACTTACATGGGTCCAAATCATAAATAAAATTTATGGAATATTCATTTGGTTTTTCATGCTTTATATTGTTGCCTTTTTATAATTAAAATTCATCATCAATTATTAAAATTATTTGAGAATACTTGCATATTTTCTTAATATGATTCATTAGTAAATTTTATAATCATTCTTTTTTTTAAAAAAAATATTTGCACAACGAACAAAACCTCTTTGTCACGCAACACTTTGTGCGACCCCACGTCGTCCAATGTCTCGCAATATTATAATTTTCGAGGGTTTAGGGTTTATGGTGCATGATTTGGGGTTTGCGCGATGCCAGAATGTTGTCACGTCGCGCAAGGCTGTGAAAATTTTGGCGAAAAAGGCGAAAATTCTGGCGGGCTATCACCTTGCGCGACGGTATAGTGTAGTCGTCACGCAAGGTGGCGAAAATTTTGGTGGAATTATCACTTTGCGCGACGCCGGTTTAGTTTTTATGTCGTTCAAGATCTACTTGCGCAACGGTTTAGTTTTGTTGTCGCCCAAGTTCATGAAAATATTTCTAAAAACGATGCAGCTTTGACATTGCGCGACGAAGATTTGTATTCGTCGCGAGTTCGCGAAATTTTTCTCTAAAAGTTGCAGACTCGTCTTCTTCTTCTGTCTCCTTCGTCTCTCTCCATCCCTCCCTCCATAACCTCCGTATCCAACCACCTCAACCCACCTAACCGACGTCATATTTTGACCGGGCCGCCACCACCTTCGAACCCCAGCCCTTCCCCACCGTCACAGCCCCCAATTTGGACCGATTTTCTCAAATTTTCACCACTCATGTGCTCCCTCCTCTGGCCACCAATTCTGACGATTGAGATATGGATTACATTTTTATTTTCATGCTCTAGTTGATGGTTGGGTAGGATTTGATGAATTCCTAGCGTAGGTTGTTAAATTCAAATAACCGAAAATTTGGCCGGATTTCTGGATTAGATTCCGGCCACTTCTGGCCTTTTTTTGGGGTATGTCCAAGAACAAAAGTGTCTCTAATCGTTGTCCTGAACCTAAGGTAGGAAGATTGGCCCCTGATTTTGAGATTTTTCCAACGATGGTTATTGCTTAGGACACCCACGTGTCGGCGCATGGGTATTGTAGCGAACCAACAAAGTGTCCTGAAGCGATCCCCTAGTTGTCATGAGCGCGTAGGTATGTTCGAATTCCAATTTGGATATCGTTTGAGCCTCGAACGTATTTCGCCTATTGTGCGATTTTAGGGTTTTATATGTTCAGAATCGTTGGATCGAGCCCAAACTCACATATGTTGTACTTTGTATTTCTAGGATCATATAGGATTCGGCGGATCGTGGATCGGAGTCCCGGATACTCCGAAATTATGGACCAGCATAGCTCATTGGCCCACGATGTTGGTCACGTCGTGTGGACCCATTGCCCGATGAAATGGAAGTCTTGGAAGGTCATGCCTGACGAGGTGCAAATGGAGGTGCGTGGACAGTTGTCGGTATGTATCCTACCTTTTAATTATTTTCCCTTTGAATTTTATATATTTCTAATACTTAATGTATGTAATGAATTTATTGTAGACGAACTACAATTTAGAGAACCTACGATGAGTTGTTGGTGTATGTCAACAGACTCTTTGATGAGACGAACCACCATTTTCAGGTATATGATGATCCGCAGGTTGCTCTTCAGGAGGGTTGCCCGAGGAGCTTGAGGGGTGAGAGGATAGTTGGGCGTGGCTTTGCGGTCATTTTCAGGAGGCCGATTATGTGGTATTTTTTTTATATTAAGTTGAAAATTATTACAAGTTTCTTACTAATGTTTATTTAATTTTTTATATTTCATTTCAATTTCAACTAATACGTTTTATTTTTTGTATAACAGAAGAAGACCAAAGCAAATAAGGGAAATAGGGACAAGAAGATGCTTCTCCACCGTTAAGGTTCCAGGCCCTTCACATATAAGATGGAGGCGCAGCGGCGGCTAATAATAAAGTCATTTTTATTTAATATTTAATATGTCATTAATATGAATTAGTTTTTTTGGTTCTAACATTTTTCTTCTCTTGTTCAATTCAGGAGGGGTCCAAATTCCCAGAGATCGACATCTTTGGCGACGTTTATGTTCGACCTGGGAATGAGTTGGCCGAGTCCCTTCATGTAAGTATTCTTTAATTTTAATTATTATCTTATGCATTCAAGGTTCATGGTTATTATATTTCCATTTAAATTAATATTTTATGTTATGTTAAACAGACGACGATGATGGAGAAAAACCAATTGGTTCTTCAGGAGTGTATGCCTCCCAGCTTCCTCTCAATACGCCGCTCGAGTCCGTGGATCCTCCACAGGATGCAGGATTTCAGATCCTGACAGAAACCTTGGATCAAACGCTTGGGAGGCGGCCAGGGACATATTGTCGAGGTATGAGGAATGCCCGACGACAGGAACCTAGACCTCGTTCATGGTCGGAGTCAAACGGTCAGGTGATTGCTTTGACAGAAAAGGTGGCGTTGCTTGAAACCCAACTCGCTTCATATGATACTCGGATGTCAGAGATGTCACAGCTTCTAGCATCGATCATTCGGTCCGCACTCCAGTCCCAAATGTTGGTTCCTCGTCCACCTCCGAGCCCCTCCAACCCGAGCATGGCCACCACACCTCTGCACTCTAGTCTCGAATGTTGAAACATTGTTTCATTTGTTTGATTAGTTTTTATTTTCTTAATTACATTTGAAACATTTCTCTTGTACTATATATTTATTGCAATTTCATTTTATTACCAAAAAAAACACCAAATTTAATTTTTTTTACAAATTTAAAAAAACGTGAAATTAAATGTAATTAAAATATATTTTATTTTTGCGCTACGAAACCTTTTTCGTCGCGCAAACTCACGTTTTTATGAAACAAAAAACCGTAAAACTAAATTTTAAAACAATATATTTTATGTTTGCGCGACAGAAATATTCGTCTCGCGAAAAATCCAAAGCGACGAAGACATTTTCGTCGCGCAAATCATAGACACGAACAGTTCTCTCCTCCCTACAGAGCTGCGCAGACAAATAAAACTGTTGCGTTTTGGTCGTTGCGCAAATATTTGCGCGACGAATAATTGTGCCGTCCCTAAACATTTGGTGCAACGAAGGTTAACCGTTGCTTAGTTTTGCGCGACGAATAAAAAAACTTGGTTGTGCAAAGTCTTTCTTCACGATCTTTGCGCAACGGATTTCGCGCGACAAAGTTTCTGTCACGCTAATATTTGTGCGACTCTAATGTACTTTGCGCGACCAAAGGTCTTCGTCGCGCAAACTGTAAAATGTAGTATTGTTGGTATGCCAATCTCAATAACAGAACAAATGCAATAGGAAGAAGAAGAAATATGAAACCCCCATTGAAGTAATTGTTGCCAACGTTCCCAACCCCAACACGCCTGCTATCGCATGAATAAATTTGATTGTCAAGAAAGTGAAGGCTCATTTTCCTCAACACTGAACTAAATCCTTTCATGATGTCGAAATACCCAACTTGTGTGCTTCCGTTTGAGAAAATTACATTCCTCTCAGCGATGGTTTCCATGCTTGCATTATTATTTTCAGTAGTTCCGGGTAGGGGCTGCGTAATTTCAGCATCATTTGTAGATGGAAGAATACGGCGTCTTCTTGTCATCTCCTTGTGTAGTCATTGGAGGAGCCAATTAAGGCCCACAAGGGTCACTTGACCCTTCTCAACATTTATCTATGTTATCTAAATTGTTTTATAGCTATACTTACTATTGACCCTTCTCACAAATGTAAATTGTCTACAATGAACAGGAATATGATTTATATTTGTTTTCATGTCTTCATATGTCATTTATATGTGTGTAATGGATTTTATTTGATTTTCTCATTCTATCTAAAATCAACTTTTTACTCTTTCATTATTTTTAGGTTGCTAGAATTTGGGTTATACTTACTAGGATATTAAATTTGTGATACTGAAATTCATTATAATGAATTCTTATATATATTTTCTTATAAAAAAAAAAAACTAAGTTCATTGTAATTATAAAGCTATTTAAAGTTGACTCTCCTTGATAGAATTCCTGGCTCCACCACTGTGTGTAGTTGTTCAGTTTCATTTGGAGACCCATCTTATAACAAATAGGGTTCATCATTCCGCTGGGCTAAGCTGACCAAACCCTAAATTTTTGAGTTCGGACTGAGCTAGGGTTGGGCCAATAGAGTAATGAGTGTGATGATGAAAGTTGTGTGCTTGGCGATTGTTTTTTGGGAAATAGCGGTATATACCACCAATCTCATAATCTTAACTAAAAATACCACCGCCCCCCAATTTTTTTAGAACTAGCACCTATAAATATAAAATTATTGTACACTTATTGCTCACCTAACACTTTTTCTGAAAATCACCTCTCGCGTTGCTCCTCGTCTCTCACAGTGTCGACTCTCTGGTCACTCAGCTCTCACTCTGTCGTCGCTCGTGGCTGAGCTCTCACGCTCTCAGTCTCTGGTCGCTAGCTCTCACTCTCTCTTCTCTTCCCTCTCCCAGCGGAATCCGTTAATTGAAGATCAATGCCATCGATTACCTGAAACAGGGTCCTGTTGAGCGACATTTTCTTACGGCTTAGGGTTTATGGGTTTGTTTGAAATTGGTTTAGGGTTTAGGGCTTTCTCTGAAATGGGTATAGGGGTTTTTCAGAAATTGGTTTAGGGGTTTCATTGAAATTGGTTTAGGTCTGAAATGTTGTGATTCGGATGATTCATTGTTTGAAACGGTGAATGGGTTTGTTGTTTGTGGAATGATGCTTGCACTTGGTGTTGTTTTGCTGTTGGTACCTGACGTTGTATATTCATTTTAGTGCTGTTGTATTGCTATGTTGTCATGGTTGTAATGGTTTATTATGGTTTTATTCATGTTCCACAACAACAAATGTAGTTCAATGACACACCTTTATGACTTGTTTTAAATGTACGTCTTTGAAAGTAATTTGGGCTATACATTGTACGGCGGTGAAACAAACACGTCATTGATAAGTTTAGGGCTTACATATTGGATATGGATAAGTTATCTTTGTTTTTCATATTCTGTTGTGATTATTTGGAATTTCAGTTCGGGGATGAATATAGAATGTGTAAACAAAGGGCAAAGAACCATATGCGGGGATGTATATTAGTTTTTGGTGCACAAAGGGCTAGTTTAGAAGTTACAGTACCTGCAGATGTGTTGCTTGTGCTATCTTTTAAATGGATTTGAAGAGCCTATACTGAAATAGCTTCTCCTTCCCATTTCCCTTCTCATTCGGGAAGCATTTTTGTGTTAGGCCTTTGGTTTATTAGTCACTTATTTGTTCAAACAATATTGGATGTAACTAGTGTTTCGTATCTAATTGTAGAAACTAATTTGCAGGTTTCTAGTGAGCAGAAGTCACCATAACTTTATCTTTTGGAGAATATTGTAAAGAATAGCGGACGGGACTACATAAAATATATTGTTGTCAGACTCTCGCTGAGGTTAGATTTCTGGTTTTTGTGATGCCTCTCATTTCTCAGCATGCTTTTTGTGGTTACGTACCGCAGCTTTTTGATTTATTGACATGTAACAATGTCTGAATCAACCTGGAATACACAACATATTTAGTTTGAGGTTTAAATAATGGCAATTGGGATTAAATTATCTTTGATATCCACACTGTTTACTGCTTGCGAATTACATTGTTTCTTTCAAATAAAATGATGTTTTTCTGCACAATGTGTCATTATTACCCCCTTGTGTCAAATCCGACGATAGGCTTCACTTCACTTCACTCCGTTGTTACTTTGTAGTCAAAAGTTTTTCCCATTTTTTGCACTTGTAGGTGTATCAAATGGGAAAAACTTTTGTAGGAAGCCTTTTGAAGATAAAATATAAGAGAAGGATGTGGGAAAATATAAGAGCACGGCTTGTGGACAGAAAATATAACATAAGGAAATTGGAAAATATAAGAGAAGGAAATGGGAAATTATAAGAGCAAGACTTGTGGAGATAAAAGATAAGGGTTGATGAATTTGTATTTTTTCCGTCATGGGCCATTGGTGAAGAAACATGAAATGCATATAAAGTTGTATTGGGGCTGTATTGTAGGTTTATCACTGATATATGTGTGCATATTGCCATGAGATGCATCTGTATTGTGTGTTTATTGCTTGTAATTGTGTATATGTAAAAGGCTTGAAATTCTTTGTATAATGGTGGTGTGTAGGGAAATATGGTCTCGAAAGCAAAGATGATGATTTCTGCGGAAGAAAAAATCCAGGGAAAGGCGTTGACCCTTTCCCATACAAAAACAGCGATCGGTACAATTAAGGTACAATCATGGACAGTTGTTTTGGCCATTTGTTAGTAATTGAGGACCTGAAGTGGACAACACAAATTATCCATGGCTTGTTGTTGAGAAAGGCAAACCCGAGGACAGTTTCTCAAGTCAACAGGATCAAATTCATCGTTGGCAACAAGGTCATACAGTTCAGGCGTGGCAGTTTTGCGTCATCACAGGGCTGCGGTTTGGAAACCTTCCCTTCATTCCGACTGCAACTAATGACAACTGCTCATTGAAGAAGATGTATTTCTGAAACAATAAAACGGTCAGCCTTTCCGAACTCGAACAATCCTTCATCGGCTGCAGTGATGAGGAGGACGTCTTCAAGTTTGGGCTTTTATATTTCGCTATGTTTGTGCTGTTCGGCGTGAAAAACATGTCAACATTGACATGCGCTACTTGAAATTGGCCGAAGATGTTGAAGACTTCCAGAAGTATCCGTGGGGTGCAGTGTCATATGCCAAGACAAATTCGTCATTGTTAAGGGCACTGTGCAGAGTACCAGCGAGTCAAAGTGCCCCAGAAAGCCTTAAAAACCAAAAAATCAGCAAAGCAATCCAAGACAATGGCAAGTGGTAGACCAAGGGAGTACCACATAAAAGGATTTGGCTTTGCACTTCAGGTGAGGAAATATCCGTTTATGTATAAGTTCTATTTACTTTGTTTACAGTGATTGATATATTTTTGTTGAAAACAGATATGGGCTTTTGAGGTGTTTCCAGCATTCACTGCATTGCATATTGTTGTGCACGAACAAAATGCCCAAGTCCCTCGTATACTACAATGGAGAATCAATAGTTTGCCTCGTTTTCACGAAGTAATGAGCCAAGTCTTTGAAAATGCAGAGGTTAGTTCTGTTTATAATACTAATGTTATGCTTCTGATTCAAATTATAGGTTTAATAATATGTTTTTTGTCTTTGTACATTGCAGGTTGATGTGCAACCTCTCCGCCCATCTGTAATTGAGAAGCAGCAGCCGTATTGGAGTTGGGGCGACGATGTTGACGACACTGAAGAAGTTGTTGAGTTGTTTGGCGATGACGAAGAACCAAAAACCAGCACTTCTGCCTCTCTGCAAGAAAAAGATGAGGACATTGTTGAAACTGTTAGCCTTCCATCGTCTTCTAAGGCAAGCATTACCTTTTTTCCAATATATACGTCATAATACCATAGGAAAAAAACTGTTGTTGATGGGAAATATATTGGAAATATTGTAACATTTGCAGTATAACTTAATGCAGGGTAAAGTCGCGTCCACTCATTTACGCACTTTGAAGCGTGACTTTGAAAGGACAAAGGATGAATTGGCCAAAGTTGCCGCTTCGAATCGAGGGCTTCGCAAGAGAGTGCATGAGTTGGAAGAAATTGTACGAACGGAGTCCTTGAAACGTGAAATAGAGTCTGCAAAATATAAAAAGTCAGTGGACGATTTTTCCAAGACCCTAACTTCCATGGAACAGGATTTCAATGGGGAGATAGAGCAGCTGAAAAAAAGAAATAGTGGGTTGAATGAGGGTGGGGAAGGACATGAGGACCTCCGTAGTCCTCATATGAATGAAGGACCATTACATGACTATGTTAGTCCGCATATAGAACCGGCAGCAATGGAAACAAAAAGCCCCGGTGATGGAGCCGAACCATCTACAGCCTTGGTAGTCGAAAGAGGCAGAAATGGCCACTTCCGTTCCTCACTTAGAAGTGCATGAAGCAGCTGAGCATGCACAAGTCGAGAAGCTGCCTACCCCGGAACATGTGGCTGGGTGTGACGAAATCTGCGAAAGACTGATGTTTTTGTTAGAAGATTGGAAAATAAGTGATAGTATGGCATCGGGACGTCCGATCAATCCTCCAAGTATACCCAAAGTGAGTATGGCTGGTGATGGAGAAGGTAGTGCGAGTGTTGAAACAAAAGAAGATAAAGGTAAAGGCTGTAGAAAGAAGCGTCCGTCCCACACTTTGTGTAGTCCATTCACTGATCCGTTGAGGACGAAGAGGACGATGAGTGTGTCGGAAGCGACTGAAACCCCGCCATGTTTTGATCCATCAAAACCCCTTCCCATTGAAGATGTGAAGGCGGTAATGGAGTTTTGTAGTGGCTGGAAAAACGAGATCAGGTTAGGGATTCTTTAACTTCAAAATCCAATCTTCATATTATGCTAGTATGTGCTGATATAGTAATGAGATAATTACCAAGTTCGCTTTAATATACATGTGTATATTTGTGATGAACAAAATTCAGACTTTGGTAAAGCAACAAAATATTGACTTGCGCTGTTAAATGTATTTTGTTAAATATAGGTACTAAGAAATTTTGAATTCTAGTTTATTATTATAACATTTAGACTGAAAAGAAGACAATAAAAAAGATTTAGAAGGGGTTGTAATAGCGGCTCCTTCCGCCCATGGCATCTGGTCTTCTCCTCCATGTTATGTTCCTGATGGTCCTCGACTCTGTCCTGCCTGTCCCTCAGTGATATTAATGCAGTTGAGGATTCTGGAACATTTGGATGGAGCGCAATCGAAGAATTTGTCAGGGTCAGTTAGGAGTAAGGGCTGAGGAGTTATGGGATAAAGTTCAATTCCGGGCTTCTCTTTGGGCATCGGGTTCTAGGCAGTTCAAGGATTATCATTACTCTATAATCTGGAGAGACATGGCTGCTGTCTTAAGATGATGTTACCTAAAGTCTTGTTTTCTCCCTATAGTTTTATCTTCAGTCATAGCTGCCTAGATTTTCTTTAGTTGTTCTGGAGTTGTCCTTTTCATTGTTTAATAGAGGTTTTTTCCTCTTGATTATCAATAAAACGTTTCTATTCATAAAAAAAAAAAATTAAATGCAGTGGAGGATGTTTTTAAAGTGTATATGGCAGTTACCTCTTGGATTATGGTTATGTGTTCAAAGAGTTTCTTAATCTAAAACAAATTATTACTCGAACAAAGAATTCAACTTATGGTCACATTTGAAGTGAAGAAAAACACAGTTGAAATAGAAGACAAATACAATTGCTTGGTTGTCGTTACAATTTCAACTGGAGAAACAAATAGAGATAAGTAGTTTACCTAAGAATTCTCAATTGGTGCTGAACGGGACAAAGCTGGAGACAAATAAAGTGAAGATGATTGGCCACTAACACATGGAGATAAAATGTAACAAGTTATTTGTTTCCTGTTTTATCATGTTTCTTCATATTTATATATAGAATTTGAAAGTTTTGTTACAATTGAGGCAAAATTATTCCACTCCCCTGTGAAGTAGCTTCCTACTTACCAAGAATTCTATATATTGTCTCACCTAAATGCTACATATAAGTCAATTCTATATTTGTGTCACGTAAGGCCCATATATAACTCCCTCATTGTAGCCGGACAGTAGCCGGATTTCAACTTATGCCAGTAGGGCCTCTGCATGACGGCCACGTTATTGATTGCTCACGGCCCAATGTGCTTATAGTATAATTTGACAGCATGTATAGGACTATTATTTGACAATATAAACGATTTTAAATGGGAATTTACGTTTCTGACTAAGTTCTGAACACTGTTATTTTAAATGGGACAATATTTTGTTATATATGTTGTGAACACTGTTACCACCTAAGTTCTGATCGGGAATTTACGTTTTGCCTCTTGTAGTGCGGAGGTGCAGCTGGAATCAAGTTCGGTGGGCGCTGATTTTTTCTACAAATTGATCGATGATACGGAATGGATTAGCTCAAGGGTCAGAATACACAAATCTCTACTTTATTACGATACTTCAAATGTTTTGTAACCTTCATTAACTGTAGTTGTATGAACTTGTGCTGATATTATATACGTGAACTTTCAGCACTTGGACATGGCAACCTTTCTCATCCGGAAAAGGCAACTCGCGCATCCATTGGTATTTGGAACTCACTGGACAACGGCTGATTGTTGCTTGCAGGTAAACATGTTACCATTTTACATTCACTGCTTCATTTGCTTTTGGTTGTCATTATGTAATATGCCTTCATTTCAATGTGTGCAGCAATTTCTAGAGCCGGTAAAGGCGAGCTGGCAAGACACGTGGAGCGAAGAGGGCAGCTGCTTCAAACATCAGTGACCTTACACCTAGCAAGCTGAACAATATACATCACTATGTGCGCGGTACGTGGCAACACGGGTATGGCCAAGCTTGGACAAAAGTTAGGAAGGTGTATTTTCCATATAATCTGAAAGGGTCCCACTGGGTTGCAATCGAAGTTGATTTCGTCAATCATACCTGCAACTGTGTATGACTCGTACTCTGATTTTACCGCCACAAAGAAGCTGGTTGGACTGCTTCGCCCTATTTCCGAGACGCTGGCACGAGTGCTGTACAATATGCACTTTTATGAAGCTTCTGAGCTTCAAGAGGTTAAGCAAAGGGGGCTGCAGAGATGTCAAGCTTTACGCCATTCTCAGTTGCAGCATTGGAGATGTGCCACAACAACGAGATGGGTAAGGTTTGTTAATTTAGTCAAGTTTACACATTATTTTACATAAGTAGAGTTTTAATTTCCCAACTTATTGGCTTGACAGTGCGTCTTGCGGAATCATGACCGTCAAATTCTTGGAGCATCTCAGTGCGGGGATTTCGTTGCATACAATTGACCCTTTGAAGAGCAAATATTACAGACTGAAGCTTGCAATAGAGGGTTTAAGGGGGGGGGCATATCTATGAGGTATATGTCTTCATGTCTGTGAATTTAGTTGACTGTGGACTTAGGACTTGGGAATTGACTCTGCTCATTAATTATGTCAGGAACTCGTTTATATGAAGATGCAGACGTGGATGCTTTGCTGGAAATTCCTGCCTTTTTGCTAGAGCTACTAGGTTTAGTTATTATATGTAGCAACCCGGGTCTTTGGCCCTCCTGTATATTGTAAGGTGTAATATTGTACAGTCTAGAAGCAGTGGGTAATTGCCTTACATGGCACACCCACTGTTTTCCAATTTTGAAGGTTACCTATTTTGTACACCTCCATATATAAATAGTGTTGCTCTTTATGGATGCTTTTGTAGCCATTTCACATTTTCTGTCTGTGGTTTTGTTTGCAATTTATGTGATATAGGTAAATTTCATTTCCTGCACTGGGAATCTGTTAGTGGACTTACCTGAAGCATACAGCTTTCTTAAGATTTCTCAATTTAGTTTTGACTTAGTTCGTTTTAAATAATGTCGGCCGCAAGTCTACTTTTCTGCGTAGCATTATGTTGTTATTGGAATTTGGAACCTCATACTGTGTTTGCTGATGTTAGCTGGAGCAGGATGAATGTCACAGGTGGTTTGGTAGATTTGGGAATTGCTACAGTTTTACATTACATGCCCTCTCTCAGTTGTTGACTTTCCCCTTATGTACTAATTTTCCTTTACATCACTCTCTGTGAGACAAATTTTGTATTATGTATTTGTAGCAACTTATGTAACTTTTCCCTTTGGCACGATTAGAAGCTAGGTTCCATTTCAGAAAAAGCAGGTAAAACAACTTTATTTTTAGACTAGTTTAGACTCTCGCGTGTATCCAAAAATTGAATTTTAGTCATGCTTTCTTGCAGGGTCTAAAAGAAATTGCGGAGTGTTTGTCTGGAACTTTGGCGAAGTCAATTGATGCTATTGTGGAAGACGATATTGAAGGTCCAGCAATGAAACTGAGAAAGCTGCTGAGGTTTGAATAAGAACTCTTTTATATAGTATTTACATCAATCTTGAACATTGTAATGGAGCCAATCTGCTTCTATGTTGATGTGATGCTTTCTGCTGAGGTTCCCATTTATGCCATGCCCCTTTTTCCTTGTTTACTTTGCTTTTTTTCTTGGGATGTTTTGGCTTGGCACTATGACCTGACTCGGTGACAATTACAAATTAACATAGGTCTTCATTCTGGAACTGCCATTCATAAACTCTATCTATGTACTTAACCCAGTTGTTTTTGCAGGTCGGTCTCAACCAAGTGTTGATTGCAATATTGATCGGTGCATATTTACATATCATTTTGTACCCTTCTAACTTATGATTTGGTTATGTTTTTTAGTTAAACTTATGCTTTTAATAAGTTTGTGTTTGTTTCAGTGTTATAAGCTTGAGACTCACTAATTGCATTTTGGAGATAAATTAGCTCAAAACGGTGTCTCCAGAATTTAGTCAACTTCACGGATTAGACTGTACTTACTCAAGAGAAGAACCAGATAATGAGCCATACATCATTCCAAACACTTTCTTCTCCCTTCTCAAAGCTCTCAAACACTTTTCTTCCAAAATCCTCAAGTTTCTCAAACATATTTTCTTCCAAAAGTCTCCAAATCTCTCAAACACTTTCTTCTCCCTCCTCAAAGTTCTCAAACACTTCCTTTCTTCCTCAAAGTTCTCTTAGTATCTTTAATGTTCTCTAAGTTGTAATTTATTTTTCTTGTAATGTACATTCTTTCTTCTTGTTTTGTTTCTTTTGTTTTCATTTTTGTTTTGTGTAGGAAAATTGAATTGGATTATTCAATCACCAATCCCTGTGGAATCGACCTCGCACTTACGAGTATCACAAGTTGATGATGCAGCTGAATCCATTTTGGTGCAGCTGAAATCTACGCAACAAGTTCTTGGCGCCGTTGCCGGGATCGGTAACATTGTTTGATTCTATTTGGTTTTCCTACTTTTTATTATTTTTATTTTTTGTATATAACTAGACAGTTTCATGTTTTAAAGTTAATGACGTTAATTGACAAGTTGTGTTTGTAGTCCAACGGACAAGGACAATTGCCTGACAAGCAAGAGAACTGGGTTTGAGTCCCGGCTTACACAACACAAAAAAAAAAGGTTCAAGTAGCATGTCGATTATTTCTTGTTTATGGTTTCATTCACTTGTTCTTAATTAAATATCTTGTTCAAGTTTACATAAACACCATATGACTCTTGGACTGATTAGTGAATGAATGGGTAGATATTGAAGACAAACACCATGTTTAAATTCTACTTGGTTCTTTATTGTTCTTCTTGTTCTTAATGGGTTCGGAATTTGTGTTTAGACTAAACACCATAGCTAAATGCTTTTTCTGAATACTTGATTAAAACCACACACCATATGGATAATCATATTTGAGAAAGAACGAACTCCATAAGCTAGTTTGATTTACTTTGTTGCTTGTCACTTTAAAACATGGAAGTGTTGATTTTTCCTTTTCATTTTTTTAGTTTTTTAATTTATTTCCTAATCCTTTTAATTCCGTTTCAAGTTTTTCTGTGTGCTTGTTCTAGCAATTTAAATAACTCAATAAAAATGGAGAGAGATGGCAACCTCGATCATAAGAATGGGAAGTGTGGAGCAGTGGGAGAAGTCGCGACCTCCAAGTGCATCCATGCTCGACCTAATCGCTTCGAGGGGGAGCATTTCAATCCTTTCTCTTCTTTAAATTCTGTTTATTTGTTGGTTTGTTTCTTTTAGTACAACAATTTATGTTATTTGTTTGAGTTTGTTTAGAGTACTTAGTTCATTTTCATTTATGGTTTGTTGTCTCATTTTATCTTTATTTTTTTTCTTACCTTAAAAACTAAAAATTCAAAATTCAAAAATTCAAAAAGATTTTTCATGAGCTGACTTATGGTAATTCCAGGAAGCACTTCCGTCAATACAGTGTCTAGGAGTTCTTTAGGCGACACCTTCGGTGTCTAAGAAGTTTGGGTTTTAAGGGGGACCATTGTGACCCCTCCAACCTTCCCGGATCCCCTGGCTGTATTTTCTGAGGTCCTTAACTGGTCATCCATGAGTTGCTTGTATATTTGTGTGTTTAAAAAAAAAAACAAAACAAAACAAAAATTTTAAAAAAAAATTTAAAAATTGAGTTTTTATTTATTTTTCCTTGTAAATTGTAATTTGGAATTTCTTTGTTTTCTTTTTTCTTTGTGTGGTTAGTTAGTTGTAAATAATAATAAATTTTTTTTAAAAAAAAATCAATTTGGAACTACTTTGTTTGTTTGTTTGTTTTGTTTTTTTTTTTGGTTAAGTTAGTTTATGTATTTATTTACATGGTGTGGTTAGTTAGTTTATTTTTTAGTGTTAAAAACACATTTTTATTCAAACGCCGCATTAAAAACAAAAACAAAACAAAACAAAACAACAAAACAAAAACAAAAAACAAAAAACAAAAAAACAACTTCTTCATCTTCATCTTCATCTTCATGGCATGCCTCTATTCTCTCTTACTTGCAGAATTTGCAGCAGCTCCACATGGTCCTCATTTTTTTTTCCAGTGCTTCCACGTGCTGATTGGCACGGTGAGCCGCTTCTGGAGGTCCGCCACCATAGCCTTCAAGGAAGCTACTTCCTCGCTCAGCGCGGTACACTCCCGTGTTCTCGCCAACAATCGCATGCCTAAATTGGTAGCCGAGACCGCATGGAGCACCATTAAATTGTGGGACTCCTCCACTGCAGCCTTGTTGGACCTCTGTGCCACATGCAGGTGATCCTGCCGATGTGAGTTTACTGCCAATCATGCTGCCCAGGAGCAGCACTGCTCTGTTCGGCACTGCCTCAGAAAAGTTCGGTATTACCTCAGCAAAGTTTAAGGCCATACCGTGATGATATGTGGAGTTTGGGAAAACAGGGTTTGGACGAGCCCTTATCTGGGAATTCGGTGGTGCAAGTGAGAGCTCAAGGTTGAGATCATCAAGGTGAGTGCATGAGGATGCCATTTGTTTTGCTTCTGAATTTTTTGATGTTTTTCCTTGAGTTTGCAGGAAGAAATGCTGGGTATCATCTGCTTCAGAGATGTGGTTTAAATAGGCATATGCTAATGAGAGAGAGCCAACACCACTTTGAATTTCCCGGGCATGTCTCGACCTAATCGCTTCAAGGGGGAGCACATTAACTTTCACTTTACTTTATTTATTTATTTTTTTCTCCGTGTTTTCTGCTGTTTTATATTTTTGCCCGTTACTTTCATTTTCTAGTGTTTTGTGTTTTTGCCTTTCCCTTTCGGCTATCACCTTTGTCTTATTTTAGTTTGAGAAGTGTGCTTTCTTTTCCGTTTGTCGTTTTTGTTTGATTTAAGTTTGGGAAGTGTGTTTTCTTTGTCTCTTTCTTTTTCATTATGCAACTTTACTCTTTTATTTCTGAAACAAAAATAACAAAAACAAAAACAAAAAAAACTGTAGAAATCATTTCTTCACAGCGCTAGGTGTCTCGACCATATGAGCTTTGAGTTTGGCCCTCTGGCTGTCCTCTTCCGAGGCTTCACGTACAGCCTCTTGGGGCTCACCACTTGAGCTCCCAAAGATCGCAATCTTAGCTTGAGTGTAACTACTCTCGCGATCTGCTTGCTTGCGTTTACCCGGTCGGTCTAGGTCCTCCAGCTGCTTTCTCATGTCACGAGAATACGACTCTACCATATTTGATAGGCTTTTATTCTCGTCCCGCAATACTTCTAGCTGTGTCGATTCACCTCCACTATCCTTGCCCTCTCCCTTTTCAAGCTTTTTATAACAGTCTGACACTCTTCAACCATACTTCGCTCCGCCGCCAACTGACCTTTCAGAATCTCTACCTCATGGGACTTCGCAGTAGGCGATGACCCAAACTTGCAACACATGCTGTACTCTGCACGCTCAGTGCCAGGGCATCACTCGTGACCCGGTTGTCATCCCTTGTCCCGAACACACGTATATCTTTAGGAGTTACTAAATTTCTGCCAACTCCAATGGCAACATCGTTGTCCAGGAGTATTGAGTAATTCACAGCACAGGCCCCCTTGCGGAGGCAAAGTAGGGTACCCATACTGGTGCCGCTGCTTGGCCCCATGTCTAGTTCGGTGGACCTAGGTTGAGATCCAACGAAAATGGGTAGGAAGAGGCCATTTGATTTCTCACTTTTTTCTTTTTCTTGCTTCTTTTCTCTTTTGTGTTTTTGAGTTTGTGTGTTTTCCCTTCTTTTTCCTTCTTATAGACATAGTCTTTGACAAACCCTAGCTATTGTAGCGTCTAGCATTTTCTGAATCTCCAGCAGTCCTTGAGTCCCACAACCTTCGCGTTTTCCAATTGTACCCAACTCATTTATCACGACTTTGCTTTGTCTGAACGGACGCGTTCAACAAAGTCTTTGCGCCTTTCCATGAGCCCGTAATTTCCGCTTGTGAAAAATACGGTGCCTCTACTTGTCAACACGTGTCTCGCTCTCTCGAAACATCAAGGACCACATTATCTCTTTTCAGAAATCCTGCCTTCGCGCTTCGAAAAAAAATAAAAATAAAAATAAAAATAAATAAATTGAAACGTGTGGGTTTTCGGATTTCATTTTAGGTCAGGTTTTACCATTGTTGGGTTAATTTCATTTTGGGCTTTGGGCTGTTTTTGTTTTGGGTTTCAGTTTGCATATGACTATCTGTTTAGGGCTTACTGTTTTGAGTGTTTTACTGTTTCATTTTTATTTTTATTTGTTTGTTTTGTAATTTTTATTTTTGTAATTATTGTATTTTATTTGTGTATTTTAATTCTTGTGTGTTTTATGATTTTTTATTTACTTTAGTACCTTTCATTTCTTGTTATGACATTGCTTGTGGCTAATTTTTAAACATTGAGGACAATGTTCATTTCTAGGTTTGGGGGTATTAGAGTTTAGCATGTAAATTTGGTTTTTCCTTAATTTAAATTTTTTTTATTTGCTTGTTTTTATTTTTATTTTTATTTTATTTTTGAGTCTTGCTTTTATTTTTATTTTTGTTTTGTTTTTGAGTCACTTTCCGAACACATATGATGAGATTGTGATAAATGTTGCATTACTTAAATGAAAATTGGATTTCATTTTATTTTATTTAAAAAAAATTATTATAAAAAAAGAGTAAAAATTTAAATTGAAAAAATAATAATAATAAATAAATTTGGCATTTTTCTAGCATGATATGCTTGAAACCTTCTTTACACTTGCCATTTGTTTCATAATTTTCCAATTAAAGGATTTGCATGATCTAAAGAATTGTATGAAGCATAAATTAGACTTATATAACCAACTATATAAAGTGAGCTTTTGAGCCTTGTACTTCAATTCATGAGTGTTATATACACATACTCTTATTTTCTTGTCATCTAAGTTGTTGTTTGATCTCATTATTCATTGATTTGGTTGAACACTTAAAAGTCATTCATTCTTATGCAATTTGATTTCATGACATTTAAGAAATGATATTAAGGCCCTCTTTGGATCGTTTGTGCCTTTCAAGCTAACCTTATGCATGCTTAAACATGATTTTCCATTGTTAACTATTTTGAGCCTACATGTAAACCTTTTCTTTCATTTACCAATTATATTTCCTCACCTTAGCCTGAAAAACAAATATTTACCTTTCTAAGGAACTCATGAGCTTTAATTGGGATGTGTTTTGCATACTAGGTTTGGGAAGAGGTGTTACATTTCAAAAATATATATATATATTCACACAATTGGTGAAAGAAAAGAGAAAAGTTGTGATTAAGTGGTGGTTGATTGAAAATTCATTTTTGGGCCTTCAAAATAAATTGGTGATTGTTCAATAAAGGAGTATGAATCATTGGAAATGAAGGTATAAGGAGTTTTAATCATGTAAAAATAAATTCTCATTGTGATGATTCGAAGTCTTGTAAACAATTGTTTTATACTCTTATATTTTGAGTTCCTTGGACTTTGTTTTATCCATACCCTTCATTTCTTACTCACCTTATACCCTTGGCCCCATTACAACCTATGTTAAAGACCTAAATTGATCTTAAATGTCATGTGGTTGAATTGCATACATTTTTCTACTTTTAAGTGTTTGGCATCCTTCTTGAGATCATATTAATGCAAGTTCTTCATCTTTCTATTGCGGGTTAAGTCGCTTATGGTTTAACTCTAATCTCATGTTTATAACTGAGTGTTGCATTATAACCCTCTTCCAAGTGATTCATTTGTGAGAGGACAACTTTGGTGAGATTTGAAGTTGAACTTATGCTTTATATGATTTTTGAAATTGTGTGAAAACTAAGATTGGGGAATTTGTTGCATTTGGCAATCACACTACTACACTTTGAGCATATTATGTTTTGAACTTTGCCACCTTGTGAATAATGTCTAAATTGAGCTTTTGTTGTTAAAACGTTTAAGTCATGTGCATGAGTCGTTTAAGTCAGTTCTTTTTATTTTTGTAATTGTTTTTGTTTTTTGTTTTGCTTAAGGACTAATAAATTCTAATAGGTTTTCTAACTACTTTGTTTTGTAGAGTTAGAAAAACGTTTGTGGGTATTCGTAATTTGTTAAACCCTCAGGAGACACAACTCCTCCTACTAGGGATGCCTAGAGGTTTAAAGGCTTGTTGCATACGCTAAATGCAATCGAGTTACCTACGAAAGTGGTCTAGTTAACTTCTTGTTTTGTTTTTATCTTTGTTTTCCTTTTGTTTTGCTTGAGGACTAGCAAAATCTAGATTTGAGGGTATTTGATCGGTGCATATTTACATATCATTTTGTACCCTTCTAACTTATGATTTGGTTATGTTTTTTAGTTAAACTTATGCTTTTAATAAGTTTTGTGTTTGTTTCAGTGTTATAAGCTTGAGACTCACTAATTGCATTTTGGAGACAAATTAGCTCAAAACGGTGTCTGCAGATCAGTCAACTTCACGGATTAGACTGTAGTTACTCAAGAAGAACCAGATAATGAGCCATACATCATTGGAAAGCTAAGGAAGTCTTTTTTCTGTAGCATTTTACGGTTCATGATTCCGAGTCTTCTAGAGAAAGTTATACATGTTTTGGCAACTTAAGGTCAAATTCGGCAGCATCTGCGTTACTGGGCCAAAAATCACATTCGAAGGTCTTCCCGATTTTTCCTTGAGTTGGGCTGCATATTCTTGGAAATATAAGACAAAGAGCTTCAAGATCCATATTTTTCCAGAATTTTCAGATTGGAGCCACAAGCCCAAAACGAGCCCACAAGCTGGCTGCAATGCATTGTCATGCATGACATATGCATGATGAAGTGTTGTTGATTGTATGAAAGTTTGGTGAAGCATATTCAATACATATTTTTGAGTGGAATTTTGCAACAGCCAAATGAATTAATTGAAGTTGAAGTGGATGATGCAACACTAAGCTTAATGACAAGAAGAATTGTTTTCAAATGCAATAGTGTGTTAGGTGAATTAAGTGTTGTAAGTTGGTGAAGTGAGTGTGGTTAGTGAACTCTATTGTATAATTCAAATTTTCACTTCCCCTAGGCCTATAAATAGGGAAGTTCTCTAAGCTTGTAATCACACCCCAAGGGGGGAGCTCTCAAACACTTCTCTAGAGCTCCCTTCCCTTCTCTCCCTCAAATTCTCTTAGTTTCCATTTGTAGTTCTCAATTGTTGTAATAAGATCATTCTACTAAATTTTCTTTCTTCTAAATTCTCCAAACACTTCTTTATTCTCTTTCAAATTCTCTAAAGTCTCCATGTCTCAAACACTTCACAAACACCTTTCTCTTCCTTCTCCAAGTTCACAAACACCTTTCTCTTCTCCAAACACTTTCCAAACACTTTCTTCTCCCTTCTCAAAGCTCTCAAATACTTTTCTTCCCAAATCCTCAAGTTTCTCAAACATATTTTCTTCCAAAAGTCTCAAAATCTCTCAAACACTTTCTTCTCCCTCCTCAAAGTTCTCAAACACTTCCTTTCTTCCTCAAAGTTCTCTTAGTATCTTTAATGTTCTCTAAGTTGTAATTTATTTTTCTTGTAATGTACATTTTTTCTTCTTGTTTTGTTTCTTTTGTTTTCATTTTTGTTTTATGTAGGAAAATTGAATTGGATTATTCAATCACCAATCCCTGTGGAATCGACCTTGCACTTACATACGCTAAACTACCAACGGTTCGTGCACTTGCGAGTATCACAAGTTGATGATGCAGCTGAATCCATTTTGGTGCAGCTGAAATCTACGCAACAAATATTCGAAAGAAGATGACCATACATTGTTATTTTCTGTAGGCATACGTATGAGATGCCTTAGCTTAAATTGGTTAGGTTGTTCCAAGTTTTATGTACACAATCTCACAGTCAAGGCCGAGTTGTTTTTCATTTCATGTATTTCTCCGTGCTTTTTTTCCCCCATTATTCTGATTATGGAGATGAAGTAAATAGTACTGTGTAGCTTATAGCATGTTTACTTTATTTTGTGGGCTTAATTGTGTGAGAGATGCCCTTATAATGTCAAATAGTTAGTGTGCACCTAGAGTTCTTATAGCATGATTATGGAGATGAAGTAAATAGTACATAAATCTTTTGAAACAATCGAAATCACATCGTTTATTATTATGAATAATTGTGTTTCTTCCTCCGAGAACAAGCAAAGTGGTTACAAATATGAAAAATTGTTATTAAGTTTTCTTCTATCACATTCCGAATGGACCTAGAGTTCTAGGGTACCATCCGAGGATACTTCACACTGGTCTTGGAAGGACATGTAAAACGGTTAGTGTGCATTCCGTACGATGTAATAGCAATATGAGGCCAATATACATACACTATAGAGACAATATTAGAGCAATAGAAGGATAATACGACATCAATAGTATGACAATATACATCCAATAGTGTAGCAATATGTATACACTATCTATACAATACAAAGGCAATGTTAAGGAAAGGAAAATTCAAAAATTCAAAAATTGGAAATATAGAAGAAAAGGAAAATTGGAAAATCCGAAATACGGAAAAATGGAAACTTGGATAATTGGAAATTAGGAAATAGGATAAAAGGACACTTCGAAAAATAGGAAATAGGAAAATTGGAAAATTGGAAATAGGAAATAGGAAAAGAGGACAGTTGGAAAATAGGCAAATTCGCAAATTGGAAATTTAAAAAATTGAAAATTGGAAAATTGGAAAATTGGATAATTGGATAATTGGAAAATTGGAAAATTGGAAAATTGAAAAATTGGACTATTGGACTATTGGATACCTGGATAATAGAAAAATAGCAAATAAGGCAACTTGGAAAATAGCAAATTTGGAAATAGACCAACAGGAAAGTTAGCAAATTGGAAAATTTGAAAATTGGAAAAAGGAAAAAAAGGAAACTTTGAAAATAGGGCAATTGGAAAAAAGAAAATTGGTTCATAGAACAATTGGATAATTGGACAAAAACTGAGAATTGGATAAATGGAAATAGGAAACAGGGACACATGGAAAATAGGAAAATTGGAAACGATTTGAAAATGTGGAAATGGGAAATAAGACAATTACCATATTGGACAATATTAGTTACTTTCTCAATTAGCCAAAGCAGGCAACTTTTTTGCATTACATAATGGGAAAATAGGAACATTGAAAATTTGGAAAACTGGAAATAGAACAAAAGGAAACTTGGGAAATATAAGGATGGATAACAATTGGCGTGTCCGTCATATTTGAAATCAGGATTACTTTGAACGAAGTGCACTATTATTAGACCAAATGCCATTGACATACGATATAATAGCTATATCAGACCAATATACATGCACTATAGACGAATACTGGTGCAATATATGGATGATACGATAGCAATAATTTCACAATATACATCCAATAGGGTGGCAATATTTAAACACTATATATACAATACAAAGGCAATATTAAGCACTATACATGCAATATAAGAGCAATAGTAAGTTTATCTACATACAATACACACACATCCATTAGAGAATACATTTCACAGATGCAAAACAAATCGCCCCCGAACCTTAACAATAGTTTCCCGCGAAGGGAAAACAAAGGCAACAAAAGATCCATGTACTCGGCTCAGATGAACTGAAGCAGCACTCACCCTTACTACAGGTCCATCAATAGATCCATGTCTTTGACCTTTGTCCTCCCTGCATGCACGAGACTATGATGAGCCATTCCCTCAGCACCCATATTCAGCACCTCCCACACACCAGCTACATCAATTTCACTCCAATTGTAGTTTGGTGAGATGAACGAAGCATAATCTCGGAACATTTCGAAGCCGTTGTTTGAAACACTCAACCATTTCATGGTTATATTCTTCAAATTTTTTGAATTTTTCGACGCCATCTTTCTTTCGCTCTTCCAATTTCAACTTCAACGACTCTAACTTTTTGCTCCGACTTTTTGCTTTTAGAGTTTGCTTAACTTCTCGAGAAAATGCGTTGTTCAACTTGTTGGTCAAGATTCCCATAACCTGGCCATCAATATCGCATTTACTCGCCCACCAATCTGTTGCCTTTGACATATATTGTAGGTCGTGCTTGACGGCCGAGATTTTGTCAAGCGGATCAGTGCTGTCGGCCTCACTTCCAGATGAAGTGGGATCATGATTCGGAGTCAGCGGTGGAGATGGGAATGGCACATGCCATGGCAGGTCCCCGGGTAACTGACTTAGTCGTTTGGAGGCCGTACATCCGACATGTTGAAGTATTGAAGTATTGAAGTGTTGAAGTACTACAATTCACAGCTGCCGCCTGCAACAAAACAAATAAACGTAGATTATGTGTCAAGTTGTAAACGACAATATGGTTAGCTTTAGTGACAATGTTTGGCTTTGAGTAAGACTGATATGAAGTACTGATATGAATGTGGAGAATGTTTGCCTTTGAGTAAGACTGATATGAAGTACTGATATGAATGTTTGCCTTTGCCTTTGAGTCAGACTGATATGAATGTTTACCTTTCCCGTTAATGAAGCTGCCTGTGTTGCAGTTATATATAGGAAGGTTCATATATTGGGTATGTAGTTGGTGCATTAAATTGATGGGATTGCAAACTACACCATTAACTCCTTGGCTGTAATTTACAGGAGTAGCATTACATTAACAACAATAAAATTGGCTTACAAACGAAAAAAAGCAAACCTGAATGGGAAATTGGAAAATAGCAAAAGTGCAAACTTGGAAATTGGGAAATAAGGAAACTTGGAAAATTGGAAAATGGGAAAATTGGAAAACCGGAAATATGAAAAAATGGAAAATTGGAAATAGGAAAAGACAAAATTTGGAAAGAGGAAAGTAGGAAAGTAGGAATTAGGAGAAAAGGACACTTGGAAAAATGGAAAAAGGAAAAAAGGACACTTGGAAAATAGGCAAATAGGTAATTGGGAAATTGGGTAATTGGAAAATAAAGCAACTTGGAAAATTGGAAAATTCGAAATTTGAAATTGAACAAAAAGAAACTTGGAAAATAGGAAAAAAGGAAAAAAAGGAAACTCTGAAAACATGAAAATTGGAAAATTGGAAAATTGGAAAATTGAAAATAGGAAATAGGAAAAATGGACAGTTGGAAAATAGGGAAATTTGCAAATTGGAAAATTGAAAATTAGATAATTGGATAATTGGATAATTGGACTATTGGATACCTGGATAATTGAAAAATAGCAAATCAGGCAACTTGGAAAATAGCAAAATTGGAAATAGAACAAAAGGAAAGGTAGCAAATCGGAAAATTGGAAAAAGGAAAAAAAGGAAAAAAAGGAAACTTAGAAAATAGGCCAATTGGAAAAAAGAAAATTGGTTAATAGAACAATTGGATAATTGGACAAAAACTGAAAATTGGATAAATGGAAATAGGAAACAGGGACACATGGAAAATTGGAAAATTGGAAACGAATTGAAATTGTGGAAATGGGAAATAAGACAATTACCATATTAGACAATTTGAATTACTTTCTCAATTATGCAAAGTGGGCAACTTTTTTTCATTACATAATGGGAAAATAGGAACATAGAAAATTTGGAAAACTGGAAATAGAACAAAAGGAAACTTGGGAAATTGCAAAATGGGATAAAATAGGCACAACAAATGCAAAATTGGATAATTGCATAATTGCATAATTGGTGGAAAATAGGAAAATATGGAAAATGGATAAATGGAAAATTGGAAAGGAATTGAGATTGCTGAAATGAGAAATAAGACAATAACCATATTGGTCAATTTGAATGAGTTGATCAATTAGGCAAATAGGCAAATCCCTTATTTGAATTACATAATGGGAAAATGACCAAGTTCGGAACATCCAAAATAGAAATATATGCCAAAAAGGATACAGTCAACTGGGTAATAACTCCCGCCCAATACTATCCCGCCTAGACTCCCGCCAAGCCCTCCCGCCAATGACTCCCCGCAATCCCTCCCGCCACTAACTCTCTCTGTTACTCCATGTCATTAAAACCTGCCTATATTAATCAACCCAGCTGTTTGAAATGAAAGCTTCCATCACATTAACTCCTGCTTGCAGCCATTACCTTCCCCACTGATTTCACTCACATCGCATTTAGTCCCCCTTTTTTCCAATTAAGTCATACACCAGCCTACATTACATATCCAAGACCATGAACCATAACCTCACACCAAACCCAACGCTTTCAATTACTGAAGGAGGGGAGACTGAAACAGAAGCCAAGTCACCCAATTCACTCACTGGAGAGTTGGTCCATGGCATGCAGCAATGTCGAGGCAATACCATGTTTTGGAAAAATCGGCATGCAGACATAGTATCAAAAATTGTGGAGGGCCAAGCTAGATGGGATGTCATAAAAAAGCGCACAATTCGCTCTCGTTACCATGCCCGCATGCATCTCGTACATATTAAGGCAATGAAACCAAAAATTGAAAATGCCCATACCACTGCAATTATGGTATTCAAGGAATCAGAAGAAATGGCCAAGTTGAAGCAACAACAAGTGGAAAGGGGATTTGAACTATTTCGTAAGTTTGCAAAAATAGTGGATCCGGCAGGAAACTGGGCCAACATCACTGTGGCCGGGTCATGAATTTCATGGGTCGTGGTTGCCGCACTTGAAGAGTATGCAAACTTCGAATTTGTCAACAGCAGGGAAATGGAACTATGAGGTGGCCTCTTTTTGTATTATGTAACCATGGGCTGGCCTGTTGTTGTATTCTGTAAGTTTGGAAATAGGATTTTAAGGAATGATCATGCCTCTTTTTGTATTATGTAACTGTGGGGTGGCCTGTTTGTTGTTGTATTATGTAAGTTTGGAAATAGAATTTTATGGAATGATCATGCCTCTTTTTGTATTGTGTAACCAGGGGGTGGCCTGTTGTTGTATTATGTAGTGCGTATAGGTTTATGGGTGTCCAGTTAAGTGGCGATATAGCACAATAACTATACAATAAACATGTGTGTAATGGTAATATAATGTCAATAAGAGTACAATACAGAGGTGATACAGTTACAATATGATCGTATTACAGTACGTACCTGCATTAATGTTTTTCAAATTATTTGGTCCTCAAAAATTCAACAAAAAAATTATTAAGTAATTACAACCTGGAAAAAGGATGAAGTATACATCCCTTAAAAGACATGGCCTACATTACAGACCTTCAAAATGAACTCTATATATATAATGCATGCCTTGTAGCACCATCACATCCCCCCTAAATTACAGAAACATTACACCCCAAAACCTCATGCTCCTTCCTCTTTCAACCCCTAAATTATCCATTGGATGCCCAATACTAGATCACTGCTTGGGGGGTGGGATACCCTGCAACTCCATAACAGAATTGGTAGGGGAGAGTGGTTCCGGAAAGACGCAGCTTTGTCTCCAACTTACGGTACGAGCTCAGCTCCCACCCTCACATGGGGGACTAGGGGGCTCCTCCGTCTACATATTCACAGAATTTAGCTTCTCATTTCGTCGATTGCAACAACTAGGCAACCTTTATCATGCAGCATACCCCAACTTAATAGGGTTGGAGCCATTGGAAGACATATATGTTCGTGGTGTTCATGATGCTGAAGAACTCATCCATGTCCTTGGAGACATAGAAGCATTTATTGCCATTGATCACACCCGCCTACCTGTCAAACTCATTGTCATTGATTCCATTACTGCATTGTTCCGATCATAGTATCAGACAACACCGGAGATTTGAAACGGCGGTCTGAAAATGTTCTTCAACATATCTGGGACATTGAAGGGTTTAGCAAATAAGTTTGGGTTGGCGGTGGTTGTCACCAACCAAGTGGTGGATTTTATTGGGCCACATGATGGAGTGAATGGGGTGAGGTTGGGAAACTTGGAGTCCCTGGACACATCAGGGAGGACGGGTGAGTCCAGCTTTGGGACTGGCTTGGGCACATTGCATAAATTCAAGAGTGTTCTTGGCAAGACATGAGCAATCTATTGGGGTTAACATTCGTAATGCTCCTTCAACAACTATATGTAGTCAAACACATAGGACATTTCACCTTGTATTTGCCCCACATCTAGGCTATGCATTCGCCAAATTTGTAATCAGAAAAGAAGGTTTAGTCGGAGTATCAGGGTAACTGTGTAATAAAGGAATTCTAAGAACTTTAATGTTTTGGATCCTTTTGGAATTACATTCCAGGCCCTTTAATTTCGCACTCAAATTATAATGGAAATCTGGAAGCAATACCAGTACAATAAAAGTACAATAAAATAGCAATATGGAAGCAATACAGCATGCTATAGCAATGCAACCCAAATTATGCAAATTTAAAACAATTCCCATTCAACATAACACGAAACCCACCACAAATAAAAGTAAAGTTTACATGACCTACCAAAGCAACACAAATCATATTGTCTAAGATACATTGCGCAATGGAATATTGTTTTTAGGGTGCTTTTATTGTGGCCTGCGGAACCACACCTTGAGCACTTTCTTCTAATGGTGCCCTCTCCGTGTGAGGGAATTCTTAACTTCTTTCGTTTGCCTGGCATGACCCTTGCCATGGGAGGCAGCACAACTTGACTTCGAACATCTTCAGGAATATCCCACCTTCCGTGAGGCTGTACCGGGTAGATGCTATCCGAATAAGCATCCATCCAAGTTTTCCGAGTGTAATACCGAGAAGCCTTTGAGTATACATTTACTTTCAAGAAGCGGCAAACTGCAACTACATGCTTGCAAGGTAGCTGCTCAAGCTGAAACTTTCTACAACTACAACTGTTGTTTGTCAAATCTACGAGGCCGTCCATATAACCGTCCAAAACATTGTACCTGTGCATTATTTACTTTAACCACATTCATCCTTGCAACATCCTCCAACCTCTTCCTCAACTTCTTCTCTCCAAAATTGGGGCACAATGTTGTTGTGCAATTCAAAGCCAAGTCACGACGTTCGGTGAACCATTTGACAAGGAGATTCATAATTTCCCCGATCAAATGAACCACTGGCATCATCCTTGCAAACCTAAGGACTGAGTTGATTGACTCCGCAATATTTGTTGTCATTACATTGTAGCGGCGTCCATCCATGTGAGCTCTAGACCACTTATGTAACCCTGCCTCTTCAAGATATTGAGCAACATGTTCCTTTCGCTTGATCTTGCGAAAATGACAATCAAATTCAGCAATGGAATAAGATTTCGCAGCCTTCTCAAAGTGCATAAGTATGTGATCATGCTTTTTCAACTTGCAAGTGCGTTTCATGTTCCCCTTCATATGATAAAAGCATATGCCATGTTGCGCCGTTGAAAAAACTTTGTTGCACACATTCGCTATGCTAACATTGCGATCAGAAATAATAACAAGATTGGGACACTCACCAATGGCTTCATGAAGTTTAGTGAAAAACCAATGCCATGATGCATCCGTCTCCAAATCCCCGATCCCAAAAGCAAGAGGATATATATTTCGATTACCATCAAATGCATTTGCTACAAACATAACACCCTTGTACTTGGATTTTAAATGAGTGGCATCCACGGCTATCACTGGCCGCATGGAAGAACGAAACCCTCTAATACATGCGTCAACCTCCATAAATAAATACACAAAGTGATTGTTCTCATCAGTTTAGATGTGTGTTTTTGTGCCGGGATTCATACGCTCCAATTCATAGCAATAAGCTGGAAGGATATAATATGCCTCCTCCGCTGATCCTCTAATGGACAATAGAGCTAACTCCCTTGCTTTCCAAGCTTTCGAATAATGGATGCTGAAACCAAAGTTGTGTTTCACATCTCTCATAATGTCATTTGGTGTGTATATTGTCCGACAATCCTTAAACTTCCTTTTAAATGAAGTGGCTACAAGTGCTGCACTTGCTTGACGATGGTTGTCACTTACAACACTCAAATCACATTCATGGACAGTTATACACCTCACAATCATGAAGCTGTTATCTCCAAATCTCGATGCTCGGACTCGCCATGGGCATGGACGTTGACAACAAACCACAACCAACCTCTTACCTCAAGACGATTGCACCTTAAATTCAAAGTGGCCTCTTAATGCCATCAACTGTAACTCCGTCAACAATGCTTTCTTAGTAGAGAAAATTTTCCCAACTTTAATTTTCGGATTCCAATCACTTCGCAAAAACCCCCCCAGCAAAATATGCTTCTCCATCATTTACACCGGCTTCATTGTACCGGTTCTGTTGACCTATTTCATTCGAATAATGTTCACGAATGGGTTCAGATTCTCCTCCTAAACGCATTATTGGCAGTTGGGCAGATGTGTTCAAGCAGCCCAAAATAGGAGGGGCAGAGTACACTGACACTTCATTTCTTTCAGGACCATTATCACCACCATGCATCTGATCCACCTCGCAAAAATCAATCATATCCATAAAATCTGTCCCTACTTCACCTCCCACATCAGTGCCATTTGTATTATTCCAAGTTACTTGATTGCTTTCAACAATGCCAACTGAAGAACGACCCATCCGACTACTATCTGTCGTGATATGCATACTATCAACTACATCATTTCTCAGTCCTTTATCTTCTATACTCACGAGTAACGGAACTAGTTTTGAAGGTGTTACCTCACAATTGTACTTCATAAAAAAGTTGACATCATCATCGTCCTCAATCTTTATGTGCTTCCACTCATTCGAGGCCACCAAAACTGAGAATTTTAAGCTAACCTTGTCTTCCCTGCCGTTTGTATTACCAATCTGATGCACACGGTCCAACAGTTTAGCAAATTTGATGTTCCGTGGAACTATTAAGCCTTTTGACTCACCCCCTTCGTATTTGCACATCTTCTTCGAGGTGACCCATTTTCCATTGTAGCACACGAGAATAACAATTGTCTCCATTTCTGACCATGACAAAACAACATTTCATTAGCACAATATAACCACAATAACCATACAATACAATAGCAATATAACAACAATATAAAAGCAATATAATAGCAATATAACATCAACATAACAGCAATACAACTGTGAAATAAGAGGAAAGGCAGTACACCAGGAACACATTAGCAGTCACACTATACAGATATACTACATCAAATGGAAAATCCCAAGTTTCAAGATTCACATATCCAGACCAATCTAAGTGCAATTGGTACAAACCCAGATGACTGAGCATGAATATTCAACAAAACCTAACCCAAAGCAATTAAAGCCAAAACGAATTTATCACAAACCCAAACAATCCAAAATATAACCCATTTCACATAATCCCACTAATTTTAAGAAAATAACCATCAACACTACCTTTTTGACGTCGGCAATCCACTAAAGCTTCAAGGTTGCAAGCAGCTATTCAGAAGACATACCTAAAGGGAGGGGTTCACGATTCCAAACAGAGAGCAAGAGACCGAATAGAGGGAGAAAGATACATAACGAAGCTAGAGAGAGAAAGAGCTGCGCTATGAGAAAGAGAGCAAAGAGAGAGACACAGAGTTGCGCTAGACACAGAGAGAGCCAAGAGAGAGAGAGCCAAGAGAGACACAGAGAGCTGCGTTAGACACAAACCAAACAGAAAGAGAGAGCTGTGCCAGAGAGAGAGAGCTGAGTGACCTAAGAGAGAACAAAATTTCTGAAGTTGTGAAAATTCAGCAATAAATGGACAATAATTTTATATTTATAGGTGTTAGTTGTAAAAAAATTGGGAGCCGGTGGTATTTTTAGTTAAGATTAGGAGATTGGTGGTATATACCGCTATTTCCCTTGTTTTTTTTTATGTGTATGGATATGAAAAATATAGGTTTTTTTAAATTTTTTGTTCTAGCCTTGGAGGCTTTTGGATTGTCCCAGATCTTTTTCCTCTCAAAAGCATGATTTGATGTTCCGTGGCTCATCTTCATCATTAGAGAGAGAGAGAGAGAGAGAGAGAGAGGGGGTGGGGTGGGGACCGTGGGGTGGTTTTCCTTCTATCCATAGCCATAGGAATGTTATTAGACAATTAGAATAAAACCGCCCAGTTGTAGTAAAACTTTGCCAAATTTGCCAATACCAACACGCCCGCCTCCTTTTGCCATGATTTTGTCCCCAGTTAGAATAAACAAGATAAATCTCCTTTCTCTTTTTCAAATGCCATCTACCAGAAGTGATTTTTTTTACCAGAAAAATAATAAAATGGGACCCCATTTGTGAACACTATTTAGGGTTTTGAGCTTATGCTAAATTTTCTAAAACAAATATTAACTAGGGTAGTTAGCTAAATGATTACATAAAACTTTGATCACATGCAGGACAAAGGACGACCTCTCTTCTCCATGCACGCTAATGTAAAAGAGGGGCCCGGCAGACATTTCAAGTGGCCATGGTTGTGGCAAAATTCTACAAAACATTGTACATCAAAGTTCGAGCATGTGCCAACATACGGCCACAACAGCCGAGATGCAAATGATATCCGCTGAATAATTCTCTGATATTTATGTATTTCTTCTTCTTCTACATCCCATTAGTATATTAATATATATATGCCGAGTGTTATTCAGGCCAAGTATTTCCTCATTCAAACACATCATTCTTAATTTACATCATAAAAGCCTTAGTACTTATAAAATTTCCTCATCCAAACACAGTTATTGTTATATCTTTTTTCTTTATTGCCACTCAAGTATATATTAAGGGGGTCCTTCTCCATTACAGAGTTGAAGTCTGCAAATTCATTACGGATTTGTGTTTTGACCGTCAAATCTGCACCGATTGCCATTTGTTTAAGGAAAATGCTAGGGAGACCAACTTGGGAGACCAACTCTCTAATAGAGTGTGGGACCCATTGTATTGGTGGACTCCACCTCTATTAGAGAGTTGGTACACAAGTTGGTATCTCAAATTGGTCTCCCAAGCATGACCCTTTGTTTAATATCTCACCATCTCTCTTTTTCTTTTCTTTTTAAATTCTATTTCTTTTTCTCTCTCTTTCTTCCCGTTTGTTCCCTCTCTCTTTTTTATTATTTTTCCTTCTTCTTCCTCTTTTCTTTGCTCTCTCCTCTTCTGCTCAATCTCTCTCTCTTCTTTCTTCTTAGCTCTGTTCTCTCTTCCCTGCTCCCTCAATCCAAGCTTTTTTTGGCTCCTCCCCCCACCCACAAACCCATACCCATTCGACCAAAAAAAAAAATCCAGACCAATCATTCAACAAAATGTTCCATTGAGAGCCATGGCTATGGAAATTGTGAATTCAAATTGTTCTCCGACTCCTGGAGCTTTGGGATTCTTTAAAATATGTTTAGGTAGTGCAGAGTTGGTTCAAGAAGCTAACTTTTTGTTTGATCAAGTTAAAGTGAAGGGTCTTTGTGTTCCAAATCGTCTTTTCCCCTTTAATAAAATCACAATATGTTAGGCAGAATTCTTTAAACATTGCTCCGATTTCCCGATAGAGTATAATAATCCCTTTCCCTCTCCCAGTTACTTTACTACACGCCGGAGAATCCAACGCCACGCGTAATAAAGCAACAGTGATCATAATGTCCGGATCCTTTATCAAACGCCGGAATAATCCAACGCCACGTGTGGTAAAGTAACCAGTATCCAAGTGATAGCACACACGCCTGAAACTCCAACGCCACGTATGGCTAAACCAAACCATATATGCCCACACGCCGGATAATCCGACGCCCCGTGTGGCCCAACTAAACCATGTTCCATGTGCGTAAATTGCTTTATCACACACCGAATAATCCAACGCCATATGTGGTTACCACAACCAAGGGAGGGTACTTAGTATGGTGTAATCCTATATTCACATAACCCACCAATAAAGTACCCAACTTATTTTAATCTCTTGCTCAGTCATTTAATCGTAGAGTGACTAACAATTCCTCAACACATATAATCCATATTCAAATTAATTAAGCCTCAAAAACAGAAATACCTGATACCAAACAAATCATTCCCATCTAACCTAAATATATATAATATATATAATAAAATAACACTCATACTTCCTTGCTCAAAACCAAAATAAAATCATAATTAAGCAAACACAAAACGTGAGTAAACCATTTCGATTTTATTAATATTCAAAACACTACTCATATACTTAGGAATATACAATCTCTGAAAATCCCCTAAGACAAGATAATAAAATCCAAAACACCGTATGTTACACAAAGTCACCACAAACCTTTATAAACAATATTAATGGCACTGATAATAATAGTAATAATAATAATATTATTAATATTAATACTAACAAAATATAAACGGAAAGTCTCGTGTCGCAAGATAAAAGCCATGACCGAACCGATAGCCCTTTTCCATAACCTCATATATATATCATATTATAAAAATAATATTCCATTCCTTAATTCAATTTTCCCAAATATTTATTCATAGTATCAAAAATAAACTCTCAAGCATATATTCTAGAAAGACCCCAAAAATAATTCAAATAGTAATCAAAACTTGTTTACACTTAACTTCCATAAAATACTATATTCCATAATTAAAACAAAAGACTTTTGTAAATAATCCGATACCACCCAATCCATATACTTTAATAATAATCATAATAATATTAGTGAATGATAAATAATAACCTTTAGAGATCCCATATCCTCATTAACCCATATTAAATCAGTTTTCAATCCAAAACTCATTATGCAAGAAATTCCATAATAGAAGAACAAAGTACACTTAAAAGCAAACATCCATTTATTTACTAATTATCATAGAGACCCAAGACTTGCTTTCATGACCCATCGATCAAGTATCTCATATTCATCCCTTCTATTAATCCAAGAATTTCATACGATATTATAAAACAAATCTCAATACCCCAACATGGTCAACATAACTCAAATAACAGTCAAGACTCGTTAATAAAGTTGTTCTAATACAACTCGAAGGGTGAAACTACCTCGAAAGACTCACAGTCAACTGAGGGATCTAACTGCCCAAACTTGGTCAACTGGCCCGAGGGGCCCACGACCTTCGATTTCTGATCCGAAAGTTCCTAGGGGTTCAATAGGGTTTATTATACATATCCTGCAAAGTTGGTCTGAATTGGAACGGTTGGATCGCTCGTGATCGCAAGATCGGACGATTATCATTTAACACAAACTTTAAGTTATTGAATCGGAACATCTAGGCTCCGATTCATGATCCGCGAATTCCTACACACTCCTAGGGATGCCTACATCAACATATATTGAAATGAAGTGGATCCAACAATCCAAACGTATCGAATCTAGATAACGTCTAATATGCGATGAGAAAAATGGGTCAAACCCGGCCACTTTTCCTCAATTTCTTGCGATATGCGGCGGCAGTGGCAGCTGGGATGGGGTGGGGTTGGAAGAGGAAGAAGAGCCAATTCTTTTGGGACCGGTGGCACCCAAAATGGTGGCCGGATGCGACGGTGGTGGCCCAAAAAGCCACCAGATGAATAGTAACAGCCATTTTGGGGGGGTTGTTGTGCAAACAAGAGGGAGAGGGAGGAAGAAGGATGTAATCCCCCGAAAAATTCAAAGTGGATTTTCATCTTTCAGTGAAAATAATATTATGGTGGAGAATGATTATGGGTATTTTTATCAAGTGATTTTGGATTGAGATTATTAAATTAAGTGTGTTTAATTTCAAGTTGGACAAAAATGACCAAAATACCCCTATGAGTGAATAATTACCAAAATACCCTTGTAGGCAAAAAACAAAAAAACAAAAATCTGAAACGTGGAGGGCATCAACCCACCCTCCTCCCATTCTTCTCCCCTTGCCTCAAGCTTTCAAATCCACCATTTATGAAAGGATGAGTCACTTATTCTAAATTGATGACTCACCTAGCCTAAGACTCTTCAATCATGAATTTATTCTTATCCTCATCATTCATTGTATCATCACTCTCTTCCTCTTTCACAATATTTTCATCCTCATTCTTCTTTTGTAACTCTTCAAAATCCAAAATTTGTCACTTCCTTGGAGCAGCCAAGAACTCAAATTCGGAAGCTCAAATGAGAAAACTTCCTTCATAAAAGTTGTTCATTTATGTGATTCCTATAACATTCTCCAATTTCAGCTCAATCCAACTAGTACAGTAGTATGCTCGGTTTCAATATGTTTTTGTGATTTCCTGTACTCAAATAACTTTGGTTCCTTCATCAAAGTTGTTTAAAATTCTGTCTATTATAATATATCAAAAGTTTAGGTTGATCGAACTTCTATAGCCACCTTGGGAACGTTTATAGTGGAACTTGTTTATAGTCTTCGACCCTATTTCCTTCCCTCGTTGTCAGTCTAGAACACTCATTGCGAAAGCTCAAAACACTATAGTTTCTTCATGACAGTTACTCCAAATTCTCCTCTTTATAACATATCCAAAGGTCAGCAAAACGCAACCATTATAACTCTTTGAAAATTGGTATGAACAAAACTTGTTCATTGATTATATTGAATTTCTTGTTATAGATGTGTACTTTCTCTCAAATGGCTTGTTACTTATCATTCCATTGATCAAATTAGCCACTATCATCTCAAGTAAATGATTCTTTGAAGGTATGAAGCTCATCTAGATCTTCATATTGTCTCTTCAGAGTACTAGTTGTAAATCAAGTGTTGGTTAGAATGCCTCAATGATATATATCTCTTTCAAAGTGTGTTTCTATGAAGTTCTAGATTATTTAGATGTGATTTTGTTGGGATTTTATTACATCAAAATTGATATCTCAAGGGCTATTTCAAAGTTGGTTTTGTGCCATTTGAATTTAAATTGATTTTTTTGATGAAATTTCAAAGTAGAGACTATGATGCTGGAATTGTTTTGATTTTGCTGCATACCTTGTTTTGAATATGTGTTTGAAAACTTCCTAAACTTGGATTTTAAAGAAATTTTAGTATGTTTTACTTTCACGTATGTTCTTCAAATTTGGAAAGTGTTATCCAGTTTGGTTGTAAATTGAAATTTTGGTGATTTTTCAAAATAAAGTGTACAAACCTGAAAAAAGAACGTTCTGCAGCCTAGTCTGTTTTGGTCTCTATTTTGACATGCTTCCTTAACCCTAATTTTTATCAAATTTTGACATTTTTAATGTTTCTATGTCTAATTGTGATCTGGAAATTTTAACATTATTTTGATTTAAACTCAATATTCAGTGAATTTTCAAAGTTAACATGTTTCAGCCCAAATGTTTAGCAAAACTGAAGTTTTTGTTTTAAATTGATGTTTTAAATTTTCTTTATGAGTCTAAAGCCGAACCACCTGATTTTAAACACCCCGAAGAGTAGAAATATTATAGGAGGGGAATAGATTGTTTTTTTTCCTTGACGCTTGGTTCTATGCTTGCTTGGATGTGAGGTTAAGGGAAGTAACGATCGGGTCAAACAACTTATCAAGTGTATTATGGGGCTTTAGGTCTACGTGCACTAGTAGGACATTCAAACGTGTTTCCTTATTTCCAGTGAATTTTGATCAGTAAATTATCTTAACTAGGTGTTCTATTTTGTGTACTTTCGAGGACAAACCCGCACAAGGTTAAGCTAGCTAGACATGAGGCAGGGTTTGTTGATTCCGATGATTGGGCTATGTCACTTTTAATCTTGGTGCTTATATATAGTACTATAAATATGAATATTATTGTTGCTTTGCTCGGTGAATATTATTTGATGTTATGTGAATATTATTATTGATGTTTTTTCGTGGATATTATTTGACATTGGGTGAATATTATTATTCATGTGATTAAATATGAAATATTATTGTTATTATATGTGTCATTATTCAACAGAGATAAATGATGTTTACGCTGCATTGCGTATGCATCATAAATACAGTGGTGTTTGGGGTGTGTATGTCGTTTGAGGTATATCTAAGGAGTGGGAGAAGGCCTTAGATATATCTAAGTAAAAAAAAATGTGGAATATATTGAGGTGACGGGAGCAGGGCTTGAATTTATTGAGGTGATGGAAGCAGGGCCTCTAATGAAAAGTAAAAGTTGAGAAATTCGTAAATAAAAGAAAAATAGGTTGAGGGACGGATGGGCGCTAGTTTATATTTTAGAGTATTCGGAGCCACAATGGTAAAATGCATGGTATGGGACATGCAGGCTTGTTGCCCTAAGGTATGAATTAGTGGGATTAGAAGGGAGTGAGTTCATGGCACCACCGCATATGCAAAATTTATTTTTCCTAGTATGGTTGCATAATTTCTGTATCTTGTGTTGTTTGATGCATGACACTTTGATTAATTGTGATAGTTGACCTTGAGGGGTTTGACGGTACTCTACTAGGCATTAGAATGCTCATACCCTTATAGATTGTGCATGATTAAAAAAGAAGTTTGAGGAAGCGGGTTTCAAATAAGCCGCTGGGCTTTTGTTGTTGATTTGTGTAATTAATAATTGTAAGTAGTCAACCGTTTGATAAAAATCTTAGTGTGTATTTAACTACAACTTACCTGCGACTCTGATTTTGTATTGTTAAGTAAATTTGTATTATTTGTGGCTCTATTTCTCATCATATCATGGTTGTAGGATTTTATTCTTATGACTATGGTATGATTCACACCATGATTCAAGAATATTCCTAATGTTTGAATTGGGTCGTGACAAATGAGAAAAAGAAAAGGAAAAAACTTAAAACAGACTGGTCCTGTAGCACGGTATTGTATTCGTTTTCCGACTTTTCCTCCTTCATTACAACTTGGAATTGGGCGTTCCACACGTCTACGAACTCATATCGATGAGCTCTATGCAATGGTGCCACTCATTTCCCCAAAATCCTCTCAGATCAAAAAGTGACCAAAGTGACCCTACATCCAGAGGGCAAAACTGTAATTTTACAATTACATAAATTGAACAAAACGATTAAATTGGGTCAGGGGTGTTACACTTGAAATGAGATTGCAAGAAATGCGAGATTCGAGGTGGAAATTCCGTAAGTACTCGCTGACTTCTGGCATTGCAGGTTTATTGCAATACAGGGAAGTTCAAAAAGGCTTTAAATGTTTTCAATGAAATGTATGAGAAGGGGTGGGTTGATGCCCATGTCATGTCTATCTTGGTGTTGTCCTTTAGAAGAGGGAGCAAAAAAAAAAACATGGACTTGAGGGAAGAAAGAAGAGAGAGATTGAGCAAACGAGGAGAGAAGAAAGAAAAAAGTAAGGGAGAAGAAGGAAAAAGGGCTTGTCCAATATAGGTTCCTAAAATTTCTATTTCTTAAACATATACCCATCACTCTATAAATCTATTTGTAAAACCCAATTTCAAATTTAAATGACCAGTAGGATATAAGAGGTCATAGTATTCCCATGGTTTTATATCATTGCCACTAGACTTCATATTTTATTTATAATTTATTTCAAGCATTTCATTATTTGCCATAATTATAAATAATACTCCCTATTAATAGCATATCAATCACCCCATTTCTTTTGGTTGTCATTCCCTCTAACATATCTCCCCTGAAATTGCAAACAAATTTTTTTTTTTTTTGTAAATTACATATCCAATAATGTACCTATGAAAAATATAAATATAAATATATATGTATAAAAATATAGGTATATTATTTAAATAAAATATAGGTATATTATCTACCAAAACAATTTACTGAAAAATAGGTACATAATAATTTATAGAAAATATAGATACACAATAATTTATTTTAAAAAAAAATAATAGGTAGATTATTATCCACCAAAAAACAAGGTACAAAAAATTTATAAAAAATATAGATACACAATATTTTATCCACCAGAAAAATAGGTATAATAAATGAAATCCAAGTTCTAAAATAGGTAGATTATTATCCGGGAAAGATGGAATAAAATTTCAAAAAAATCAATAAGGAAAACTGCCTTTTTTGGCCAACACATTGTTGACTGTATTAATGAATTTTAATAATAAAACAGATAATTGATTGCAGACAAAAATTTTAGAGGAAATCACCACAATAAATTGGGGAACCAAAAATTAAAAAACCACCCCATTACACATTGAAATATAAATATGGGTATTTTGGCAATCAAAAACTTATAATAAATTAGAAATTGAGCGTAGTAAGGTAACTTAATGAGTTAGATCCTATTCATGGGTTTTTCCTTATAAAAATTGGGTATTATTTATAGGAACAAAAAGTGAAGGGTTGCAGGTAAGGTAAGTTGAATTTGAAGTGTGTAAGCCAAATTTACTAAAGGAAAAATAATAAAGAAAGAGGGTGACGAGGAAAAAATAATAAAAAAGAGAGAGGGAACAAACGGAAAGAAAGAGAGAGAAGAGGAAATAGAAAAAAAAAAGGGGTGAGATGCTAAAAGAGGGCAATTGGTGTATATTCGACGGTCAAAACACAAATTAGTAATGGATTCGCATACTTCAACTCTGGAATGGAGAAGGACCCTAAGGGGGACTAATAATTCATACATATTGTAACATCCCAGCCCAAAATTACTTTATTTTGGAAATAAAGTTTGAAAGTACAATTTTTCCCTTGGGCATAGGGCCACTTTAGTAATTAAAAAAAAAGAATTTTGGGGAATCCAGAAGCACCGTTGCACAGAGCTTGTCGATACGAGTCCATAGACTAGCGGCACACTTATTTTCGAGTTATAACGAATGAGAAAAGGTCTAAACACGGAAAGGACGTAATGGGAGTTTCACAAAATCAAATTTTCTACGTGCTATAGCATCCGCTACAATGCAGCGCTATAGTAACCGTTCCTTTTCTTTTTCTTTTTCTTTCATAACGGACAGTTGATGTAGCAACAGTGACTGTTTGACTTTCTGACCACTAATGGACGCTGTTGTGCAGGGTTGGCTAGGCCGCCGTCATGAAATATGTTCCTCTCTCCCTCCTTCAGCCCAATGGTTAATCGACGTTAACAATTAAGGATTTCTCTGATTTAAGGAAAAAGAGCTCCGACGGTTTCTTGGTGTTTTCCAGGAAACCCCGCCCACCTTTTCCGTCAATCGAGGTATGAAACTTCATCCTCTCTTCGTGCTCTAGATATTGGTATAGGTTTTTGGGCTTGATTTTCCAGTTTGAGGGTTTGATTTATACACCCACATAGTCCGCCAATTTCAGGTGGTTTTGCGGCCAATTCCTGTAGCTCCCGCCTTCATGTCAAGTATAAAAGTTAGTCTCCATGTTAGTCTCAATGTTTTGGTATAGGTATTACCCATTGATGTTGAAATTTTTCCGTTGCCGGACGGACGAGGCAGCTCATGTTGAAAGGACTCATCCCGAATTCAACCTTGAAATTCGTGACAAACCTTAAACATGTCTGACATTTGGTCAATGTCTGACTATCTTTTTCAACCTGGAAAAAAAACAAAATAATGTTTTTCCAAACATTCAGCATACAATTAATTTCTTTCATACACAGTTCAAAATGGCGTTAATGGGCCTCAGGCCCGTACAACAACCTAACCAATGCATTGAAATTCATCTTGTTGTAAACGAGGATTAAACAAGTATTTAGTCTTGCCCAATTAACAAACGGGCTTCAAACTCTGATCAAAATTCAATCACAAACTTGGAAACAACTAAATCTGTTTAACATATCTTATTTTGGGACTGCACCTAGGTAAAACCCTAGATTATTTACGTACCTCTTTTTAAGGGATCAAGCCGCACGTAGTTTTGTAATAAACCTTTCATAAATTCACTGTATAATTAACTAAACTAAACTGAGGCCTGACATATGTATAATCATAAAAAAATAATTCCATTAAACTGTACATAGTCGTACATAAATAAAAAAATTCATAAATGCATACAAATACAAATATATGAAGAGATAATCCATAATAAACATGAAAACTGAATTCATCTAATACGAAGGCGAAAATCATAAATTTCCATCTTTAACAAAATTATGAAAACTGTAAAACTTTCCCCATGTCAGTACCCCATTCATTGTCTTTAATTCCCAGTTATTTTCCGTCAATTCCTGACAGAACTCAAGGGGCTTGACCTTTTTTTTTTTTTTTTTTTTTTGAGAAAGAGAATTTATTCATAGAACCAAAAACGTACAAAGAACGACGTGATACAATGGCCTCGTTAAAACCTTCGTAGGACAACCTCATGGGACAAACTCCAAGGGAGGAAAGAGTACCACACATGTCATGGACTAACAAAAGAGTCTGATTCAGGTCACTTTGAACCAATACAATAAAAGAACAAATCAAAAACAAAACCTAATACATAGACCTCCGACGAGAACTGCAACTATAGACCAACATAGTAGACCCACATGAGAGGACCGCAGAACATCCCAACTGTCAAAAGAAGCCTTCTATGAGCAAAATCATAGTCCTTTGACACCCACACAAACTGTAAGGCATACCGTAGCAGAAATTAGGAGAGAACACGTAGGAGAAACACATAAACAAACAACAAAAGGACCCCTGAGGAGCACTCTACTTCAACTCAGAATCGGACAATGAAAACCTCCTATGACCAAGCATAGTTCTTTGGTCGGCGCAAGTAGAGAGAGAGCACCACATCCCAACAGCTACCACCAGCATCGCTGCTGCCGCCGCCATTGAAACAGAGACAAAACATCAGCCACCAGGTATCACAACTCTCCTGAAGAGGGACAAAATCCAACGTCACCACATAAACAACAATAAAAGGACCCTCGAGAAGCACTCCACTTTAACTTAGAACCAGGCAAAGAAAATCTCTTCTGACAAAGCATAGTTCTTTAGTCAGCGCAGAATAGAGAAGAGCACCACATCCCAACAACTACCACCAGCATCACTGCTGCTGCTGCCGCCGTTGAAATAGAGACAAAACATCAGCCACCAGGTATCACAACTTTCCTGAGGAGAGAGACACAATCCAGCATCACTCCTGTCGTTGCCGTGAAGACAAAAACAACACCAGCCACCTAGAACATTGCAAAAATAATCAAACAAAACAAACATACAAACAGATCTAGATTATTTGGGGAGGGGGAAGGGAGGAGGAGAGGGGATAAGAGGAAGGGAAAAGATGGGAGAAAAAGACGGGGAGATGAGGAGAGGAAGGGGAAGATGGGCGGAGGGGAGGAGGGGCAGTGGCCGCCTCCCCCCTTAGCTTTCTTGCGGTTGGTTGTCGGCAAAGATAAAAGGGGCAAGAGTGTAGCTAGGTTTTTTTTCCTAAGACTGATGTTGTTCACAAAAAAGGAATGTTCAAGGGGCTTGACCTTGAGAGCGCAATATTGGCATGACTCAGGAGGTCGTAACTGTAACCAACATTGGAATGCAAAATCTGGCTCAACATTGTTCGAGCGTGTCCGATACTCATGAAGGGAATAACTGAGTTGTCTGAAGACATTATAATTTCCGAAAGTAACATTTAGGGTACCTAAGGTGGGTTTTGAAATCATTTCCTGAGCATAGTATAAAAATCATTTCATGAACATTTGAAAATCCTTTTCTAAATATCCCATGAAATCCTTTTCTGAATAACCTTTTTCCATAAAACTGTTTTCCAAACTATTTCCATAAAAAATCCCGATTTTTTCCAATAGCAACAACTCCAAAAATTTCATGAACAATAACTTGAACATTTAATACCAACTCCGAACATAAACCAGTATAACATATGCTTGAAGGTAAAAGAAATAATAGGGCCTTAATAAGTCTGTTCCCAAATTCCCCACTTTCCAAGCTATTAAACAAATAAAATAAGCATTATACTAAAAGAACTAATATCAATTCTAACACTAAAATACATCCATAAACAAAATTGAAAACTAAAACAGTAAGTAAAACACTACATAAAACTTAATTCCCTAATCCCTTGTTCAAACTGTTAATAAACCTTTCTAAAATCCATTCCTGAAACTGTTCACAATTTTTCCAAACGGTCCAACATTTCTGACCATGCAAAAACATTTAATTTCATTCTAAGTCTTAACTGAATAATATACTATAAAATGATCATGCCTGAAAATAAACTGATAAATAAATCATTTAATTTCTGCATCTTTGATGCAGTCCATTAAGGGAGATGTTTATTAACTGATCCATTATTGGGTAATTGGAAAGTCAAGAAGTCTTGGGTGGTGCAGGTGAATAAATTCAGATGCATGTGGTTTCTAGTATGATACATGTATCGTAGTTAATATTTGATTCCTTTCATTTGCTTTTGTTTTAGCTTAAATAAGGGTTTGTAGGCTTCTATGGGGAGGATCAATTATTAAGAATTTCAATTGTAATGTCAAACAGAGCTATGCTCTTTCTAGTATCAAAGACTCCTTCTCTTTGAGAATCTCATGTAATTTCTAGCTATTTCGCATCAGCACTTTGTGTTTCATCATTTTGTACCAGAGCTTTGTTATGCTCTTGGGCTGTTTCCATTCTAATGGCAGCTAGAAGAGGTAGAGGAAGGCGTGGAAACCATATGGGGGACCACGAGTTTAGGGATGAGGGAGATGAAGAAATTCAGGCATTTCGAAGACAAGTTGAACAGCTGACATTATGTCTCGAATGCCAAGAAGCCCGCAGCGAGCGTGATGGGTCGAGTCGTGGGTCCTCTAGTGATGAAAGTATCCTTTCAGGCACCATAGAAGGAATTATCATGATTCTTTCAAGGTTGAACTACCATAATTTCATGGTCGTCTTCATCCTGAAGAATTCCTTGAGTGGCTTCGTTCCATTGAGAAGTATTTTGATTATAAAGAGACACCAGCAGAACAAAGAGTCAAGATTGTGGCGCTAAGACTTCGTGGTTATGCTTTTGTTAAAGGAAAGAAATTGGTCAACTGTTGTGATTACCTCAATCTTCGTAATTAGCTAAGTTTACGGTCATTACAGGTATTGTGATTTACATACTTAGAATATATTCCATGTTTACTTAGAATTCATTCTGTATAAACCTTGTACATTACGATCTCAAGATATCAATACAATATACAGCTTTCTACATTCTTTCATGGTATCAGAGCACCAACATAGGTGACTCTGTCCAGCACGTCTTCCGCTACCAAAACCAAACACACAAACAACCAACCTACACAGCCCATCAACATGGGTGATGAACAATCATCCGGATATGAAATCAACATGTCTGATCCACTTACCCTACACCATTCCGACTCACCCGGTCTGGTTCTAGTTTCCAAACCTCTCGAAGGCCATGACTATGGTCAATGGAGTCGCTCAATGCGAATTGCCTTGAGCGCCAAAAACAAACTAGGATTCATTGACGGGACTATCAAAGCCCCAGCAAAAGCTGATGCCAAATTCTCCATTTGGCAGAGATGCAACGATATGGTGTTATCCTGGATTTTGCACTCACTACATCCCGACATCGCAGGCAGTGTACTTTACTGCACCAGCGCATCCATGGTGTGGAATGATCTTAAAGATCGGTTCTCACAAAGCAACGACTCCGGATTTACCAAATCCGTCAAGAAATTGCCGAACATCGACAAGGCCATCTTTCGATTTCAATGTATTACACCAAACTCAAGGCCTTATGGGATGAATTGGATTCATACCATGAACCCATCATCTGCACTTGCGAAGGTTCCACAACACGTGCTTCCAGAGAAGAGAAGGAGAGAGTCATGCAATTTTTAATGGGTCTGAACGAACCTTATTCAACTGTGCGTGGGTCAATTCTGATGATGTCACCAATCCCAGACACATGTCGTGTCCATGGCTTGATCCTCCAACACAAAAGGCAGCTGGACGTGGCAAATCGACAGACCGGATCCCATGCCATGCAAATCATACGTTCTGCGAACACCAAGGGCGGCACCAACCCAGGCAACTCGGAGGAGGCGCGAAACCCTCTGGTGCTGGGGACGGAAAACACAGCTCCAACTTCAGGAAGTCTCTGAAATGTTCTTATTGTTTTGGAGACACCCACACAATTGACAACTGTTTTTTCCTTAATGGATTTCCTGTGGGCCACAAACTCCATGGGAAGAATGTCAAGCCTAAAAACAAACGGGCTGCTTACACTGCTGAAAAGGATCCAACTCCAGGGCCCCACGTCAAATCCAATGACAGCCCCACTTTCACTACTGAAGAATACAATCAACTGATCGCTCTTTTACACAATCGACCTGGTAATTCTCATCTTGCAAATGCAACAGGTATTGTTACATCAACCTGCAACCTTTCACAGCATGACCCACTTTCAAATTTCTATTGGATCATGGACAGTGGAGCATCAGACCATATTTCATGTTTTGCACCTACACACAACACAGTCAATACTCACCATGATTTTGTTGGTTTACCTAATGGAGGGAAAGCAGCCATTACAAATATTGGATCCATTAAAGTGTCTGAAACCTTAACTCTAGATGGTGTTCTTCATGTACCACAATTTAATGTGAACTTGTTGTCTGTGAGCAAATTGACACGGGGATTGCAGTGTATGGCGACTTTCTTTGATAAATTTTGTGTTGTGCAGGACGTGAATACGGGAGGACGATTGGCCTGGGCAAGCAATTTAATGGGCTCTACTACCTCAAAGCCACCCAAAACCCGCACCTAGCCCATCATGTCCACCACACCTCCCATCTTTGGCATCAACGTCTGGGACACCCATCCAACGCTCCTACTCAATTTCTTCCCAATAAATTTCCAGAAATTATCTGTGATAACAATCATGTTTGTGACATTTGTCCTTTAGCAAAGCAAACTCGCTTATCTTTTTCTCCATCTACTTCAATGTCATCTCATGCACCTTTTGATTTAATTCATTGTGACATTTGGGGGCCACACAAAATTCACACTCATACCTGGTGCACGATATTTTCTAACTGTTGTGGATGATTTTACCCGTTTTGCATGGATCCATCTCTTAAATTTTAAATCAGACACACAAGGGGTGATCAAATCTTTTTTCTCTTGGGTCAAAACCCAATTCAATCTTCATATCAAAACCTTGCGTGCCGACAATGGAAGTGAATTTATTTCCCTCCAACCTTTTTTTCAGACACCAGTACCTCTTTCCAACACTCATGTCCATATACATCCCAACAAAATGGCATAGTCGAACGCAAACATCGCCATCTTTTAAATGTGGCTCGGGCACTCCGTTTTCAGGCCAATATTCCCTTACGTTTTTGGGGAGAAAGCTTACACACTGCATGTTATCTCATAAATCGCCTTCCAACACCATTACTCAAACACCAATCTCCATATGAACTTTTACACAACAAAACTCCTGATTATTCCATTTTACGAGTTTTTGGTTGTCTGTGTTATGCTACCAATCTCCTTCCCAAACACAAGTTTGATGCACGGGCCCGTCGTTGTGTTTTCTTTGGCTATCCCCTTGGTCAAAAGGGTTATCGCCTTTATGACCTCAGCACACAAAATTTTTTTTCCTCTCGGGATGTGGTTTTTCACGAAAATTTATTCCCTTTCTCTACCTCACCACCCGAGCACCAGCTGACACTATTGTCCTACCCACTCCAGCCCATGACCATTTCTCTCAGACCCAGGAAAGCCCAACCTCTCCTTCTCCTACTCACTCTCTTCCCCATCCGGCCCATAACCACCAGCTCTCGGCCCAAGACCCAATCCTCACTTATTCACCCTCCCCATCTCATACCCAACCCGTGCCCCCTATTCTCTCTCTGGTTCTTCTCCTTCCTCACCCACGCCCACCCACGCATCTTCCCCACCCTTCGATGCCACGGCGTCACCCTCTCCAGCCCTTTTGTCCCCTCCACAACCTCTTCCTCCTTCTCACACCGATGCCCATCCCATCTCTCCAGCCCTACCTCTGCGAAAATCTACCCGATCTATCAAACCCCCTCCCCACTTCAAAGACTACCAAGCCCACCATGCTGCCCTGCTTGCTCCAGGAGTTCCTTCCCCCATCACGTCTGGTACTCGCTACCCCATCACTTGGTATGTCACTCATTCCAATTTTTCTAAGCCTCATCGTTTTTTTGTCAACAATATCTCCCAATTGGTTGAACCTAACACTTATGAGGAGGCCCGTCACAACCCCCACTGAGTTGAGGCTATGAACTCCGAAATCGCAGCTTTGGAAGAGAACCACACTTGGTTATTCGTTCCGTTACCGGCTGGTCACCGTCCGATTGGGTGCAAATGGGTTTTCAAACTCAAGTACAATTCTAATGGTACCCTCGAGCGATACAAAGCTCACTTGGTCGCCAAAGGGTTCACCCAGCTTGAAGGCATCAATTATACTGAGACCTTCGCTCCTGTTGCTAAACTTATCACTGTCCGTTGTCTCCTCACTGTTGCCTCTGTTCAAAATTGGCCGCTTCATCAGATGGACATGCACAACTTTTTCCTTCATGGCGACCTCCATGAAGAGGTCTACATGCTTCCACCGCCTGGTTATCAACGACGGGGGGGAGCACATTGTGTGTCGTCTCCACAAATTCTTATATGGTCTTAAACAGGAGTCTCGAAGCTGGTTTCGTAAGTTTTCCTCTGCTATACAAAATATTGGTTTTTCTCAATCCAGAGCAGATTATTCTATGTTTACACACAAACATGGTAAATCCTTCACTGTTATACTGTTGTACGTTGATGATATGATAATTCCTGGAAATGATGATGATGCCATACGAGACCTTAAACACTTTCTTGGCACTTGTTTCAAAATCAAAGATCTTGGACCTTTAAAGTATTTTCTTGGAGTTGAAATTGCATGGTCCAAATCTGGGATTTCCTTTTGTCAGTGGAAATATACACTGGATATTTTGGAAGATGCAGGTTTACTTGGTGCAAAGCCTACAAAAATTCCTATGGAAGCCAATGTTGCACTCATGCCTCCAGGGAGTGACCCTCTCAAGGATCCTACTCGCTATCGCAGACTTGTTGGCAGGTTAATATATCTTACAATAACAAGACCCGAAATCACATATGCGGTGAATACTCTAAGTCAGTTTATGCATGAACCCCGAATGCATCATTTTGAGACAGCACGTCGGCTCCTCCACTACCTCAAAGGAGCTCCTGGCCAAGGGTTATTATTCCCTTCACACGGGCCCCTCCACTTGACAGCTTCCTGTGACGCGGATTGGGCACGATGTCCTTTTACAAGGCGCTCAGTTCCTGGATCCTGTATATTCCTTGGCAAGTCACTCATATCATGGAAAAGCAAGAAGCAAGTCACTATCTCAAGGTCATCTGCAGAAGCTCAGTACCGCTCTATGGCAGCCACCACTTGTGAACTCACTTGGTTGCGATATCTCTTACGGGACTTACAAGTGGAACACAACCAACCAGCCACCTTACTCTGACAACAAAGCAGCACTCTACATTGCAGCCAACCCAGTGTATCATGAACGGACCAAGCACATTGAATTGGACTGCCATACCGTTCGTGAGAGAATTCAAAATGGGGAGATCAAGACAGTTCATGTGCAAACCAAACATCAAGTTGCAGATATTTTTACTAAGCCGCTACCTGCCCCCTTGTTCCAATCCCATCTTGGCAAGTTGGGTGTAATTGAAATTCACACTCCAACTTGAGGGGGAGTGTTAAAGGAAAGAAATTGGTCAACTGTTGTGATTACCTCAATCTTAGTAATTAGCTAAGTTTACGGTCATTACAGCTATTGTGATTTACATACTTAGAATAGATTCCATGTTTACTTAGAATTCATTCTGGATAAACCTTGTACATTACGATCTCAAGATATCAATACAATATACAGCTTTCTACATTCTTTCAGCTTTAGCATGGTGGGACAAGGCACAGGAGATGAGGCTTCGTAAGGGCAAATCTAAGATTTATTCTTGGGACAAGATGAAGTCCAGACTCAAAGTGAAGTTTCTGCCCGTGGATTTTGTTCAAACCAGTTTTTCTCAACTTAATAATCTCTGCCAAGAATCAAAGAGTGTGCAAGCATATACTGAAGAGTTTTATAAACTCTTGGTCCATAATGATATTCAAGAAATTGAAGAACAATTGGTTGCTCGATATGTTGGAGGACTAAGAATCCCAATTTGGGATGACGTGGAGGTGCACCAACTATGGAAAGTCACTGATGCGTACCAACTAGCATTGAAGATTGAAGCCCAACTCACTCGCCGTGCGACAAAGAAATTTGTTGATTTACGCAGCTTTTATCCATCTTCCGAAGGTGAATCTCCACCTACCACAAGTAGCACCTATAAAAATGAGAAAACTGAAAAGTTTGCTCCAAAGTCAGCCACTAATCATACCCATAACCCGGGTGCTTGCTTCAAGTGTGGTAAACCTGGTCATCACTTCATTGATTGTCCTAAGAGGCAAGTAGATGCACATGTGAATTATGCAGCAGAAGAAGGTGAAGAGGCTGCTTACATAAATATTTGCAATCATTTCAAGCTACAACAGACTAACAAAATATAAATGTTTCACACTTGAGAATAAAAATGATAAATAATATTTAATAAATTCAAAATTAAATGGAAGCCATTTTCAAAACAAATGTCCACTCATTGATAACATAAATAATTTAAACACTGGATAACATCCTTATAGTATAAAAAATATTTATTCAACAAACAACCACTAACAATCACATTAACTATGGCCCACTTTCTAGGTCAACTGGCTGATAGGGGCCACGACCTCCAACTTGTTATCTGATAGTTGTAGGAGGAAAGAGAAATAAAATAAAACAAACGGACACTAGTTTCTTAGAAGAGTAGGCTCTTTCATTATAATTTAGCATACAAAAATAACAATGATAAAATACCTATTTAAAGACTTCTCTTATCTTAACCAATTAACCCACTCTCATATCTTACTCTTCATCAACCCACTACGTCGCGCACAATAAATAGCGGGAAAACAAACAGTGTTCCAGATTTGCGAGATGAAACATTTCGTCGCGCTAAGGTATAATGAGCGACAAACAGAATCCCATCGTCGCGCAAAAAAAAGCGGGAAAAAAACCGCGGGTTTATCGTTTTGGCGCCAAACATTTGCGCAACGTACTTTGCGCGACGATATATTCGTCGCTCAAATTCATGGCATTCTTGCGTGACGACGAGTGGCAGTTGCCGCGCGATACATGCTGCGACGATTAACGTTGAACACGTCGCGCAAAATGGATGTCGGCACAACCATGCGCCGCGGAAAAAAAATTTGCGGGACGGTAAATACGTTTGTGCGTCGAACAATATGCGACAAATAAGTTAATTTGTCACGCAATGTCTTACTGTTTTGCGCGACGAAATGTGTTATCCGTCGCGCAAAAATCGTCGTTATTATTACTTATTCAGTTTCAGTCATGGCAGAGGCAAAATTGCAGCTTGCCTCAGCCACTCTCTCCCTCTATCTCGAACGTCATATGCCAAGTAAATGCATCAATCTCATTTCATTTATGAGTTAAACTATCTCTGCCTCCGGTAAGTTCATTGATTATGTATTTTTTGTCGTTAGTGTAAAAATATTACTGTAAATTCATACTAACGTCATTAATTTCGTTATATATAGGGATATTATATGTGATTAGCGATTGGTGGAGAACGATTGAGAAGGTATTATATAAAATTAATTACATTATGTTTAAATTTTGTTGTGAAATTATATTTATATTATGTTATTATGCACGTTGATGTACGAAGTTAATTGAAATTAACTTCATACATTTTATTTTTGTAAAGCTTAGTTCCCGTTCGAGGTTAGTTGGACCGCGGATGGGTGGGTAAACCACGACTACGGTCCAATTAATTCTTGAATTGTCCCTTATTTTGGACAATTTGGAAATGCATAGTCGTGTCACGTAGTTTACAGCTACAGGATTAGGTTTCGATTGTGGAGATTTCGGTGTCATCTCGGTTCGTTCTTCGGGTGGTACGTAGGTATTTTATATCTACGGTACACCTCAAGAACTGTACCGAGATGCTGCTGTTGTGTAGATACAGCTGCACCAAAATGGATTCAGTTGCATCCTCAACTTGTGATACTCGCAAGTGCACGAACCGTTGGTAGTTTAGCGTATGTAAGTGCGAGGTCGATTCCACAGGGATTGGTGATTGAATGATCATGTTTAGTTTTCCTACACAAAATAGAAATGAAAACAAAAGAACATAAAACAAGGATTTTGTACAACACTTGAGAACATGGAGAGTTTTTGGAGAGAACGAGAGAATGTGTTTGAGAACATGGGGAATTTGGAAGAGAAAGTAAGGTGTTTGGGAAGCTTGGGGAATTTTTGTGAACTTGGAGAATTTGAGAACTTAGGGAAGGGAGAGAAATGTGTTTGTGAAGTGTTTGAGACATGGAGACTTTTGGAAGATAAGGGAAATGTGTTTGGGAAATTTGGAGAATTTGATGAAGGAATGGGAGAAGTGGTTGGGAACTTTGAGAATCTTGGAAGAGAGTGGGAATTGTATTTGGGGAAATGTTTTAGAGCATGGAGAACTTTAAAAGAGAATAGAGAAGTGTTTGGAGATTTAATAAAAAGAAAATTTAGTAGAAGGATCTTATTACAACAATTGAGAAACTACAAAGGGAAACTAAGAGAATTTGAGGGAGAGAAGGGAAGGGAGCTCTAGAGAAGTGCTTGAGAGCTCCCCCCCTTGGGGTGTGTTTACAAGCTTAGAGAACTTCCCTATTTATAGGCCTAGGGGAAGTGAAAATCTGAATTCAAAAAGACTAATGCATACAACACTTGAATTATAAAATCTGAAATGGTTGATGCACTTGAATAAGAAAATCTGAATTGGAAGATGCACTTGTATTAGAAAATCTTCAATGGTTGATGCACTTGTATTAGAAAATCTTCAATGGTTGATGCACTTCCCCACTAAATCCCACCAGCAGCCCTAGCTCATCTTCATGTCACCATGACCAAGCTTCCAACCAGAAATGATAGCTCATGCCTAGCTCACCATGACCAAGCATCCAACCAGCACATGCTGAGGTCAGCATGACCAGCAACTTCAAGGGCTTACAACTTGGGCTTCTCTTAATAAAATTAGGACTTTAAACACTCGAAATTGAAGTTCAGAATGTCTTCTTTCAAGCCATATATTATTTGGGCCAATCCAAGGTCGGAGGAAGAAGTTAAGGCCAAAACAAATTGCTAACTCATTTTCCGCGCTGATAAGATCCATCCCGAGCATGGTTCGGTATTTGCTAGGTAAAGGACTCCATATTTATCCAATGGGGCTGAAGTTTGGATATGTTATCGTACACACCCATTGGAACAACTTTCATGAAGAATGTGGCCTCATTCGAGCTGTTTAGGTTGCTGAAACAAAGCTTGCAATATGACCTACGAAACTGGACTGGCAGGGGGCTGTAGCCATAATGAATTTATCTTTAAGCTCTTCATCAATTCATCCAAATTAGGCCTTAACATGCTTGAATTACATGAATTATGTTCTCCAAAGCCATCATTGATACCTAAAGCTCAATTAACTGAAAGATAAACACAAAAAGGATTAAAAGCACAAGTTTAACTCAAAAACATAACCAAATCATAAGCTAGAAGGGTAAGAAATAATATACAATTATGAACCGATCAGCTGCCGAAATTCATCCACATCGAAATCTAATCTCATGTAGTTGTAAATTACATGACATGACTATGCATTTCCGAATGGGATAAGGCCCTTACCGGAGGCATAAGGTGACGTTATGATTTTGTAAGAATACAACGTGATTGTTGTATTGTGATTGTGGTTCCAGGAATTATGAGCAGAAGGTGGATACAGGAACCCTAACAGGTGCACAGACGAATACTTGGATGGAATCGATGACTTTATTCACTTTGCATGGTCACACAACCCGGGTGCAACTAGAATCCGGTGTCCTTGTAGGAAGTGTAACAACATGTTGTGGGAGACAATTGAAACTGTTCGATTTCATTTAGTAAGGAATGGAATGATTGAGACATACAACACTTGGAACCATCACGGGGAACAATTAGATATTGCTTCGTCTTCAAGGGCCACAAGAGTGGACAATGTTGAACCTATTGTGGATCCTAATGAACAAGTCATGGATATTATAAATGATGCTTTTCCATTTGCATCGACGAGTATCAATCAGCAAGGGGAAGATGATGTGCCTACACCAACGGATAGTGCAGAGTTTGAACAGTATGAAAAACTGTTAAGAAATGCCAACCAAGAGTTATATCCGGGATGCGAGAGCTTTTCCGTTCTGACGGCCATTGTGGAGCTAATGCATGGAAAAGTAAAGTACCGTATGTCGAACCTGAGTTTCGATTACTTTTTGGGGGTTTTTAAGAGAATGCTTCCAACGGACAATTGTTTGCCGAAAGACCACGGGCAGGCGTAGAAGATGTTGAGTGGTCTTGGATTGTGTTATGAAAAAATCCACGCTTGCAAAAACAATTGCATGTTATTCTACAAAGAGTATGAATCATTGGATACATGCCCTATATGCAATGAGTCGAGGTTCAAACAGAAGTCTCAGAATAGAATGACTAAGGTTCCACAAAAAGTCATGCGTTATCTTCCCCTGAAACCAAGATTACAGCGATTGTATATGTCGACGCATACCGCCACAGACATAAGATGCCAAGTAAATGCATCAATCTCATTTCATTTATGAGTTAAACTATCTCTGCCTCCGGTAAGTTCATTGATTATGTATTTTTTGTCGTTAGTGTAAAAATATTACTGTAAATTCATACTAACGTCATTAATTTCGTTATATATAGGGATATTATATGTGATTAGCGATTGGTGGAGAACGATTGAGAAGGTATTATATAAAATTAATTACATTATGTTTAAATTTTGTTGTGAAATTATATTTATATTATGTTATTATGCACGTTGATGTACGAAGTTAATTGAAATTAACTTCATACATTTTATTTTTGTAAAGCTTAGTTCCCGTTCGAGGTTAGTTGGACCGCGGATGGGTGGGTAAACCACGACTACGGTCCAATTAATTCTTGAATTGTCCCTTATTTTGGACAATTTGGAAATGCATAGTCGTGTCACGTAGTTTACAGCTCCAGGATTAGGTTTCGATTGTGGAGATTTCGGTGTCATCTCGGTACGTTCTTCGGGTGGTACGTAGGTATTTTATATCTACGGTACACCTCAAGAACTGTACCGAGATGCTGCTGTTGTGTAGATACAGCTGCACCAAAATGGATTCAGTTGCATCCTCAACTTGTGATACTCGCAAGTGCACGAACCGTTGGTAGTTTAGCGTATGTAAGTGCGAGGTCGATTCCACAGGGATTGGTGATTGAATGATCATGTTTAGTTTTCCTACACAAAATAGAAATGAAAACAAAAGAACATAAAACAAGGATTTTGTACAACACTTGAGAACATGGAGAGTTTTTGGAGAGAACGAGAGAATGTGTTTGAGAACATGGGGAATTTGGAAGAGAAAGTAAGGTGTTTGGGAAGCTTGGGGAATTTTTGTGAACTTGGAGAATTTGAGAACTTAGGGAAGGGAGAGAAATGTGTTTGTGAAGTGTTTGAGACATGGAGACTTTTGGAAGATAAGGGAAATGTGTTTGGGAAATTTGGAGAATTTGATGAAGGAATGGGAGAAGTGGTTGGGAACTTTGAGAATCTTGGAAGAGAGTGGGAATTGTATTTGGGGAAATGTTTTAGAGCATGGAGAACTTTAAAAGAGAATAGAGAAGTGTTTGGAGATTTAATAAAAAGAAAATTTAGTAGAAGGATCTTATTACAACAATTGAGAAACTACAAAGGGAAACTAAGAGAATTTGAGGGAGAGAAGGGAAGGGAGCTCTAGAGAAGTGCTTGAGAGCTCCCCCCCTTGGGGTGTGTTTACAAGCTTAGAGAACTTCCCTATTTATAGGCCTAGGGGAAGTGAAAATCTGAATTCAAAAAGACTAATGCATACAACACTTGAATTATAAAATCTGAAATGGTTGATGCACTTGAATAAGAAAATCTGAATTGGAAGATGCACTTGTATTAGAAAATCTTCAATGGTTGATGCACTTGTATTAGAAAATCTTCAATGGTTGATGCACTTCCCCACTAAATCCCACCAGCAGCCCTAGCTCATCTTCATGTCACCATGACCAAGCTTCCAACCAGAAATGATAGCTCATGCCTAGCTCACCATGACCAAGCATCCAACCAGCACATGCTGAGGTCAGCATGACCAGCAACTTCAAGGGCTTACAACTTGGGCTTCTCTTAATCAAATTAGGACTTTAAACACTCGAAATTGAAGTTCAGAATGTCTTCTTTCCAGCCATATATTATGTGGGCCAATCCAAGGTCGGAGGAAGAAGTTAAGGCCAAAACAAATTGCTAACTCATTTTCCGCGCTGATAAGATCCATCCCGAGCATGGTTCGGTATTTGCTAGGTAAAGGACTCCAGATTTATCCAATGGGGCTGAAGTTTGGATATGTTATCGTACACACCCATTGGAACAACTTTCATGAAGAATGTGGCCTCATTCGAGCTATTTAGGTTGCTGAAACAAAGCTTGCAATATGACCTACGAAACTGGACTGGCAGGGGGCTGTAGCCATAATGAATTTATCTTTAAGCTCTTCATCAATTCATCCAAATTAGGCCTTAACATGCTTGAATTGCATGAATTATGTTCTCCAAAGCCATCATTGATACCTAAAGCTCAATTAACTGAAAGATAAACACAAAAAGGATTAAAAGCACAAGTTTAACTCAAAAACATAACCAAATCATAAGCTAGAAGGGTAAGAAATAATATACAATTATGAACCGATCAAATACCCCCAAACCTAGATTTTGCTAGTCCTCGAGCAAAACAAAAAGGATAACACAGATAAATAAACAAAACAAGAAGTTAACTAGACCACTTTCGTAGGTAACTCGATTGCATTTAGCATATGCAACAAGCCTTTAAACCTCTAGGCATCCCTAGTAGGAGGAGTTGTGTCTCCTGAGGGTTTAACAGATTACGAATACCCACAAACGTTTTTCTAACTCTACAAAACAAAATGGTTAGAAAACTTAAAAGATTGTTAGTCTTTAAGCAAAACCAAAACCAAAACAAAAACAAAAACAAACATAAATACATTAACAAAAACAAAACGAAAACGAAAAACAATTACAAAAATAAAAAGAACTCAAAACAATCTTTCCGAACATTTTCTGAAGAGAAATGACTCATGCACATGACTTAAACGTTTTAACAATAAAAGCTCAATTTTTAGACATTATTTACAAAGCGGCAAAGTTCTAAACACAATATGCTCAAAGTGTAGTAGTGTGATAGCCAAATACAACAAATTCCCCAATCTTAGTTTTCACACAATTTCAAAAATCATACAAAGCATAAGTTCAACTTCAAATCTCACCAAAGTTGTCCTCTCACAAATGAATCACTCAGAAGAGGGCTATAATGCAACACTCAGTTATAAACTCGAAATAGAAAGATGAAGAACTTGCATTAATATGATCTCAAGAAGGATGCCAAACACTTAAAAGTAGAAAAATGTATGCAATTCAACCACATGACATTTAAGATCAATTTAGGTCTTTCGTATAGGTTGTAATGGGGCCAAGGGTGTATGGTGAGTAAGAAATGAAAGGTATGGATAATACAAAGTCCAAGGAACTCGCAATGTAAGAGCATAAAACAATTGTTTACAAGACTTTACATTCATTTACAATGATTCATACTCCTTTCCTTTAATTCAACAAACACCAATTTATTTTGAAGGCCCAAAAACTGAATTTTCAATCAACCACCACTTTTCTCTTTTCTTTCACCAATTGTGTGATTTTTTTTTTTTTTTTTTTTTAAAATGTAACACCTCTTCCCAAACTTAGCATGAAAAACAAATCCAAATTAAAGCTCATGAGTTCCTTAGAAAGGTAAATATTTGTTTTTTCAGGCTAAGGCGAGGAAATAAAATTGGTAAATGAAAGAAAAGGTTTACATGTAGGCTCAAAATGGTTAACAATGGAAAATCATGCTTAAGCATGCATAAGGTTAGCTTGAAAGGCACAAACGATCCAAAGAAGGCCTTAATATCATTTCTTTAAATGTCATGAAGTCAAATTGCACAAGAATGAATGACTTTTAAGTATTCAACCAAATCAATGAATAATGAGATCAAACAACAACTTTGATGACAAGAAAAAAAAAAGTACATGTATAACACTCATGAATTGAAGTACAAGGCTCAAAAGCTCACTTTATTTGGTTGGTTATATAAGTCTAATTTATGCTTCATACAATTCTTTAGATTATGAAAATCCTTTAATTAGAAAATTATGAAACAAATGGCAAGTGTAAAGAATGTTTCAAACATATTATGATAGAACAATGCCAAATTAAAATTAAAATTTTTTTTTTTTAATAAAGAAACAAAAACACTAAAATAAAATGAAATCCAATTTTCATTTAAGTCATGCAAACATTTATCACAATCTCATCAAATATGTTCGGAAAGTGAATAAAAAACAAAGCAAAACAAAACAAGACTCAAATAGAAGAAAAACAAGCAAATTTTTTATTTTTATTTTTTTAAAAATTAAGAAAAAAACAAATACATGCTAAACTCCAATACCCCCAAACCTAGAAATGAACATTGTCCTCAATGTTTAAAAATTAGCCACAAACAATGTCATAACAACAAATGAAAGGTATTAAAGCAAATAAAAAATCACAAAACATACAAAAATAAAATAAAACAATTACAAAATAAAAATTACAAAACAAACAATCAAATAAAAAAAAACACGAAACAGTAAAACACTCAAAACAGTAAGCCCTAACAGATAGTCTTACACAAACTGAAACCCAAACAATTGAAAGCCCAACCCAAAATGAAATTAACCCAACAACGGTAAAACCCGACCCAAAATGAAATCTCTGAAGCCCACATGTTTTAATTTTAAATTTTTTTTAAATACATAAAACGTGAATTATGAGCGCAAAGCGGGATTTCTGAAAAGAGGGAATGTGGTCCCTGATGTCGTCTCATGGTTAGTCACGGGCAGACTGAGCGAGACACGTGTCGATAGATAGAAGCGCCGCAGGATTTCACTAGCAGAAATTACGGGCTCATGGAAAGGCGCGAAGACTTTACCTGAACGCGTCCGTTCAGAAAAGACATGTCGAGATAAATGAGTTGGGTGTGGTTGGAAAGTGAGAAGGTTGTGGGACTCGAGGAACGCTGGGGATTTGAGAACATGCTTAGACGCTGCAATGGTTAGGGTTTTGTGAAAGACTCTATAAGAAGGAAAAAGAAGGGGGAAAAAACAAAAAACACAAACTCAGAAACACAAAAGAGAAAAGAAGCAAGAAAAAGAAAAAAAAAAGTGAGAAATCAAATGGCCTCATCCTACCCCTTTTCGTTGGATCTCAACCTAGCTCCACCGACTCAAACACGAGGCCAAGCAGGAGCACCAGTATGGATGCCCTACTTTGCCTCCGCACGGGGCCAGTGACTGTCAATGACTCAATACTCCTGGACAACGATGTTGCCATTGGAGTTGGCAGAAATTTGGTGACTCCTAAAGATATACGTGTGTTCGGGACAAGGGATGACAACCGGGTCATGAGTGATGCCCTGGCACTGAGCATGCAGAGTACAGCATGTGTCGCAAGTTTGGTTCATCGCCTACTTGCGAAGTCCCATGAGGTAGAGGTGCTGAAAGGTCAGTTAGCGGCAGAGCACAGGATGGTTGAAGAGTGTCAGAGTGCTATAAAAAGCTTGAAAAGGGAGAGGTCAAGGATAGTGGAGGTGAATCGACACCAGCTAGAAGTATTGCGAGACGAGAATAAGAACCTATCAAAGATGGTAGAGTTGTACTCTCGCGACATGCGAAAACAGCTGGAAGACCTAGAGCGACCGGGTAAACGAAAGAAACCAGATCGCGAGAAAAGTTATACTGAAGTGAAGATTGCGATCTTTGGGAGCTCAAGTGATGAGCCCCAAGAGGCTGTGTGTGAAGCCCCGAAGAGGACAGCCAGAGGGCCAAACTAAAAGCTCCTATGGTTGAGACACCGAGCGCCAAGAAGAAATGATTTCAGCTTTTATTTATTTTTTTAATTTTAAAATGTATGTTTTTTTTTTTTTTAAATTTGGGAAATAAAAAAGTTATGTTATCTCAAAGACACGAATAACCCTAAATTTAAAGAACGACGATCAAACAAAAACATGAAAACCCAAACATGCATTTTTATTTTTAGTTAAGTAAACACACATGTAACTACTTTTTCTTTTAAGAGAAAAACTTAAGGATGACCAGTTAAGGGCCACAGAAAAACACAGCCAGGGGATCCGGGAAGGTTGGAGGGGTCACAATGGTCCCGCTTAAAACCCTAACTTCTTAGACACCGAAGGTGTCGCCTTAAGAACTCCTAGACACTGTATAGACTGCGGTTGCTCACTGGAGTTACCAAAAGTTTAGCTCCTTCAAAGAATATCCTATGAGTTTTAAATTATACTACATAATTAAATAAAAACAAAACAAATAAATAAAAACTGAAATAAACACACAATTCAAACAAGAATTTAAAAGAAGAGTTGGGATTCTTGCACCAGGTGTCCAAGACGCATCTTTAATTTTGTCTCTTCTTCCAACCAAATTCTTAAGAAACCTGTCAAACAAAAAAAACAAGTTAATTTTAAATTAAAAAGAAAAACAATGAATAAAGAAAAATAAAATAAAAGAAAAAGAAAAAGGAAAACACACTTCCCCAAACTTAAATCAAACAAAGACGACAAACGGAAAAAAAAAGAAAGCACAGTTCCCTAACTAAAATAAACTAAAGATGATAGCCGAAAGGGAAAAGCAAAAACACAAAGCTCTAGAAAATGAAAGTAACGGGCAAAAATATTAAACACCAGAAAACACGGAGAAAATAAAATAAGAAAAGTAAAGTAAAGGTGCTCCCCCTTGAAGCAATTAGGTTCGAGCATGCCCGGGAAATCCGAAATGGTGTTGGCACCCTCATCAGCATATGTCTATTTAAACTACACATCTTCAAGCGGATGATACCCAGCATTTCTTCCTGCAAACTCAAAAAAAAACATCAAAATATTCAGAAACAAAACAATGTCATCCTCATGCGCTCACCTTGATGATCTTAGCCTTGAATTGTCCCTTGCGCCACCGAATGCGCAGATAAGGGCTCCTACAAACCTTGTCTTCCCAAACTCCACATATCATCACGGTACAGCCTCAAACTTTGCCTGAGGCAATACCGAACTTTTTCTGAGGCGGTGTCGAACGGGCAGGTGTGTTGCCTGGAAGGCATGATTAGCAGCAAGCTCACTCCGACGGATCATCCTGCATGTGGCAAGGAGGTCTGACAAAGCAGCAGTGGAGGAGTCCCACAACTTAACGGTGCTCCATGCGGTCTCGGCTACCAATTTGGGCATGCGATTACTGGCGAGAACACGAGAGTGTGCCGCGATGAGCGAGGAAATCGCTTCCTTGAAGGCTATGGTGGCGGACTCCAGAAGCGGCTCTATTGTGCCAATCAGCACGTGGAAGCACTGGAGAGAAAGAATGAGGACCATGTGGAGCTGCTGCAGATTCTGCAAGTAAGAGAGAATAGAGGCATGCCATGAAGATGAAGATGAAGATGATGAAGATGTTTTTATTTTTAATTTACTTGAATGTTTTGTTTTGTTTTTTTGTTTTTTGTTTTTAACTTTGTTTGTAACGTTTGAAATGAAATAAAAATGTGTTTTTAACACTCAGAAATAAACTAACTAACCACACCACATAAATAAATACATAAACTAACTTAACAAAACAAAAAAAAGAAAACAAAGAAGTTCCAACTTGATTTTTATTTTTTAAAATTTATTATTATTTACAACTAACTGACCACACAAAGAAAAAAAAACAAAGAAGTTCCAAATTGCAATTTACAAGGAAAAATAAATAAAAACTCAAATTTCAAAATTTTTGTTTTTTTGTTTTTTTGTTTTTAATAATTTTTTTTTTTTTTTTTTTTTTTAAACACCCAAATATACAAGCAACTCATGGATGACCAGTTAAGGGCCTCAGAAAAACACAGCCAGGGAGTCCGGGAAGGTTGGAGGGGTCACAATGGTCCCACTTAAAACCCAAACTTCTTAGACACCGAATGTGTCGCCTAAAGAACTCCTAGACACTATATTGACGGAGACGCTCACTGGAGTTACCACGAGTCAGCTCATATAAAAAATCTTTTTAATTTTTTTTTAAATAAAAGAAATAGAAAATTAAAATTACTGAAATAATAACAAAACAACTAAAGAGAAAGGATTGGAATACTCCCCCTTGAAGCGATTAGGTCGAGCGTGATGCATTTGGAGGTCGCGACTTCTCCCACTACTCCACACTCCCAATTCTTATGATTGAGGTTGCCATCTCTCTCCATTTTTATTAAGCTGACATTACTTGCTAAAACAAACACAGAAAACTTGAAACAGAATTAAAGGATTAGGAAATAAAAACTAAAATGGAAAGGAAAATCAACACACGTCCAGTTTCATGCTTCAAAGTAATAAGCATCAAAGTAAATCAAACTAGCTTATGAAGTTCGTTCTTTCTCAAATATGATTATCCATATGGTGTGTGGTTTTAATCAAGTATTCAGAAAAAGCATTTAGCTATGGTGTTTAGTCTAAACACAAATTCCGAACCCATTAAGAACAAGAAGAACAATAGAGAACCAAGTAGAATTTAAACATGGTGTTTGTCTTTAATATCTATCCATTCATTCACTAATCAGTCCAAGAGTCATATGGTGTTTATGTAAACTTGAACAAGATATTTAATTAAGAGCAAGTGAATGAAACCATAAACTAGAAATAATCAACATGCTACTTGAACCTTTTTGTTTTTGGGTGTTGTGTAAGCTGGGACTCAAACCCAGTTCTCTTGCTTGTCAGGCAATTGTCCTTGTCCGTTGGACTACAAACACAACTTGTCAATTAACCTCATTAACTTTAAAACATGAAACTGTCCAGTTATACAAAAGATAAAAATAAATAAAAAGTAGAAAAACCAAATAAAATTAAACAATGTTACCGATCCCCGGCAACGGCGCCAAAAACTTGTTGTGTAGATACAGCTGCACCAAAATGGATTCAGTTGCATCCTCAACTTGTGATACTCGCAAGTGCACGAACCGTTGGTAGTTTAGCGTATGTAAGTGCGAGGTCGATTCCACAGGGATTGGTGATTGAATGATCATGTTTAGTTTTCCTACACAAAATAGAAATGAAAACAAAAGAACATAAAACAAGGATTTTGTACAACACTTGAGAACATGGAGAGTTTTTGGAGAGAACGAGAGAATGTGTTTGAGAACATGGGGAATTTGGAAGAGAAAGTAAGGTGTTTGGGAAGCTTGGGGAATTTTTGTGAACTTGGAGAATTTGAGAACTTAGGGAAGGGAGAGAAATGTGTTTGTGAAGTGTTTGAGACATGGAGACTTTTGGAAGATAAGGGAAATGTGTTTGGGAAATTTGGAGAATTTGATGAAGGAATGGGAGAAGTGGTTGGGAACTTTGAGAATCTTGGAAGAGAGTGGGAATTGTATTTGGGGAAATGTTTTAGAGCATGGAGAACTTTAAAAGAGAATAGAGAAGTGTTTGGAGATTTAGTAAAAAGAAAATTTAGTAGAAGGATCTTATTACAACAATTGAGAAACTACAAAGGGAAACTAAGAGAATTTGAGGGAGAGAAGGGAAGGGAGCTCTAGAGAAGTGCTTGAGAGCTCCCCCCCTTGGGGTGTGTTTACAAGCTTAGAGAACTTCCCTATTTATAGGCCTAGGGGAAGTGAAAATCTGAATTCAAAAAGACTAATGCATACAACACTTGAATTATAAAATCTGAAATGGTTGATGCACTTGAATAAGAAAATATGAATTGGAAGATGCACTTGTATTAGAAAATCTTCAATGGTTGATGCACTTGTATTAGAAAATCTTCAATGGTTGATGCACTTCCCCACTAAATCCCACCAGCAGCCCTAGCTCATCTTCATGTCACCATGACCAAGCTTCCAACCAGAAATGATAGCTCATGCCTAGCTCACCATGACCAAGCATCCAACCAGCACATGCTGAGGTCAGCATGACCAGCAACTTCAAGGGCTTACAACTTGGGCTTCTCTTAATCAAATTAGGACTTTAAACACTCGAAATTGAAGTTCAGAATGTCTTCTTTCAAGCCATATATTATTTGGGCCAATCCAAGGTCGGAGGAAGAAGTTAAGGCCAAAACAAATTGCTAACTCATTTTCCGCGCTGATAAGATCCATCCCGAGCATGGTTCGGTATTTGCTAGGTAAAGGACTCCATATTTATCCAATGGGGCTGAAGTTTGGATATGTTATCGTACACACCCATTGGAACAACTTTCATGAAGAATGTGGCCTCATTCGAGCTGTTTAGGTTGCTGAAACAAAGCTTGCAATATGACCTACGAAACTGGACTGGCAGGGGGCTGTAGCCATAATGAATTTATCTTTAAGCTCTTCATCAATTCATCCAAATTAGGCCTTAACATGCTTGAATTGCATGAATTATGTTCTCCAAAGCCATCATTGATACCTAAAGCTCAATTAACTGAAAGATAAACACAAAAAGGATTAAAAGCACAAGTTTAACTCAAAAACATAACCAAATCATAAGCTAGAAGGGTAAGAAATAATATACAATTATGAACCGATCAGCTGCCGAAATTCATCCACATCGAAATCTAATCTCATGTAGTTGTAAATTACATGACATGACTATGCATTTCCGAATGGGATAAGGCCCTTACCGGAGGCATAAGGTGACGTTATGATTTTGTAAGAATACAACGTGATTGTTGTATTGTGATTGTGGTTCCAGGAATTATGAGCAGAAGGTGGATCAGGAACCCTAACAGGTGCACAGACGAATACTTGGATGGAATCGATGACTTTATTCACTTTGCATGGTCACACAACCCGGGTGCAACTAGAATCCGGTGTCCTTGTAGGAAGTGTAACAACATGTTGTGGGAGACAATTGAAACTGTTCGATTTCATTTAGTAAGGAATGGAATGATTGAGACATACAACACTTGGAACCATCACGGGGAACAATTAGATATTGCTTCGTCTTCAAGGGCCACAAGAGTGGACAATGTTGAACCTATTGTGGATCCTAATGAACAAGTCATGGATATTATAAATGATGCTTTTCCATTTGCATCGACGAGTATCAATCAGCAAGGGGAAGATGATGTGCCTACACCAACGGATAGTGCAGAGTTTGAACAGTATGAAAAACTGTTAAGAAATGCCAACCAAGAGTTATATCCGGGATGCGAGAGCTTTTCCGTTCTGACGGCCATTGTGGAGCTAATGCATGGAAAAGTAAAGTACCGTATGTTCGAACCTGAGTTTCGATTACTTTTGGGGGTTTTTAAGAGAATGCTTCCAACGGAAAATTGTTTGCCGAAAGACCACGGGCAGGCGTAGAAGATGTTGAGTGGTCTTGGATTGTGTTATGAAAAAATCCACGCTTGCAAAAACAATTGCATGTTATTCTACAAAGAGTATGAATCATTGGATACATGCCCTATATGCAATGAGTCGAGGTTCAAACAGAAGTCTCAGAATAGAATGACTAAGGTTCCACAAAAAGTCATGCGTTATCTTCCCCTGAAACCAAGATTACAGCGATTGTATATGTCGACGCATACCGCCACAGACATAAGATGGCATAAGGAAAAACGGGTAGACGACGATGTGATGCGGCATCCTGCAGATGGGGAGGCATGGAAAGAGTTCGATCGAACGTTCCCCAAGTTTGCTGCTGATCCCCGAAATGTTAGGTTGGGACTTACCACTGACGGATTCAATCCGTACGGGGTTCTAAACCAACATCACAGGTACTTGGCCGATTTTCGTATTCCCATATAATTTTCCGCCTTGGAAATGCATGAAAAAATAGTACATGATGATGACTGTTTTGATAAATGAGGATCCTGGAGGTCAATCGATGTGTACTTAAGGCCGTTGGTTGATGAGCTCAAGGATTTATGGACAAATGGTGTGCGCACTACGATAAATCCACTGGGAAGATGTTCACTATGAGAGCGGCAATTATGTGGATTGTGAATGATTTTCCCGCATATGCAATGGTGTCGGGGTGGAGCACAAAGGGTTATATGGCATGCCCTGGATGCAAGGAAGATGTAACTTCTGGTTGGCACGCTGGAAAAGTGTGTTACCTTGGGCATCGAAGATGGTTGCCATGGGATCACGAGTGGCGGGAAAAGGATAAAGAGTTCGACGGGAACAAAGAGCATCGTGCAAGACCTAGAGAATCGTCCAGTGATCAGATCTTGGAATAGCTTAACCATTTGGATTTTGCTCCGTTCGGGAAAACAGTTAGTCGAACCAGACCTGCTACACATATGAACTGGACGCACAAGTCTATGTTTTTTGAGCTCCCATATTGGTCGAAACTAAAATTGAGGCACAATCTCGGCGTTATGCATGTTGAGAAAAATGTGTTTGACACATTGATGGGAACGATTCTAGATAATGTTGACGGGGGGAAATTTACCGGACTCAAGAGTCATGACTGCCATGTGTTTATGCAACGCCTACTTCCTGTTGGCATTCGACACCTACTGCCGGAAGATGTAGTCAAGCCAATCATATTGTTGTCAAGATTTTTTTCCCAACTGACGGCAAAGACATTGCGAAAGACAGACATTCATCAGTTGCGCGATGACATTGTCCAAGTCCTATGCAAGTTTGAGATGATATTCCCTCCGGCTTTCTTCACAAGTATGATCCACGTGATGGTTCACTATCCAGAAGAGGCATTGCTTGCTGGTCCAGTCAACTATCGCTGGATGCATCCTATAGAAAGGTATATAACTTGGCATCATTTATGTATGCATCATTGGTTCGTATTCTTGCTACTTCCTGATTTTCATCTTTTCATTATATTTTGGCAGGCTTCTCAGAGAGCTGAAAAGAAGCGTACACAACAAAGCGAAGCCCGAAGGATCAATTGTAGAGGCTTGGGTTCAATATGAGGGGCTGACTTTCTGTGGAATGTATTTAAAAGATGTGGACACGGCTTTCATCGACCTCAGCGCAATAATGACGGAGGTGTGAGAAATGAGCAACTTTATGTTTTTTTCCCAAAGTGCACGACCCTTTAGAGATCTTGTACGAGGGGAGTCATTTTCCAGAAAAGATATGGAGGTAGCTCATTGGTTCGTATTGAACAATTGTGATGAGATAATGGTATACTTAGATGAGCATGAAGAGATGATGAAGCGAGAACATCCATCACATTTGTATTCCAAGAAACTGATCGGTGCATATTTACATATCAATTTGTACCCTTCTAACTTATGATTTGGTTATGTTTTTGAGTTAAACTTGTGCTTTTAATAAGTTTTGTGTTTGTTTCAGTGTTATAAGCTTGAGACTCACTAATTGCATTTTGGAGACAAATTAGCTCAAAACGGTGTCTGCAGATCAGTCAACTTCACGGATTAGACTGTACTTACTCAAGAAGAACCATATAATGATCCATACATCATTGGAAAGATACGGAAGTCTATTTTCTGTATAATTTTACGGTTCATGATTCCGAGTCTTCTAGAGAAAGTTATACATGTTTTGGCAACTTAAGGTCAATTTCGGCAGCATCTGCATTACTGGGCCAAAAATCACATTTGAAGGCCTTCCCTATTTTTCCTTGAGCTGGGCTGCATATGCTTGGAAAGATAATTCAAAGAGATTCAAGATCCATATTTTTCCAGATTTTTCAGATTGGAGCCACAAGCCCAAAACGATCCCACAAGCTGGCTGCAATGCATTGTCATGTATGACATATGCATGATGAAGTGTTGTTGATTGTGGGAAAGTTTGGTGAAGCATATTCAATACCTATTTTTGAGTGGAATTTTGCAGCAGCCAAATGAATTAATTGAAGTTGAAGTGGATGATGCAACACTAAGCTTAATGACAAGAAGAATTGTTTTCAAATGCAATAGTGTGTTAGGTGAATTAAGTGTTGTAAGTTGGTGAAGTGAGTGTGGTTAGTGAACTCTATTGTATAATTCAGATTTTCACTTCCCCTAGGCCTATAAATAGAGAAGTTCTCTAAGTAGATAATCACAACCCCAAGGGGGGGAGCTCTCAAACACTTCTCTAGAGCTCCCTTCCCTTCTCTCCCTCAAATTATCTTAGTTTCCCTTTGTAGTTCTCAATTGTTGTAATAAGATCATTCTACTAAATTTTCTTTCTTCTAAATTCTCCAAAGACTTCTTTATTCTCTTTCAAATTCTCCAAAGTCTCCATGTCTCAAACACTTCCCAAACATTTCTCCATTCTCTTTCAAAACTCTCCATGTTCTTGAAACACTTCTTAAACACATTCTCTTCCAAACATTCTCCAATTCCTCAAACACATGTCTCTTCTCTTCCAAAATCCTCAAAGCTCTCAAACATCCTTGCTTCCAAAAATCTCCAAATCTCTCAAACACTTCTCCCTTCTCTAAATTTCTCAAACACAATTCCCTTTCCTTCACCAAATTCTCTAAGTTCTCAAACACTTCCCAAACACCTTTCTCTTCTCCAAGTTCTCAAATACTTTCTTCCCCCTTCTCTAAAGCTCCCAAACACTTCTCAAACACTTTCTTCTCCCTCCTCAAAGTTCTCAACACTTCCTTTCTTCCTCAAAGTTCTCTTAGTTTCCTTAATGTTTTCTTAGTTGTAATTTATTTTTCTTGTAATGTACATTCTTTCTTCTTGTTTTGTCTCTTTCGTTTTCATTTCTGTTTTGTGTAGGAAAACTAAATTGGATCATTCAATCACCAATCCCTGTGGAATCGACCTCGCACTTACATATGCTATACTACCGAACGGCTCGTGCACTTGCGAGTATCACAAGTTGAGGATGCAGCTGAATCCATTTTGGTGCAGCTGAATCTACACAACAAGTTTTTGGCGCCGTTGCCGGGATCGGTAACATTGTTTGATTCTATTTGGTTTTCCTACTTTTTATTATATTTATTTTTTGTATATAACTAGACAGTTTCATGTTTTAAAGTTAATGACGTTAATTGACAAGTTGTGTTTGTAGTCCAACGGACAAGGACAATTGCCTGACAAGCAAGAGAACTGGGTTTGAGTCCCGGCTTACACAACACAAAAAACGGTTCAAGTAGCATGTTGGTTATTTCTTGTTTATGGTTTCATTCACTTGTTCTTAATTAAATATCTTGTCCAAGTTTACATAAACACCATATGACTCTTGGACTGATTAGTGAATGAATGGGTAGATATTGAAGACAAACACCATGTTTAAATTCTACTTGGTTCTTTATTGTTCTTCTTGTTCTTAATGGGTTCGGAATTTGTGTTTAGACTAAACACCATAGCTAAATGCTTTTTCTGAATACTTGATTAAAAGCACACACCATATGGATAATCATATTTGAGAAAGAACGAACTCCATAAGCTAGTTTAATTTACTTTGTTGCTTGTTGCTTGTCACTTTGAAACATGGAAGTGTTGATTTTTCCTTTTCAATTTTTAGTTTTTTTAAAATTTATTTCCTAATCCTTTTTAATTCCGTTTCAAGTTTTTGTGTGCTTATTCTAGCAATTTAAATAGCTCAATAAAAAGGGAGAAAGAAGGCAACTTCAAAGATAGGAAGTGTGGAGCAGTGGGAGAAGTCGCGACCTCCAAGTGCATCCATACTCGACCTAATCGCTTCAAGGGGGAGCATTTCAATCCTTTCTCTTTACTTGTTATTATTTTAAATTTCTGTTTCTTTTTTATAAAAAATTAAAAAAATTAAAAATTAAAAAAAAATTAAAAAGATTTTTCATATGAGCTGACTCGTGGTAACTCCAGCTGAGCGTCTCCGTCAATACAGTGTCTAGGAGTTCTTTAGGCGACACCTTCGGTGTCTAAGAAGTTTGGGTTTTAAGCGGGACTATTGTGACCCCTCCAACCTTCCCGGATCCCCTGGCTGTATTTTCTGAGGCCCTTGACTGGTCATCCTTGAGTTAGTTGTATATTTGTGTGTTTTAAGAAATTAAAAAATATATATATTCATTTTGCAATTTGGAACTGCTTTGTTTTCTTTTATGTTAAGTTTGTTTTTTTTTTCTATTTTTTGTTTGTTTTGTAATTTTTATTTTTGTATTTTGTTTGTTTTATTTGCTTTAATACCTTCATTTATTATTATGACATTGCTTGTACCTAAATTTTAAACATTAAGGACAATGTTCATTTCTAGGTTTGGGGGTATTAGAGTTTAGCATGTAAATTTGGTTTTTCCTTAATTTAAATTTTTTTTATTTGCTTGTTTTTATTTTTGAGTCTTGCTTTTATTTTTATTTTTATTTTGTTTTTGAGTCACTTTCCGAACACATATGATGAGATTGTGATAAATGTTGCATGACTTAAATGAAAATTGAATTTTATTTTATTTTATTTTTTTGTAACTTTTTATTGTTAAAAAAAAAACTTAAAATTTAAAATTAAAATAAATAAATAAATAAAATTTGGCATTGTTCTAGCATAATATGCTTGAAACCTTCTTTACACTTGCCATTTGTTTCATAATTTTCCAATTAAAGGATTTGCATGATCAAAAGAATTGTATGAAGCATAAATTAGACTTATATAACCAACCATATAAAGTGAGCTTTTGAGCCTTGTACTTCATTTCATGAGTGTTATATATACATACTCTTAAATTCTTGTCATCTAAGTTATTGTTTGATCTCATTATTCATTGATTTGGTTGAACACTTAAAAGTCATTCATTCTTATGCAATTTGATTCCATGACATTTAAGAAATGATATTAAGGCCCTCTTTGGATCGTTTGTGCCTTTCAAGCTAACCTTATGCATGCTTAAGCATGATTTTCCATTGTTAACCATTTTGAGCCTACATGTAATCCTTTTCTTTCATTTAACCAGTTATATTTCCTCGCTGTAGCCTGAAAAACAAATATTTACCTTTCTAAGGAACTCATGAGCTTTAATTGGGATGTGTTTTTCATACTAGGTTTGGGAAGAGGTGTTACATTTCAAAAAATATATATATTCACACAATTGGTGAAAGAAAAGAGAAAAGTTGTGATTAAGTGGTGTTTGTTCAATTAAAGGAAAGGAGTGTGAATCATTGTAATGAAGGTATAAGGAGTTTTGATCATGTAAAAATAAATTCTCATTGTGATGATTCGAAGTCTTGTAAACAATTGTTTTATGCTATTATATTTTGAGTTCCTTGGACTTTGTTTTATCCATACCCTTCATTTCTTACTTACCTTACACCCTTGGCCCCATTACAACCTATGTTAAAGACCTAAATTGATCTTAAAGTCATGTGGTTGAATTGCATTCATTTTTCTACTTTTAAGTGTTTGGCATCATTCTTGAGATCATATTAATGCAAGTTCTTCATCTTTCTATTTCGAGTTAAGTCTTTATGGTTTAACTCTAATCTCATGTTTATAACTGAGTGTTGCATTATAACCCTCTTCCGAGTGATTCATTTGTGAGAGGTCAACTTTGGTGAGATTTGAAATTGAATTTGTGCTTTGTATGATTTTTGAAATTGTGTGAAAACTAAGATTGGAGAATTTGTTGCATTTGGCAATCACACCACTACACTTTGAGCATATTATGTTTTGAACTTTGCCACCTTGTGAATAATGTCTAAAATTGAGCTTTTGTTGTTAAAACTTTTGAGTCATGTGCATGGGTCATTTCTCTTCAAAATGTTCGGGAAGATTGTTTTGAGTCTTATTTTTGTTTTGTTTTTATTTTTATTTTTGTTTTTGCTTTTATGTTTGTTTTTGTTATTTTGCTTAAAGGACTAACAAATTCTTTTAAGTTTTCTAAATTACTTTGTTTTACAGAGTCAGTAAAAACGTTTGTGGGTATTCTATTCTGTTAAACCCTCAGGAGACACAACTCCTCCTACTAGGGATGCCTAGAGGTTTAAAGGCTTGTTGCATACGCTAAATGCAATCGAGTTACCTACGAAAGTGGTCTAGTTAACTTCTTGTTTTATTTTTATCTTTGTTTTCCGTTTGTTTTGCTCGAGGACTAGCAAAATCTAGGTTTGGGGGTATTTGATCGGTGCATATTTACATATCAATTTGTACCCTTCTAACTTATGATTTGGTTATGTTTTTGAGTTAAACTTGTGCTTTTAATAAGTTTTGTGTTTGTTTCAGTGTTATAAGCTTGAGACTCACTAATTGCATTTTGGAGACAAATTAGCTCAAAACGGTGTCTGCAGATCAGTCAACTGCACGGATTAGACTGTACTTACTCAAGAAGAACCAGATAATGAGCCATACATCATTGGAAAGATACGGAAGTCTATTTTCTGTAGAATTTTACGGTTCATGATTCTGAGTCTTCTAGAGAAAGTTATACATGTTTTGGCAACTTAAGGTCAATTTCGGCAGCATCTGCATTCCTGGGCCAAAAATCACATTTGTGGGAAAGTTCGGTGAAGCATATTGAATACCTATTTTTGAGTAGAATTTTACAGCAGCCAAATGAATTAATTGAAGTTGAAGTGGATGATGCAACACTAAGCTTAATGACAAAAAGAATTGTTTTCAAATGCAATAGTGTGTTAGGTGAATTAAGTGTTGTAAGTTGGTGAAGTGAGTGTGGTTAGTGAACTCTATTGTATAATTCAGATTTTCACTTCCCCTAGGCCTATAAATAGAGAAGTTCTCTAAGCTTGTAAACACAACCCCAAGGGGGGAGCTCTCAAACACTTCTCTAGAGCTCCCTTCCCTTCTCTCCCTCAAATTCTCTTAGTTTCCCTTTGTAGTTCTCAATTGTTGTAATAAGATCATTCTACTAAATTTTCTTTCTTCTAAATTCTCCAAAGACTTCTTTATTCTCTTTCAAATTCTCCAAAGTCTCCATGTCTCAAACACTTCCCAAACATTTCTCCATTCTCTTTCAAAACTCTCCATGTTCTTGAAACACTTCTTAAACACATTCTCTTTCAAAAAATTAGAATATGTAGAAAAACGACCGGTCGTACGTCTGGACGACCCGTCGTTTTATTTGCGCGACGGACATTAATTTATTATGTCGCACAATCATGCTTTGCGTGACGAATATTTTTGTCGCGCAAGAACAAATACGTGATAATGTTAAAAATTCAGCTTTGCGCGACGAGGGTTATCTGCGCGCATTGTTCCCACTGTTAAAAAAATTTACGAAATAGATAAATCACCTTTGCTCGACGAACACAGGATATATTCGTCGCCCAAACCAAATTTTTTAATTTTATTTCTTTTGTATGGCATGATAGTTAAGAAATTAAACGAACTATCCATTAGTGTAAATAATTTTAAATGAAGACCAGCTTCAGTAATTGTATTCATATACTGTAAAAGGGTGCACTCATATAAAATCTTGAACATCGGAGTTAAAATACCCGTTAAATCGTGATTTTTCATATATATCCGTCGAAAATTGTGGTCCCGTTACGTCATCTAGGACTGTATATTTTTTCCAATTTTTTTAAAGTACGATCTCTATGTTTAAAGAAACAAGTTTGACGGTTGGATCGTTGAAAATAGTTTTGTAGAATGCGTATGTCGTAAAAACTATATATTCACAAACATTAAGAGTTATTGATGTACTTTTGTTAAATATAACATAAGATGTTGTGGTATCCACTAGTCTAAATATTTTTAAATGAAGATCAAATTCAGTAATTGTATTCATATACGGTAAAGGAGTGCATCCGTAAAATATCATCAAAATCGGAGTTAAAATAACCGTTAAATCGTGATTTTTTGTTTATAACCGTTGAAAATTTTAGTCCGGTAACATCATCTATGAATGTGTATTTTTTTCAATTTTTGGCGTGTACGATCTCTAAGTATAAACAAACAAGTTTGACGGTTGGATCGGTGACTCTAGTATTGTAGAATGCATAGCCCCATTAAAACAATATACTCACTAAGATTTCCATGTTTTTCTTGCGCGACGAATAAGATATGTCCCGTCGCGCAAAAGTTCTAAGCGCGACGTAATAATTTATTTCCGTCGCTCAATGTAAGTAAGGGTTTCTGGACCAGGTTTCAGGGTTTAGGGTTTAGGGTTTAGGGTTTATCTTTGCGCAACGTATATCAAAAAATTTCGTCGCGCAGTCCCCCAAATTTTTGGCGATGTTTATCCCGCGAATTAAAAATTTGGTGCGCGATAGGTTATATTGTCCGTCGTGCAAAGTTCGATATTTATCTTTGCGCGACATTTTATGTGTTTATTCGCGCAAGTCGGCGAAGCTTTTGTGAAAAAACGCGCATTTCTGTTCGTCTTCAACCCCACTCTCAACCCCTGCCCTCTCTCCTCGAACCCTAAAATCCTTCGAACCCTCAAATCTCTCAGCCACTCTCTCTCTCGCGTTCAACCTCGCAGCCCCTCTATCTCTCTCTCCTTCGAACCCGTTGATCTCTCACCCCGGTCTCTCTCCTTCGCACCCCCAAATCTCTCACCCAGTCTCTCTCGCAAGTTCTCAGCCCCGCCACTCATCCTTCTCAGCCGCTCTCTCCTCCGTCCCCACTCATCCGTCTGTCCTCCGTTAGACTCATCCCTCTCAGTCCCTCTATCCTCCATCCCCACTCATCCCTCTCTGTCCCTGTCTCCTCCGTCCGCTCTCATTCACTCGCTCCTCCATCAGACGACGGCCCTTCCATCTCTCTCTCGCTCTCCACCATCGAAACCCACACGGTAAAAGTCCGGACTCTGGCCCCGATTTATAATTACAAGTTTTTGGATTTTTTTTTTCTGAAATTTGTGGATTAAAATATATGTTAGGATTAAATTTCTGAAATCTGCTGTTTGAGTTTGAATTTGTATATTTATTTTGTAAGTGTTTACATTACTTAGTCTGGTGGTTGGTTAGGATTGCTCCGTTTCAATTTCCTTTTTGTATTGGATTTGTGATTTCAGATTTTATTGGATTTCAGATTTTAGATTTGTGATTTGTGATTTCAGATTTTATTAGATTTGTGATTTCAATTTCCTTTTTTTATTGGATTTGTGATTACTGGTGGTTGGTTGGTTAGCATTTATGATTTCAGATTTTATTGGAAGTGTTGAAATAGTGTTGGATTTGTGATTTTGTATTTGGTTTGGTTTCAGATTTTAAATTTGATTGGAGCACAATTTTATGGTTTCTGTTTTTTGTATGTTGATTGCTTTTCATAATTTTCTGTTTTTTGTATTTTGATTGCTTCTGGTTTGATATATTCAGGAATATGTGCTTCTGGTTTTTTTATTATTATAAAAGAATACATGTTTCTGCTATTTATTTATTTATATATATATGTTTTTGTTTTGTTTGCAAACAATGTGCATATGTTATTTTTAATATATATCTGTTTTTGTTTTGTTTGCTTTAAAACAATGTGCATCTGTTTATTATTATTATTTTTTTATAAGAATACATGTTTCTGTGTATTTGTATGCTAAATATTGAATTTGTTGTTGATTAGTTGTTGAGGTTGTTTTTTTTAAAATAAACAAACATTTTAGGCAAGGATGTTTTAATTTTAAGACCTTATCAATTATGCAGATGTCGAACCTTATCAGACGTCGTAAGACGGTGACGAGTCCTCATAGTTTGCCTCCCCCAATTGCGACGTCAGCTGTCACTGCTCCAGCACAATTGAATGAGATCCCATCTGTTCCGAACGTCACCCATGCACCGGTGTCATCAGAGTCCTCAGTTGCACGCCTGTCAGCGCCAGGCGGCGTCATCGCCCCTCCCCACTTGATCGACACCGCTTCGACCTCTGCCGCCGGTGTGTATCGGGTTCTCAACCAGGTAAAGATTTCCTTTACCTACAGATAAACTGTACCATTATGTTTTTTATAATTTGTTAATTAACGTTAATTTTATATATCTTTGCAGCCAAGAAGAACACCCGGGGACCTTGTCGTCAGCGAGTACGGCGAAGCTGACTGGGGGTGACCAACACTCGTACCAACATCAAATACGACGAGCGTCATCGGGCTGCACCTACCGCGGACCAACATAGCTCATTGGCCCACGATGTTGGTTCAGTCATTCGGACCCATTGTCCGATGAAATGGAAGTCTTGGAAGGCCATGCCTAACGAGGTGCAGAATGGAGGTGCGTGGATAGCTGTCGGTATGTATCCTACCTTTTAATTGTTTTCCCTTCCAATTTTATATATTTCTAGTACTTAATGCATGTAATTAATTTATTGCAGATCAACTACAATTTAGAGAATCTCAACGACGATTTGTTCGGGTACATCGATAGACTGTTTCGTAGATAGGTAAAAGCAGTGGAAGAGCGACCTGCACCACCATTTTCAGGCATATGATGATCCGCAGGTCGCTCTTCGGGAGGGTTGCCGAAGGAGCTTGAGGGGCGGGAGGATAGTTGGGAGTGGCTCTGTGGTCATTTTCAGGGAGCAGATTATGTGGTATTTTTTTTTTATACTAAGTTCAAAATTATGTTTTCATTTCATTTTCAACTAAAACATTTTATTTTTTGTATAACAGAAGATGGCCAAAGAAAATAAGGGCAATAGGGCGAAGAAGACTCTTCTCCACCATTCAGGTGCCAGGCCCTTCTCTTATAGGATGGAGGCGCGCGGCAGGTAATAATTATATAATTTTTATTTACTTTTTAATGTATTTAATATTAATTTGTTTTTTTTTGTACTAACATTTTTTTTTTCTCTTGTTCAATTAGGAGGGGTCCAAATTCCCAGAGATTGACGTCTTTGCGCGACGTTTATGTTCGACCTGGGAATGAGTTGGCGGAGTCCATTCATGTAAGTAGTCTTTAATTATAATTATTCTCTTACACGTTCAAGTTTCAACTTTATTATATGAATGTTTTAATTAATATTTTATGTTATGTTGAATAGACAACCATGATTGAGAAGAGCCAGTTGGTTCTTCAGGAGTCCGCCTCTCAGCTTCCTCCCGATACGCCGCTCGAGTCCGTGGCTCCTCCACCAGATGCGGGGTTTCAGATCTTGACGGAAGCTTTGGATCAGACTCTCGGGAGGCGGCCAAGGACATATTGTCGAGGGATGGGGAATGCCCGGCGGCGGGAACCTAGATCCCGTTCATCGTCCCAGTCAAACAGTGCTATGACAGCAATGATGGCCCAATTTGAAGCTCGGATGTCCCAGATGGACCAGCTTCAAGCCCGGGTGGCCCATATGGACCAGCTTGAAGCCAAGGTGGCCCAGATGGGCGAGCTTGAAGCAAAGGTGGCCCAGATGGGCGAGCTTGAAGCCCGGATGTCCCAGATGGATTCGTTCTTACACTCCCTCGCCCAGTCCGGCATTCCCGTACCGTCTTTTGTTCCTCCATCCACCTCTGAGCCCATCCAACCCGAGCATCGCCATCAAACCTCTGCCCCCTCCACAATGTCCAGATCGGAGACCAAGTAGATTATCAAACAATGTTTGATTAGTTTTCTATTTTCTTCATGACATTTGAAACATTTTTCTTGTATTTAACTCTATATTATGTTATAACAAAAACTTTCTCATAATTACATTTTTTTATTGTCATTTTATTTAATTATAAAAAGAAATAAACCAAACAAAAAGTTCCCCAAAAAAAAAAAAAAATTTAATTACTATTTTGCGCGACGAACATATGTCGATGTCGTCACGCAAAATTATACACAGGAAAATAAAAACCCGTATAATTTAAATGGAGAAACAACATATTTACGTTTGCGCGATGAAAAATGTCGTCCCCTAAAGGAAACGCGATGACGAGAATTTGGTCGCTATATATTTGCGCGACAAAGGGACATCGTCGTACTAGGTTTGTTCGACAACAACTCTTCGTCGCGCATCAAACGGAGCGACAAAAGTCCATCGTCGCACCAGGTTTGTGCGACAATTATTTTTTCGTCGCGCATAAATCTGAGCGACGATTCTAATGCCGCCTCTCAAATCTCTGTGCGATCGATGCCAAATCGTCGCACTGTTTTTTGCGACGATTATGTAGCCGTCCCTGAAATGTTGGTGCAACGAGATTGTTGTGCGACGAAATGACCCATGTTTTGTCGCCCAATGGCTTTCTTTACGGACTTTGCGCGCGACTGAGTTTGCGCGACGGTGATTTCGTCGCGCTGTTATTCGTGCCACTACTTTGTACTTTGCGCGTCAAATTTTTCTTCGTGCGAAACAGTGAAATTTAGTAGTGAATGATGCATATTTGGTTTAATTCTCCAACAATGCCTCCTGTAAACCAAACTTGCTTCTAACTCCCAATCTTGCAACATCTCTTTTGTAAATCTGTCCACCAAGAGGTTTTGTAAACACATCAGCCATTTGTTCATCTGTCTTGCAATACTTCACTTGAATAACACATTCACTGACAAGCTCCCTCAGAAAATGATAATGAATACGAATGTGCTTTGTTCGCTCATGTAAAACTGGATCTTTTGAAAATGAAATTGCTGAACTATTATCACAAAACAAACTTGTGGGACCTTTTTGCTCGTGCTTAAGACTTTCAAAAATTCATTGTAACCACAAAATCTGATATTATTCTGTTTCCATTGTAGAGAGAGCCACAATAGGTTGCTTCTTAGAACTTCAAGAAAAAACACCACTTCCAAGATTAAAAACATAACTGAAAGTACTTTTGTAATCATCAACACTTCCTGCCAAGTCACTATCAAATAACCAACAAGATTAATAGGAATATTTGCTTCATAGAAAATACCATAATCAACGGTCCCTTTGACATATCGCGAACTTCTCTTTGCAACCTCCCAATGATTGGACTATGGCTTTTCCATACATCTGCTCACCAAACTTACTGAAAACATGATGTCTAGCCTTATGGCAATCAAATACATCAGATTTCCAACCAAACTTCGAAACATTGTAGAGTTCACAAGTTTTCCTTCACCATCTTTGCTCAATTTTAAGCCTATAACAGATGGAGTTGAGACTGGATTTGCATTCTCCATTCGAAACTTCTTCAAAACTTCCTTCGCATAACTCTCTGGCGAAATGAAAATTCCTTTTTTGAACTGGTGAACTTCTATACCAAGAAAATGATGCAGTTCTCCTAAATCTGTCATCTCAAATTCTCTCATCATGGAGAGCTTGAACTCATTCAACATATCAAGATTATTTCTGGTAAAAATTAGATCATCAACGTAAAGACTTACAATCATGAAACTTCCTTGCGAATTGTTTTTAATATAGAGAGTAGGCTCATACGGACATTTCTGAAAACCATTCTTCTTAAAATATGAATTGATGCGGCTGTACCAAGCTCTAGGTGACTGCTTAAGACCATATAAGGCATTTCTCAACTTGAAAACTTTCTTCTCTTCTCCGCCCTTTACATATCCAGGTGGTTGCTCCAAGTAAACTTCTTTGGATGCATCAACAAAAGAAATTGGGTCTTCTCCTGCAAAGAAAGCAAAATATATAGCTTCATTCGGCAAATCTACATACCGAGCAGATTCATAAATTTCTTCTAAACTTCTCATCTTTATTGGAGTTTGGGAAGGGCATTCACTGCCATTTGTTGCTGGTCTTGGAGAACTTTAGGAAGAGTCATTGGTGGAGTGACAATAAGCATCACTGTCATCTTGACGAGTTGATGCTACACATCATAAAAATCAGAGTATTAATCAAATCGAACATCTCGACTCACCAAGAATTTCTTTGTCTTTGGATTGTACAGCTTGTAGGCCTTGCTTCTTTCACTATATCCAATAAAAATGCATTTCTCTGACTTGTCATCAAGCATATTCCTCACTGCATTTGGAACATGAGCATAGGCAACACTTCCAAAAATTCTCAAATGATGAACACTTGGTTTCGTTCCATACCATGCCTCATGAGGTGTGCAATCATTCAAAGCTTTTGTTGGTGCAATCATTCAGCCCGCAATTCTTTCTGCAAATTTTTCTTCTTCAGCATGCTTCTTACCATCTCCATGATAATTCTGTTTTTTCTTTCTCTCACACCATTTTGTTGTGGTGTGTAACGAGCTGTCAATTGATGCATTATTCCATGATTTCTTCAATATTTTTCAAACTCATTGGAGAGATATTCTCCTCCACGGTCAGTCCTCAAAGTTTTAATTGGAAAACCCACAAATTTCTCAACCTTAGCCTTGAAATCTTTGAAAGCTTGAAATGCCTCAGATTTTTCTTTAAGCAAATAAACCCAAAATTTTCTTGAGAAATCATCAATAAATAAGTTAAAATACTTGTTACCTCCATGAGATGTCACTGGCATTGGACCACATAAATCATAATGAACAAGTTCTAGCA